>PVIA01002875.1:0-190430 GCA_004024845.1 Tonatia bakeri | reverse complement strand
TTATGGATGGAAAGTTTTATTGTCCCATGAGTTTCAAAATGGAAAATGAGTGTCAATAAGTTCTCTTATTTAATCTCATCTTTTACTTCATTATTTCATTATTTCATTATTAATAGATATTAAACATATCTCTCATGTTAGGGCTTTGATGCAATTTCTTTCTTGAGTCTATTTAATATTTAAATATTAATTATTTAATCAAAATGTTCAGAAATCTTATAAATACTTTGTGGAAACTTCAAATTTACACGTGGTTTCCACCCCTTGCAGCTGTGGTTCAGTGGACTGAGCCTGGCTTGGGAACCCTGTGGTTGCTGGTTTCATTCTGGATCAGGGCTCATGCCTGGGTTGTGCACCATGTCCCCACATGGGCATCATGTGACAGGCAGCTGTTTTGCTCTCATACAGCAATGTTTCTCTCTGTCTCCTTCGATTCCCCTCTCTCTAAACAGAAATAAATACAATCTTTTTAAAAGAAGAAATTTACCTTTAAAAAATGTACATGTTGTTTCCATGGGAGAGTCTAGACTTCTCTGTACATGAAAATTGAGTTAATTTTCTCTGTTCAACTCATTTCTGACTAATACATTAAGATTAATAAATGTTCAAATTAACCACTATCCTCTGATTTTATTGATTCAGTTTTTACATTATAATTGTTCATTAGAGGACAAGCTTAGAGCTCGACAAATTGAGGTGCTTCGAGCCAGGAAGTAAATGAAAAAGAACAACAGAAAGGAGATGACAGTTTGCATGGCTCTTACATGGACCTTGGTGCTAGCATCTTGGGATCCTTTGCCACTGAGCCGAGTCTTCTTGAGATGTTTCCACATGGAAAAGAGTAACAGCAGTAAAGTCATCAGAGACATGGTAAAGGGCATGACGTGCACAATCACGAATACAGTCATATCCGAGAGGCGTAAAATGTGCTGCAAGTTGGTCACCAAAGTGATGTTTCCTTCATTATTATTTATCTTCATTTTTAATTTTAGGCTCATGTCTGCAAGGTAACTAAACAAGAAAACCAAAGAGCCCAATAGTACCATGAGAATGACTCTTTTAGCTTTCCATTTTAGGTGAAGGAAGAAAAGGCTGGAGAAATTGGCTATCTTGAGCAAGTAAAATATGCTGAGGTTAATAGCAAGCCAGAGGCCAAAATGGTTGCTTACTACCCAGGCAATATAAACAATAATTCTTACTTCTAAACCATAGAAACCTGGATTATACACAGTTCCATACCAATTTAATAATATTACCCACAGCAAACCAATCCTGGAGACCGCCAGGGCAGTGAGAATTCTATCAGCACAGGAGAGCTTTTGCCCTTTAACCCAGTCAATGCCATTCACCAGGACTATGAAGACGTTGGCAAAATTTCCTAGAACAAATTCTGCTGTCACTAGGATAGAAAGAATGCTCGGTAATAAACTTTTCATGTCTAGAAAAAAACAGGCCACATCTGATATCACTAGCTGTGATTCCTTTAATATTCTGACCTTAATTTCTAGTTGCAGCTGATCTTGAATGGGTGTAAAACTCTTGTTTTTTTTTAAATCTGTGACCAATGTCAAGCAGGAAAGTACCCACATATGGTAATGAAAGAGCTCAGTGTTATTTTATGAAAAACGTCGTTATGCCCACACAGCTCAAATTAACTCCTATTCAAATAGTTTATGCCCTACCTGTAGCCTGGAATATTCCATAGCCAATCTTGTTATGGAAGATGAATTCTCATTTGCTATCGTACAAATATAGACACGTTCTCTTTAACCAATACGGAATTTTCTTTGTTTAACCTCTCCATAATTTGCATTCATCAACTTTGTTCTTTGTGATATTTGACATCCCAATATATTGAATATAGTAAATATTCAGTAGAGCTTGATCATTGTTCAGATCATCATCACTATGGCATTTTTAATCTTTCCTGAATTTATTGGGGTGACATTTGTTAATATAATACATAGGTCTCAAGTGTACAATTCTATAACACATCATCTGCATATTGCATTGTGTGTTCACCACCCAAAGTCACGTCTGCTTCCATCATCATTTATCCCACCTTTTGTTTTTTTTGTTTTTAATGTCAGATTTATGAAGAAAGAATTCTGGCTTTTTCTATTAAAGCATCCAGGTTTTCTCAAGTATCTCAGCAAGGCCAATGCTCACTAAGTTCTGGTTGCTGATAACTAACTTTTAAGTATAATTCTGTTGTTTGTACAGGCGTAAGCTAACAAACATGAGCACACACCTACCTTATGGATGGAAGGAATTATTGTCCCATAAGTTTCAAAATGGAAAATGAGTCTGAATATGGTCCTCTAATTTTAAGTCTATCTTATTTCATTATTTCATTTCCCACTTAGGGCACATGCCTGGGTTGTGGGCCATGTTTGGGTGGGGGGCGTGTGAGAGGTACTGCTTTGTTATCACACAATGATGTTTCTCTTTGTCTCCTGTCCCTCTCCTCTCTCTAAAAATAAATAAATAACATCATTAAAATAGAAATTTATGAAAAAAAAGTATATTTGGTTTCCATCGGAAAATCTAGACTTCTCTGTATACTAAAATCCATTTTTATTTTCTCTGTTCAACTCACTTCTGACTACTGAATATATATATTTATATAATTTCATTATATCATTTTCTATTACCATTTAGTACCCTTATACCCTTCTCCCCCCAGCAATCAACACAATGCTGCCAATGTCCATGAGTCCTTTTTCCTTTTTGTATAATTCTGACTATTTAATATATTAAGATAAATAAATGTAAAATTCACCACTACCCTCACATTTTTTGTTTCAGTTTTTATATCATAATAATTTTTAGAGGCCATCCTTAAAACTGCTCTGCCATGAAGGAAAGCCCAGAGGCTCTGCTCTGTGTACCTCTGATCTTGAACTCTCCTTTACAACCACTGTCTGACACCATAACCATCAGTAAAATACCAGATACCCATGACGAGCTTCCCGTGGTCTTTGTGAGGAGGAGCATACTGTCTGGGTAGGTGCTCTCAGTTGGGCCTGTCTGGTATGGACAACAGGCACAGAGGATTATTTCTCACTTGATCCTGTGATATTTGTTCTTCAAAGTTAACCTGGGAAAACTTACACTTATGAGTAGACGTAGCAGTAGAAAAAGGTGAGATTTCCTCTGGCAACAACCAAGATATGGGGAATAAATTGTCAAAATTGTGTTCTAACTGCATCACAGGGCTGTGTAAGGAAGGAGGACCAGTGAACTAAAATCCCGGCTAAAGGTGAGTATTTAGGTGAACAGATAATCTGTATATTCAATGCATCACTATCAATATCAGAAGTCTATGTTCCAGAAAGTGAAACATTCTAAAGTGTTTATGGAAATGCAGAGCACTCACAATAGCCAAAAGAATTTTCAAAAAACAAAGTTAAAGAATTATAGTTCCTACAGAAACTAGGGGGAGGGTGGTAATGGGAGGGAAGTTGGGAGGGAGGGCTGGGTGGTCTGGATTGGGAGTAAAGGGGAGAAAACTGTACTTGAACAATGATTAAAATAAAATTTAAAAAAAGAATTATAGTTCCTAATTTTAAAACTTACCACAAAGCTCTTTAACCAAGATAGTATACTACTTGAACAAGAATAGACATATATCAGCAATTTTCAAAGTTTTTTTATTTCATGGAACACGTAAACTAATTACTAAAATTCTGCACCACAATGAAATACATATTTTTTTTCTAATCTGACAAAACACAGGTAAAATTCAGATTCATTCCCATTGGACAAATAATGTCTTATCTGTATTTGACAATCTAAGATAAAAGAGGTAGTGTCAATGACTAAATTGTCAGGTGTCACTGTATTAAATATTCTTGAACCACACTGGTTGAAAATTATTGACGTTTACCAATGAAACAGGATTGAAGTGTAGATACTAACACTCAACATCATGGTCAGATGACCATTAAAAAGGTACCAAGGCAATTCAGTGGGGAAATGAACTCTTTCATTTTCCCAACAAATGATGATGGCAAAATTAAATATCCACATCCCTAACATTCAGTTTAGCCCTTTATTTTATACTATATACATATATTAATTTAAAATTGATCAGACATCTAAATGGAAGACATAAACCAATAAAACTTTTAGAATAAAACATAGGATAAAAGTTTTATAAACTTGGGTTAGGTCTACCATTAAAAATAACACCAAAAGCATGATGAATGAAATTTTAAACAATAAATTAAACTACATAAAAACTGCAAACTTTTGCTCTGTGATATAAATCTCTGATTTCAAAAATGTAGAGCTACAGTAATTAACTCAATGTGATATGGTTGGTGCTTATACAAATAGATTAATGGATAGAACAGAATGTTTAATAATAGACCCAGGCATGTGTGGTCAGTTCATTTTCAACCAAGAAACCAGAACAATTCAATGGAAATAAAATTCTCTTCAATGAGTGACCCTGGGAATGTGAATAATAGTATAAAAATGTACTTCAATTCTTATGTTATGGGGAGAGACCAGAGTCAGAGAACACAGCACCTCCAGGTTGTACCCCAGTTCTTTTCCCATTGCGATAGACAAACTCAAGCAAAAGACAACACATATAATGGAAATAAGACGGCAGTTTATTTATAAAACACATATGAGCACAAAGTTGCAACAGGCACCCTGCTAGTCTAGATGCCAGATACATAGAGAAAATAAAGTTGTAAGTTTCTTAGTATGTTCTATATACTTGAGACAAGGCCACAAGTAGGCACTCAGCTAATCTGTGCCTACTATGGGGGTTCAAGGATTATATACTTCAGTCCTTTTCTAGGTACCCCTCTTTTTCTGACTTCTAAACTTTGGGATAATGTATAGCTACAGAGGCTTTCCTTCACAGGTAGTAAAGGCTCTCTGTCTTAGTGAAATTAAGGGTCCCTTTCCCAGCAGAGAGTCTCAAGGACTCCCCTCCTCCTGTGCTATCCCTTCCTGTGATGTTCAGACACCCGGCAATCTTATGAGACCAGGGTCAGAACTGCTGTGTCAACTGATGAGACATGTCTCCTTCCTCCTTCCTCCTTCCTGCCTTAGTTTACTACCTATCCTACCTAACATTTATTTCATAGATCATACAATAAAATTTATTTCAGGTGGTCAGAGATGTAAATATAAAAGATAATGAAATAACCCTTCTAGAAAATATGTATAATGCTTTTGTGAGCTGGCCATAGGCAAAGATTATATAGCAAAGACACACACACATGATAAACAACAAAAAAGTAATAAATTTGACTTTATGGAAAGATAGTATTAAGAAAATTAAACTCTTACTCATAGGGTGGAGATATATATATATAATTTTTTTGAGGATTACAAAATGGGACAGTTTCAACCCTCTCAAAAAGTCAACCCTGTCCACAATGCTCTGCAGGACTAAAATCGCTGGTGAAACTCACTTACAGCAGTCACTCTAGTACAAAGGGGCTTTTCATGAACATTTACGTGGACAAGCTCATTCTGGTTTCACTTTGTGTGCTGCCAAGACACTAGTCCTCATCTGTGGCAGCTGTGCTGTGTGGACCCTACAGGGGTCTCAATGACTACTCTTCCCTGACATTCACACCCCATGAAATTTCCTCCCCGTTAGTGTGGGCAGAACCTATGAGTTTCTTGTACCCTGCAAAACATGGCAAACCTGAAGGGATTTTTCCTACAATTAAAATCCCAAATCAACTAATTTGTAGTTAATCAAAATATATTGTTCCCTACAGACCTGATGTAATCAGGTGAAGTTTTCAAGAGTGACTCACATTCTTCAGAGTGAGAGAGACTCCCTCTGGCCTGGAAGAAGTAAGCAGCCATGTTATGAAGTGTCTGTGGAGAGAGCAGCTAATGAATTCTGCCGACAGCTTGCATGAGCTTGGAAGTGAATTTTTCTCCAGTCAAACCTGAAGATGAGAAGGCAGTGTAATGAAAATTCTGATGGCAGCTTGGCAAGACCCAGAAGCAGAGAACACCCATAAGCCTTGTCCAGACTGCTGATTCAATAAACTGAAATAATAAATATGCGTTTGTGGGTTTTAGCCACTAAATTTGTGTTGCTCTGTTAACCAGCAACAGGAAATGAATACTACAGCAAAAATTGGAGGTTTACTTTTGGTCAGTTTTGCAGAGAATAATGTTTTCTCTACCTGGTGAGAAAAACCCCAGAATTTGCTTTGCTAGTCTTGGATTTGTCTATGTGTCTGTGTAAGAATATCCGCCCTGGCTGGTGGAGCTCAGTGGATTGAGCGCGGGCTGTGAACCAAGGCATCGCAGGTTCGATTCCCAGTCAGGGCACAAGCCTGGGTTGCAAGCCATGGCTCCCAGCAACCACACATTGATGTTTCTCTCTCTCTCTTTCTCCCTCCCTTCCCTCTCTAAAAATAAATTAATTAATTAAAAAAAAAGAATATCCTTCTGGAAAGGGTTATGGTGCTTTTAGATCTGTACTACTGAATTGCTGTTATGTGTATTTATTGTGAGCTGATACTGAAGTTGAAAATCACAGCAGCAAGCTAGCTGTATGTCTGTATACAATTAACAAAAGCCTTCCTCTATTTTGTGTGAGTATTAGATCTTTGTCTATTCTGGAGAACATTAATACAATAGATTCTATAGTATTTTATACAGTGTCAGTGACAGAGAGAAATGCTGTATGGGGCCTTTGGTGGGCCTCTATAGGTGAATCACAGTACACATCCTTAGGATGGTGAAGCAAAGCCATCCCATCCTCTGTAGCAAGAGAAACAGCTCTTACCCTGCTACAGGTCCTTATGAGGCAAACTTTTAACCTTGGGCTGCCAAGTTACCTGAGCTGCTTCTTATGAACTGAATGTTATGTGACCCACAGAGCTATAGAGTTGGGCATGTGCAATCATCAGATGCAAGTGCTGTCTACAAGATCAGGCCCAAGCAGGCCCTGGTGCACCAGGAAGCTGCATGAAGAAGTGACACAAAAGCCCATAGTCCACACTCCTGCTGCATTGCCTTTTCTCTTTTAGCCTGCACCATTGGCTTCATGGGGAGTTCCCTGCAATCATGTGACAGAGGAAAAGACCTGAGCCTGGTTTACAACTGGTTCTGCACAACATGCAGGTGCTGTCCCAAGTGGACACCTGCAGCAGCACTGCAGCCCATTTCTGGGACATCCTCAAAGGACAGTGATGATGGGAAACCCTCCTAGTGGACAAAATTCCCACCTTTGTACATGGTTGTTCACTTTGCTTTGAAGAAATGGGTAGAGATGTAATTACATACTGACTCATGTATTGTAGCCAATGGTTTGGTAAAATGTTCAGCAGTTTGGAGGAAACATGACTGAAAAATTAGTGACAAGACAAATTGAGAATGTGGGTTGGGGACAGACTTCTCTGAGTGGGCTAAAATTGTGAAGATATCTGGATCCCATGTGAGTGTTCACCAAAAGATGAACTCAACAAAGGAGAATATTAATAAACAAGTAGACAAGGTGACCTATTCTATGGTTAACAGTCTCCCCAACGATCCCTGCCATCACCCAATGCGCTCATGAGCAACATGACCACAGAGGCAGGAACAAAGTGGCCACAGATGAATGCCCAATCTGCCAGTCATGAAGACCAATGTTGAGTCCCAGTTAAGGCACCATTCTCAGGGTGATCAGCCAGTTACCACAGGGCAGGCTGATTACACTGCACTACTTTCCTAATGGGAGGGGCAAAGTGTCTTACTCTGGATATGGATTTGCTTTCCTAGAATGTAATGCTTCTGCCAAAACTACTATCCCTGCACTTACAGAATGCCTTATCCATCACCAATGTACTGCATACAATCTTGATTCCTTCTATTTAAGAAACCAAACTCATTGCAAGGGAAGTGAGGTAATGGGCCCATGCTCATGGAATTCACTCACTGTACCAAGTTTGCCACCATCCTGAAGTAGCTGGCATGAGAGAATGCCTGTTGTAGCTGGCTTGCAAGATGGCCTATTGAAGATTCACTTACAATGCCAGCAGTAGGTAATAGCTTGTAGTGTTGGGGAAGATTCTCCAGAAGGTTACATATGCTTGAAATCAACATGTAGTAATGGTGCTGTTTCTCCAGTTGCCAGGATTCACAAGTGCAGGAAGCAAGAACTAGAAATGGGAGTGTCACCGCCACCACTCACTATTACCCCTAGTAACCCAACATCAAAATGTCTGTTTATTCCTCCCACTACCTTATGTTCTGCAGGCCTGGAGGTCATTGTACAAAGAGAGGAACAGTTCTATCAGGAGACACAACAATGATTCAATTGAACTGGAATTTAAGACCGCCTTCCAGACACTATGGGCTACTCATCCTCTAAACTAATAGGTAAAGAGGATAAGTATAGTGCTGGCTGGGGTAATTGATCTTGACTACCAAGGGAAAATTGAACACCACTCCATTAGGTGGTCTCTTATTATTACCATATCCTATGATTCATTTTAGAAGCAAATTTCTGTTCTTCTATAAATCATCTTCTATGGAGAAGCTGAATAAAATACTCATAACATGAAGCTCTTAGAGAATGCCTTTGCATTTTTATTAGTGTTCAAAACAAAATGGTCACAATGCCCTTCTTTTCCCAAACGTCAGTCACAGAACAGATATAGTCATGGTCTAGCCACACTTCCCAATGTTGAAAGAAACCCGTCATGGATGTAACGTGATGAGCTTTTCTTGGATGGCAGCCTGTCTACTGCTGGGTCATTACCACAAGCTCTGATTAAATGGAAAGAGAAGGAGCAGAACTTGATATCAAAATATATGCAAATAGACAAAATATAAATACATCAATCACAGAGACATCACCCAAATCCATGACTTACTTTTTGCATACTACTTTTACATTTACTCGAATTCTGATGTTTAAATGGAGTTAATTCAATGGTTTTAAGGTCACCTATAAATAACTTGATCTAGTAATAAATTGGAATCTATAAAAATCACTCCATTTCTAAAGGTATTCAGATTGACTTATACTTTGCTGTTTACTAAGGTAAGTTACCCACAATGATCTTTAAGAAAATACTTAGACATTGTCCAAATTATGTATGTAAATATTTGAAACATAAATCATTAAAGGAGATAAATCATGATGATGATGATGGTGGTGATGATCATGATGATGGCAGCTAAACTGGAGGTCTGTAACAGATTGTTGTGCCTTCATACAGTTTTTTAAGTGGCAGTGTCCAATGTGATGCAAAAACGCTCTGACCTTTTCCATGACCTTATGATGCTTAGAAGTATCAGTCGGCTTCTGGGCTAGCTTGAAAGAAAAACGTCACCTAAAATTTCATCAAGAGTAACTGAAAAACAAAATATTTCTGACAATTTGACTTCTTCTGGCCAAGATGGAGGCATAGATAGACACACTGTGCCTCCTTGCACAAGCAAAAGAAGGACAACAACAATTTAAATGCAAGAAACAACCAGAAGCAACAGAAAAATCGAACTGTATGGAAGTCCAATAACTGAGGAGTTAAAGAAGAAATACTCATCCAGACCAATAGGAAGGGTGGAGACCGGCAGCCAGGAGGAGAGCACTGGCAGCAAGGCTGTGGCTGGAGGAATGAGGTGGGCAAGGCTGCAGCTGGCAGACCCAGTGAGGTGGCAACTGGTGAAGTGAGCTGTCCCACATTTGCACACAGATAAACCAGGAGGAACAGCTGGGGAGTGAAACAGGCTATGCAGCACAGGGCCCCAGCATGGAGAAATAAAGCCTCAAACCTCTGATTGAAAACACCGGTGGGCATTGAGGCAGCAGCTGGAGAAAATCCTAGCCTCACAGGAGAGTTCCTTGGAGAGCCCCACAGGGTCCTAGAATGTACACAAGCCCGCCCACCGAGAATCTGTACCAGAAGGGCCCAGTTTGATTGTGGGTAGCTCAGGAAGTGACTGAAACCTGGCAGAGAGCAGAGCAAGTGCCATTGTTCCAACTTGGACCCCTCTTGCACATATACCATCACAACACAGTAATGTGGGTTGCCCTGCCCTTGTGGACACATAAAGCTCTGCCCCTTACTACATAACAGGCCCACTGAGAAAAAAAAAAATGGACCAAATGAAAGAAAAGATCAAAACTCTAGAAAAAATATAACTAAGAGATGAAGAAATAGTCAACCTATCTGATGCACAGTTCAAAACACCAGTAATCAGGATGCTCACAGAATTGATTGACTCTGGTCGCAAAATAGAGGAAAAGGTGAAGGCTATGCAAAGTGAAATAAAGGAAAATATACAGGGAACCAACAGTGAAGAGAAGGAAATCAGGACTCAAATCAACAATTTGGAGCAGAAGAAAGAAATAAACATTCAACAAAAACAGAATGAAGAAATAAGAATTCAAAAATATGAGGAGAGGTTTAAGAACCTCCAAGGCAACTTTAAATATTCCAATTCCCAAATCATAGGGGTGCCAGAAGAAGAAGAGGAAGAGCAAGAAATTGAAACTTATTTGAAAAAATAATGAAAGAGAACTTCCCTAATCTGGCAAAGTAAGTAGACTTCCAGGAAGTTCAGGAAGCTCAGAGAGTTCCAAAGAAGTTGGACCCAAGGAAGCACACACTAAGGCACATCATAATTACATTACCTAAGGTTAAAGATAAGGACAGAATATTGAAAGCAGCAAGAGAAAAGGAGACAGTCACTTATAAAGGAGTTCCCATAAGACTATCACTTGATTTCTCAAAAGAAACCTTACAAGCAAGAAAGGGCTGCAAAGGAGTATTCAAAACCATGAAAAGCAAGAACCAATATACAAGATTACTCTATCCAAGAAAGCTATCATTTATAATGGAAGGGCAGATAAAGTGATTCCAGATAAAGTCAAGTTAAAGGAGTTCATCATCACCAAGGCCTTATTATGTGAAATGTTAAAGAAATTTATCAAAGAAAAAGATCAAAACTATGAACAGTAAAATGACAACAAACTCACAACTATCAACAATTGAATCTAAAACAAAAACAAACTAAGCAAACAACTAGAAAAGGAACAGAATCACAGAAATTGTGATCATATGGCGATATCAGTGGGAAGGGGATGAGGGGAGAGTGAGGGAAAGGTACAGGGAATGAGAAACATAACTGGTAGATACAAAATAGACAGCGGAAGGTTAAGAATAGTATAGGAAGTGGAGAACCCAATGAACCTAATGTATGACCCATGGACATTAATTAAAAGGGGAATGTTGGAGGGATGAGGGGTACAGGGTGGAGGGAGACAAAGGGGAGAAAAAAACGAGACAATTGTAATAGTATAATCAATAAAATATACTTTAAAATAAATAAATAAGTGAAGGGGGAAAATGGGCCAACTGTAATAGCATAACCAATAAAATAAAGAATTAAAATAAATAAATAAATAAATATTAAAAAGACATAAGAACATGCACATTTTTGCACCTATATCTTTCTGCACATGCACAGAAATCCTCTATTACAAAAAAGACCAGTACAATTAGTGGGTCTTTCCTGACCTTAATAACTTAATATCATACCATTACACAAAATTGTTTTATTGTTTAGCCTTGGCTGGTGTGGCTCAGTGAACTTAGTGCTGCCCTACAAACCAAAGAGTTGCAGGTTTGATTCCCAGTCTAGGGCACATGCCCGGGTTGCAGACCAGGTCACTATTTGAAAGCACAAGAGAGGCAACTACACATTGATGTTTCTTTCCCTTTCTTTCTCCCTACCTTCCACTCTCTAAAAATAAATAAATAAATAATCTTTAAAAAATTATTGTTTTATCATTTAATAATGCTAAGAATATAGTATAAAATTTCCATCATTCTAGATTCTTTCTAAAATTAGAAACATTAGACTAATATTTACACATTTAATTTATATAAATTATTATTATACTGAATATTTTACAATCCTTTTTCTATTCTTAATTCAAATTCATTGTTAAGTAGAAAAATGTGCACTATTTTTTCCCTTCTGTGATTAATATTTATATATTTATTCATATTGAATTGCATATCCTATATACATTGATCACTATTTCAAAATATAATTTTATAAACTTTTTACTCAGCTACTTCTGTTATCAGAAAATTATATTAAAGCAAAAATATTTCCCTTCATCTAATATTGTCGTATCACTTTGAGAAAATATAATTACTTAAAGGCAAGGAATACAGGAAATTTTAGTGCTGTTTAACAAAACATGAAAGAACCTGATGAAAAGAAATGCTGAAACTGAAAGGGAACTTACAAAGTTTTCTACTGAGGTATTTTCCCATAGAATACAGAAAGTTCTTTCAAATTCTGTCTGTAAAGCTAGTGGTTTTGCTTTTCTCAGACAATGTCAGATGCCACAATAGCCTCCCAGAGATAAGTATTAGCTTCCTGTTTCCCAAAATCATAGTGAAAGAGTGCCCTAGGGAAAGAGAGTGGAAATCACCAGGACGACCATCATGGCCTGGTTTCCCAGTACCTGAATGAAGCTCCAACTTGCTGTTAAAGTAGAAATAAAGTAAATGATGAAGAGGAGGAGGAAGGTGGTCACCATTTTCATGGCCCTTCTATGGGCCCCTGTGCTAGAATCCCTGGAGCCCTCAAGGTTGAGCTGCAAATTCTTGGTGTGTCTTCTCACCTAGGACAGAAATAAAAGGAGTAAAGAACTCAGGGACAGGAGAAAGGGAATAATATAGATCAAACTAAGAATAAGAAGACTTTTAAGATAGACCGTGTTGTGCAGGAGCTTTGCCTGCAGAAACCCCTGTCCGTCTCGGATGAAAATAAGTCTACCAAGACGCGATCTGCTTGGGAAGGAAAGATGGCCAATCTCTCCAAGGAGAACAGCCAAGAGCCTTTTCCTCAATGGGCCTTTATTGGGTTCATTTACACAAGAATACAGGTAAAGCTCATTAACCATTGTCAGGCAGTAAGGATCAAACAATAGACAACAAACAAAGAACTCTGAGGGCCTATTCTGAGTCAGGGTCTACAAGCTAAAGAGCTATAAAACCTTGGGAAATGAACTCATTTTCTGCTTGTACCTTCATCATTTAATTGAGAGCATTCTTAGCAAAACAGGTTTCACAGGAGTTTATGTATTCTTTCTCAGGCCTGATCACCCGGGGAACCCGCCCTTTCCAGCACAGGGCTGCACCACCCTCTGTCATTGTTTCAGGCTTAAGTCAGGCAGGGGAAGTAAGGCAGCCAAGAGATTAGGAGACTTCTCACAGACAGAATGAGGACTCAGGCTATGTCAAAGCCAAGGGGTGAGGGTCCATCACTCCCTTTCTCCATAGCCCCCCAAGTCCTTCCCTGGGGCCTCCACGTAATCGTGCCTGTCTTAGGTCGTTCCCCCCTTGGAGAATCTTACCCATCATTGGCTAACCAAACAAGCATTGGGGTCCAGGCAGGATGAAGAGAAAGGAGCAGAAGCAGTGCCCCTGCCAGGGGAATAAGCCTTGTCTCCTTAGTGGTTTATGGTCTGAAGGTCACTCACTCAGCCTTAGCCTTGGGGGGCGGGGGGGCGGTTATAGCTTCTGAAACCAGGCAGGGTGGTTCCCAACAACATGCTATTCACATTTAAAGGCAAAGTCATATTTCTCTCATGAACTCTGTAGGTATTCATCCACAACTCACTAAGAACATCCTGCATTAAGAGGTTAACAGACAATAAGAAGAAAGTCCCCAGGAAAAACACAAGAACTACTCTATTCTCCACTTCAAACAGATGAAAAAGAAGTAGGAGAAACTGGCTACCTTAAGGAAGTAGAAAATGCTTAGATTGGTGGCTAACCAGTTAGTTAAGTGATTAGTTAATGCCCAAAGAATAGTGACCACATTTCCTAGGTTACCAGTACCACACACATAGGAGCTAGCCCATAATGAGTGAATCCACTAGTGTTACCCACAGTTGAATGATTTTGGCCATAACCAAGCTGGAGAGGATGACATCAGCTGAGGAAAGCTTCCCATTCTTGACCCATTCAGGCAGTTCACCAGTCCAGTGAACCCATTTCCCAGCATTGCTAACATGAGTTCTCTTTCTGTCACTACCAGAAAGGTGACCTTCATTCCAGCTGACATCTGTGTAAGAAAGTTTCTAATGTTGTGCCTTGCTGACAGCTTTATAGAGAAACATTTGCAGATGGAAATCCATTTATGAAGCTTTCTGTAAATATTGTCATCATAATTCCCAAAAGTACAACCCAAATTCTGCTTTATGATCTACTTCCAGAGATCTTCACTGAAAATATAGTTCATTCTATTTATATAATAAATCCAGCATTAAATGAAACAGTTCCATTAAGATACACAACAAACTTCTAGTCAAAATGAAGGCATGGGTAGACACACTTCCTCACCTTGTACACCCGCAAGAAGAATCACAACTAAATGCAAAACAAAAAACACCCAGAACTACCAGACAATTGAACTGCATAGATGTCTGACAACCAAGAATTCAAACAAGAAATATTCCTCATGATGGCAGCAGGAGCAGAGACAGAAAGTCAGGATGGAGAGGACATACTGCTTAGTGGAGAGGAGGCAGCAAGGGTGGAACACATGGTCCCACATTCACGTGTTGCATAAAAATAATGGGAGGGATTCCTTGGGAGCAGGCAATCCCAGCCCCAGGCCTGACCACCCAGCTGGGTTCCAGTGCTGGGAAGATAAAGCTTCACAACTTCTGGCTGTAAAAATCAGTATTTTTGGGCTGGTGGAAAATACTGCTAATTTTTCAAGAATGGACATTTAAAGGGCCCATGGAGTCCTAGAACATACACAAATCCTCCCACTCTGGGAATCATCGCTGGGGCAGCAGCTAGAAGGGTGCCAGTTGCATAAAGGAAATGGGGTAAGTGATGGACAAGCTACCAGAGGTCAAGCAGTGGCATTCTCCCCTCCTCAATCCCTGCTCCCTACACAGCACCACAAAGTGGTGAAGCAGGTTATCCCACCTGGCATATACATAATGCTCTGCCCCTTACAACTTAACAAGTGTGCTAAGACAAGGAGTCAAAGCAGCTCTACCTAATACACAGAAACAAACATATGGAGGCAGCCAAGTTGGAGAGACAAAGAAATAAAAAGCTTCTGCATAGCTAAAGAAAACATCAGCAAATTGAATAGGGAACCAACTGTATGAGCAAATATATTTGCCAATGATACTTCGGACAAGGATTTTATCTCCAAATTAAGCAAAGAACTCACACGACTCCATTCCAGGAAGACAAAAAAATCCAGTTAAAAAATGAGCAAAAGACTCGAACAGAAACTTCTCCAGGGGGGATATACAGAGGCCACAGAGACACATGAAAGGATGCTCAGCATCACTAGCCATCAGAGAGATGCAAATTAAAACCATAATGGGATACCACTTCACACTGGTCAGAATGGCCATCATAACCAAATCAATAAACAAGTGCTGTCAAGGCTGTGGAGAAAAGGGAACCCTAGTACACTGATGGTGGGAATGCAGAATGGTGCAGCCACTATGGAAAACAGTATGGAATTTCCTCGGAAAACTAAAAATGGAACTACATTTTGACCCAGCAATTCCACTGCTGGGATTATACCCTAAAAATCCTGAAACACCAATTCAAAAGAATCTATGCACCCCAATGTTCACAGCAGCACAATTTACAATAGCCAAGTGCTGGAAGCAACCTAAGTGCTCATCAGTAAATGAGTGGATCAAAACACTAGGGTACATTTACATGATGGAATACTACACATCAGAAAGAAAGGAGCTCCTGCCCTTCAAGGCAACATGGATGGATTTGGAGAGCATTATACTAAGTGAAATTTTAAGCCAAGTAGTAAAACACAAATACCATATGATCTACCTGTAAGTGGAACTTAGTCAACAAAACCAACAAGCAAGCAAACTATAACCAGAGACAGTGAAATTAAGAGCAAACTGACAGTAAGCAAAGGAGAGGTGAGAGGGGATAACAAGGAGAAAGGGGGGAAGGGCCATCAAGGAACATGTATAAAGGACACATGCACAAAGCCAAAGGGGGGTTGGATAGAGAGTGGGAGGTGGGGGTCAGTGGGGTGGGGAGACAGGGGGGGATATGGAGACAGCTGTACTTGAACAACAATAAAAGAAGAGAAAAAACTAAAATCTTAATTAAAAAAATAAATAAATAACTGAATCTAAAAAAAACAAACAAAAAAACCTAAGCAAACAACTAGAACAGGAACGGAATCACAGAAATGGAGATCACATGGAGTGTTATCAGTGAGGAGGGGTAGGAGGGAGTATGGAGGAAAAGGTGAAGGGATTAAGAAGCATAATTGGTAGATACAAAATAGACAGAAAAAGGTTAAGAATAGTATAGGAAATGGAGAAACCGAAGAACCTATAGGCTTGGCCCATAGACATGAACTAAGGGCGGTATTGCTGGAGGGAATGGGGTTATCAGGCAAATTGGGTAAAGGGGGAAAAATTCAAACAACTGTAATAGCATAATCAATAAAATATACTGAAGACAAAGAGACACAAGACTCATGAACCACTATCATGTTACTTACCATCACTTACTATATAACTACTAAGGTAAAGGCAAATGATGTCTACTATCTAGGCACCAGCTGCAAATTTCCATTTGTCCCACTGACTAAAACAGTGAAGTCAACTTTCTAAACATGCAAATATTAGAGAGACTTTTTCACCACCTTGTATTTTCATCTCCCTGAGATGCAAATATTTTAAATAATGAATACTAGTTGCTAAGAAAAGAAACTTTATATAATTTTGTCATTATTTGTGACTCATTTAAGATCCTTCTATATATCAAGCATTTTTGTTGATGTAATTGGATTTATAAAAATAATTTATAGCAACTATTTCTAGTTCAAAGACAGCATGCAGTTCCTAGAAAAAAATAACTAAACATAATTAGTAAGAAATATTTTAGAAGCTAAATCAGAAGTTATAGGTTGTGAACTGCCCTGCTTGGTTTCAGAAGCTATAACCCCCCATGGCTAAGGCTGATGAGTGACCTTTGGATCAGAAGCCACTAAGGAGACAAAGCTTATCTCTCTGGCAGGAGGGTCGCTTCTGCTCCTTTTTCCATAACTAGCCCCCAATGCTTGATCAGTTAGACAGGTAAGATTCCCCAAGGGAGGAATGACCTAAGGCAGGCATGATCACGTGGGAGGCCCCCAAGAAAGGACTTGGGGGGCTACAGCAAAAGAGGGTGATGGACCCTAGTCCCTCTGCCTTTGACAAAGCCCGAGTCCTCATTCTGCCTGCGAGAAGTCTTCTAGCTCTTGGCTGCCTTACTTTCCCTGCCTGACTTAAGCCTGAAACAATGACAGAGGGTAGTGCAGCCCTGTGCTGGAAAGGGCGGGTTCCCCGGGTGATCAGGCCTGAGAAAGAATACATAAACTCCTGTGAAACCTGTTTTGCTAAGAATGCTCTTAATTAAATGATAAAGGCCCAAGCAGGAAATCAGTTTGTTTCCCAAAAAGTTTTGTAGCCCTTTAGCTAACACACCCTGACTCAAAATAGGCTCTCGGAGTTCTTTGTAAGTTATCTATTGTTTGAAACTTGCTGCCTGACAATGATTGAGCTTTACCTGTATTCCTGGGCAAACTAAAAGCCAATAAAAACCCTGTGAAGGAAGGATCGAGGTGCTGTCCTTTGAGAGAGTGGCCAGGCCGCTCCGAGGCACCTCCCCTTGAGAGGGTAGCCGGGTCGTCCCTTTTTCTCCACACAGGACTCGGTAGTCCATGTGAATGTCTCATGTCTCATCCATGATGCCACAGACACTGCAAGCCGGTGTCTGCGTCAGTTGTAAGAAAAATATATGGAGAATTTACACAAGCAGGCTATAAATGCTACAATGCAAAATTGATTATGGTTTTATGAAGACAGAAATATTTAGTGGTAACTTGAACTATTTAGAATTTATGAAGAATGAGAGAAACAAATTCAACACTAATGTAAGGGCATGTCAAATTATCAAAGTGACATGAACAAGCTATGGCCCCCTTGTAAATAGTGAATATCTTTCGTCTTACAATAACTTGTTATTTCTCCTTCTTTATTAAGATTTTATTTATTATTTCTTTTTAGACAGAGGGAAGGGAGGGAGGCAGTGAAACATCAGTGTATGGTTGCCCCTTGTTGCACCCCCTACTGGGGACCTGACCTGCAACCCAGGCATTGTGCCTTGACTAGGAATCCAACCAGAAAGGCGTTGGTTTGCAGGACAGTGATCAATCCACGGAGCCTCACCTGCCAGGACACTTGGCTTTTTCAAATAAAATGTTATTAAGTGCCCTCTAACATCTCTGTCCTAAATCAATGTTTCATTTTCTTTCTGGGGTAGAGAGTGACTGTGTGTTTCAATCTCCCTTGCAGTGTGACTGAATCTGATCAATGTCTTGTGAGTGAAAATTATGTGCATCATTTACAAGCCTGTTCCTAAAATATCTTCCCACACATGCTTCCCCACGAATCTCTGCCCTCCCTGCTGACTGGAATGGCGATGACTCCGAGGCAATCTTGGAAACCCCATGTTCAAGATGGCATTTGCGATCAGCCTGATTCCCAGGTAACTGCATACAGAGCCTCCTCAGACACATCAGGACTGTTAGAAAAGCAAACTAAATTCAGATTATACATGAGTTGCTTTATGTCTTGGAGCCGTTTTGTGACAGAAGTTCCTTTCTCCAGTTTAAGGCAGTGATTGGAACTGAGCATGTGCAGATTTATTTTGATGCATTTAGAGGGTAAAGAAACAGAACCAAGAAATCTAGGCCACCTATAGATTTTACAATGAGTTTTCTTGTCATTGATTTTGTTTTTATTTCTGAAAATGGATTATTATTTCTTTTTCTTTCATTTTAGAAACAATATTTTATTGTTCCATTACAGTTTTCCAAGTATTCCCTCCATTGCTCTGCCCTGCCCAGGCCGCCTCTGCTCCCTCCATCAGTCCACACCAGTTGTCCATTACCAGTTCCTTCATAAAAGTTCCATGACTGGAAACTTCCCCTTCTTTCCTCCATTTTCCCTCTAGCCCCACCCCTCTGATCACTATCACTTTGTTCCTTATTTCCATGTCTTTAGTTTTATTTGCTTATTTGTTTGTTTCGTTGATTAGGCTCCACTTGGGTGAGATCATATGAGATCTTGTCTTTCACCACCTGGCTGATTTCACATATCATAATACTCTCTAAGTCCATCCATATTGTCATGAAGGGAAGGAGCTCCTTCTTTCTTTATGCTGCATATTATTACATTGCGTAAATGTACCACAGTTTTTTTATCCATACATTTACTGATGGGCACTTAAGCTGTTTCCAGCACTTGGCTATTGTAAATAACGCTGCTATGAACATTGGGGTGCATAGGTTCTCTTGAAATGCTGTTTCAAGATTCCTAGGGTATACGCCCAATAGTGGGATCATTGGTTTTCCATACCTAATATAGGTTATTCATTCATTTATTTGGTCTTCAGAA
Source organism: Tonatia bakeri (assembly GCA_004024845.1). Taxonomy (NCBI): domain Eukaryota; kingdom Metazoa; phylum Chordata; class Mammalia; order Chiroptera; family Phyllostomidae; genus Tonatia; species Tonatia bakeri. Next base: position 170,959 of record PVIA01002875.1, on the reverse strand, counting down.
TATCATTTTCATGAACTATCCCATGGGCTGGCTTTTATGTCCTTAGGAGTCAGCAGGAAATGGTATAGATGTCATCCCACATTATAATGCTTATATTCTACTGGAGCAGACAGATGATATAAAAAGTGAAAAAAATCAGATGTAGGAAAGGTTTATTTTAAGGTATAGATAATACTGTTAAAATTCATTAATACTAAATAATATGGGCATGTAAATTCAGATGTTGAACAAGGTTATATATTTTTTCTTATAATAGACCTTACAACCAAATCTATATCAACACACTTTCGATTTTATCATTTTCCACACAATTTTAATAAAAACTGATCTTCAGAACAGTTTTACAATTATTACATAGATGTCAGGAGTAACAATTTTCATATATGCAGAAAGGTCATTGACTTAGGTACCATAATTTTTTACTATTCTTATAGCAAGCATATTTTTAAGATAGGGAAGTTTGAATCTTTCTGTGAAGTTTAAAATAAATTTTTAGATGACAAGATGGAGAAGATAACTGGCAACTCAGAGGCCCAATATGGTTTAGGGGTAAAATGAATAAACTGACATCGGATTCTGACTTCAAAAAAAGTCTTCTGAATTCCAAAACTCTATGAAATGACTTTTCTAACTGCATATGTAAACATAGCAGCATTAAAAAGTACTGATTTATTTTGCTTTCTTCTTCATCCCTATCATAGTACTTTTTTATAAGCTTTTACCTGCTTGTATTAAACCAAATAATCTCTACTACTTTTAATTTATATTTATTTTATTTTACATGTATATCAAACATATTCTAAATATCTTTATTGCACTTCAGTTTTATTATGTATATGTTTTCTAAATGCTATTAGCCATGAAGTAAGAATTCATGATGGAATAACATCTATCCCAAACATCCATCTTCAATGTGTGACTTAGAATGAATATTATTACTATTCAAAAAATTGGAGGTTCAGGCAAAAAATTTAAACACACTCTGGTATCATTGTGTGGTACTAACTAGAACAGAAATTAGGAATGATTTCCCAAGATGACCTGTCAGTCTTTAAATATGTATAAACATAGATTATAAAATTGTTAATTGCAAAATGATAACATAGAATATATATGTGAAAGGCATGGCTTCACAATCTTGAAGAATTTCTTACACTATTTTGTAAAAATTAGTTTGCTTATCTGAAAAAATATTATCATTTATAATCTTTTTTGTATTTTTCACAAACATGTACACACATAAATTTTTGTAAAAATTAGTTTGCTTATCTGAAAAAATATTATCATTTATAATCTTTTTTGTATTTTTCACAAACATGTACACACATAAATTTTTGTGATAAGCTAAGGTAAAAGATTTTTTTAGGTATACCTTATCAAAGCTTATACACATTAGAAAATGTAGTGGAAACAACAAAATGTTACACTCCACCAGTTTTCTGCCAGAAGACACAGCGTTCCCCACTTTCTTTGAGCCAGCACCTCAGCTGCAACAATAATAACAGAACAGCCTGTCTTAGCTTCTTATTCCCCCAAATAAGGATGAGTGAGTGGCATGAAGAATAGAGAAGTCCAACAACCTGAAAAATCACGTGAACTGAATTGGTCTTCCAACTATTGGAATTCCATACTGAGGTGATTTGAGCCAGGAAGAAAATGACAAATAGCAAAAGAAAGGAGATGACAGTCTGCATGGCTCTTACGTGGACCTTGGTGCTGGCATCTTGGGATCCTTTGCCACTGAGCTGCATCTTCTTGAGATGTTTCCACATGGAAAACAGTAACAGCAGTAATGCCATCAGGGACGTGGTAAAGGGTATGATGTGCACAATCGTGAATACAGTCATATTTGCGAGACGTGCAATATGCCGCAAATTGGTCACCCAAGTGATGTTTCCTCCATTATCCTTCGTCCTCATTTTCAGTTCTAACATCATCACTGGAAGGTGACAAGCCAAGAAGAGTAAAGAGCCCAGCAGCGTCATGAGTACCACTCTTTTAGCTTTCCATTTTAGATGAAGAAAGAAAAGGCTGGAGAAGTTGGCTATTTTGAGCAAATAAAGTATGCTGAGGCTAACAGCAAACCAGAGGCTAAAATGGTTGCTTACTACCCAGATAACATGCACAATAATTCTTGCTTCTGAGCTGTAGAAAGCTAGATTATACACAGTTGCATACCAATTTAATAATACTGAGCCGAGCAAACCAATCCTGGAGACCGCCAGAGCAGTGAGAATTCGATCAGCGCAGGACATCTTTTGTTTCTTGACCCAGTCAATGCCGTTCACCAGGACTATGAAGACATTGGCAAAATTTCCTAGAACAAATTCTGCTATCACTAGGACAGAAAGAATGCTCAGTAATAAATTCATCATGTCTAGGAAAAAAAGGCCAATCTAATATCACTGGTCACGATTCCTTTAATAACCTGACTTTAAGTTCTATTTGCAGCTGATTTTGAATGCATATCAAATACTTATGTTTTTTTAAATCTGTGACCAATGTCAAGCATGGAAGCACCAGAGCATGCTAATGAGAGAGCACAATGTTTTCTTTATGAAAAACATTGTTATGCCCCAGGCAGCTCAAATTACCTAATTTTCAAATTCTTTATGTCCTTACAAGAATTTATGTCGGCTGGAATATTTCATTAAGGATGTTTTTGTGAAAGTTGAATTCTCATTTGCTATCATGCAAATACAGGCATATTCTCTTTCATCATTTTGCAATTTTCTTTGCTTATCCTCTGATGAACAGAATAATTTCTGTTCATCAACTTTGTCCTTAATGAAATTTAACATCTCAATACATTGAATATACAGTAAATGCTAACCTGTTCAATAGAGGTTGGACATCTATAGGATCATCACCACTATGGAATTTTTATACATTTTATTGAATTTATTGGGGTGACATTGGTTTAAAAAATGGTATCTGTTTCAAGTGTACAATTCTGTAATGTATCACCCGTATGTTGTATTGTGTGTTCACAAAAAAAATTCAATTTCCTTCTGTCACCATTTATCCCTTTCTTTGCTTTTTTTATTTTTATGTCAGATTTATAGGGAGAGAATCCTAGCTTTTTCTATTAAATCATCAAGGTTTTCTTGAGTACCCCAAGAAGGCTGATACTCACTAATGGCTGGTTGCTGGTAACTAACCTTGAACTATATTCTGTATGTTTATAAATGCACAAGCACACAAAACACATAGACACACATACATCTCAGTGATGAGAGGAAGTATTGTTCCATAGTTTTCAAAATGAAAAATGAGATACAATGAGGTCATCTAGGTTTAAATCCATCTTTTATTTCATTATTCCATTATTAAACATATCTCTCATGTTGATGTCTGATATGGTGCCCTTTTGAGGTTATTGAATATTTAAAATAATTGTCTTATTAAAATGTTCAGAAATGTTATAAATATTCTTTAGAAAATTAAAAAAACATGGTTTCCATTGGAAAGTCTAGACCTCTCTGTATATGAAAACTCACTTTTATTTTCTCAGATTAATTCATTTCTAACTACTTAATATTTTAAGATTAATAGATGTTAAAATCAATTATTGTTTTAGTGTTTATATTACAATTGTTTTAGAGGATGAACTAAGAACTAGACTGCCATGAAGGGAAACCCAGATGCTCTGCTCTGTGTATCTCTGATTTTGAACTCTCTTTTAAAACTACTCTGCCTCAGTATAATCACCAGTAAAAAATCAGATAATCATAAGCTTTCCAGTGGTGTTTGCGAAAAGTACATGTAATATTTGGGTAGAGTGCTTTCAATTGCACCTGTCTTATACAGAAAACAGGCATAGAGGATTGTTACATATTTGATCTCTAAGAGAAATAAGTTGTCAAAATTATGTTTTAACTGCATCACAGAGCAGCGCAATGAAGGAGAATCAGTGTACTAAAACACAGGTAAAAGGGGAGTCTTTAGATGAACAGATAGATGATCAATGTATTCAGTGCAGTCAATATCAAGTCCCAGAAGGCTATTTTGTAGAAAATGAAATTATTCCCAAAACGCTTATGGAAATGCCATGTACTCATAATAGCCAACAGACTTTTTAAAAGAACAAAGTTGGAGGCATACAGTTCCTAATGTCAAAGGTAGCTACAATCGTAGTGTCCTAGCTGAATAACAATAGACTTATTTATATCAGTGATATTCAACCGTTTTGTTATCTCATGGCACACATGAACTAATTGCTACAATCCTGTAGCACACCCAAACATACATTTTTTGCCAGTCTTACAAAAAATATGTTTAATTCTTATTTATTCACAGCAGATAACTTGTTCTGTTCACTGTAATTTGCCATTCTGAAGGAAAAGAGATCAGTGATCTTGACTAAATAGTCAGGGTATTGCATGTTTTAAAAATTCTTCTGGTTCACTGGTTGAAAATTGCTTTTATATATCAATGAAACACAATTGAAGTTCAGATATTACAACTCACCATCATGGTCAGATGATTTTAAAAAGGGTCCACATCAATTCAATAGGGAAAAAAATCTCTTATTTTCCAACAAATGTGCTGGCAAAATTGAATATCCACATTCATAAAGAAAAACTTAGCCACTCATTTTATACCACATACAAAAATTAACTTAAAATTGTTCAGAGACACAAATGGAAAAGATAAGCCAGTAATACTTTTAGAGTTAAAAAAAACCATGTACAATTGTCATACACTTGGATTATGTCGGCTTATTAGATACAACACCAAAACCATGAAGCATAAAATTTTTAAATCAACAAACTGAATTACATAAAAATTGAAAACTTTTGCTCTGTGAAATAAATATCTGATTTGAAGACTGCAGAGCTACAATAATTAAGTCTATGTGAACTGTTGTTTACTTACACAAGTAGATTGATGGATAACACAGAATGTTGAATAGACCTACACATGTTTTAATGGGAAATAAAATTCTCTTCAGTAAATGATGTTGTAAACATGAATAACAGTATAAAACGTTAACTTCAATTTTTATTTCATACCAAACAATAAAATTTCTTTCAGCTGACCATAGACCTAAATATAAAAGATAATAAAATAAAGCTTCAAGAAAAAAATGTAGAATGTGTTTGTGACCTGGAGATAGGCAACAATTTTTTAGTTAGGATATAAAAGCAAACACACACACTAACACTCTAAATATAATTAAGAAGTAATGAATTAAAGACACAGTCAAGAAAATTAAAATCTTAGAATAGAATATATATAGCATAACAATATGAGGTCATTTCAATCCTCTCAAAATCCCGGCCCTCAATGCTCTGCTGATTTAAAACTGCTGGCGAGACTCACTCACAGCAGTTTGACTAGTACAGAGGAGGCTTTTGTGAACATTTGCATGGCCAAGCTGGTTTTGGTTTTAATTTGTGCACTGCAAAGATATTATTTCTCATTTGTGACAGGTGTGTTGTGTGGACCCTATGGGGGTCTCAAGGATTACTCTTCCCTGATGTTCATGGCCCCATGTAATTTCCTTCCCATTAGTGAGGGCAAGACCCATGAGTTTCCTTCACCCTGCAAAATATAGCAAACACGAAGGGATTAGTCATACAATTAAGATCCAAAATCAACTGATTTTGAGTAAACAAATAAAGATTGTCCTCCATTGGCCCGATGTAACAAGTAAAACTTTTAAAAGAGTGGGTGAGACTCACCTGTGTGAGAGAGAATCTCTCTGGTCTGAAGAAGTAGCAGGACTGCTGGTCAAGATGGCAACAGAGGTGAACATGGCTTACTTCCTCGAATAAGCACATCACAATTACAACCAAATTATAAAATCATCATCACTCAGAACCATCAGAAATCAAGTTGAATGGAAATTTGACAATTACAGAATATTAGAAACTGTATGTGTGCAGACTGGTAGGAGGGGCAGAGATACAGAACAAGCTGGTCCCACATCCAAATGTGGTATAAAAAAATTAAGGAGGGATATCTCAGCAGTGAGGAGTCCCAGTCCCATACCAGGCTCCCCAGCCCAGGATTCCAGTGCCAGGAAAATAAGTCCCCATAACTTCTGGCTGCAAAACCTAGGAGGTATTGAGTTGGTGGAGGACACTTCTGGAGTCCCAAGCAGTTCCTCTTAAGGAACCCACACATGGACCTGCTCAGGCTCACTTCCTCTGAGCTCCAGCACTGAGGTAGTAGCTTGAAAAGCTCCTGTGGAATATAGGGAGGAACTAAAGTGTCTGGCATCAAGGTGAGAGCTGGGGCACAGCTTTGTCCCTCACGGAAATGTCAGCAGAGGACATTGTTCCTTTCTGAAATCTCCCTCCCTGCCCAGAGCCACAGAGGCAGCAGGAAGTTGCCATATCTGAGACTCCATCAACCTGGCTAACACTGTTTACCCTGCCCCAGATATCTCCCAGAGGCTCCATCCCACCAAACTTACAGCTGTTAACAGTGGCTTGTCCATATGAATGACAGGACTTAGCTCATGCTCCAAACTTCCTAAATCTTTTCAAACAAGCAACAGCCCATCTAGTGAACCCCCAGCCCACGTACCTCTTGCTAAGTGGTCCCAGGCCCAGCACTAGGAACAGCCAGCCTAGATTTACAGTTTGGTTTTGCCTGGGAATCCCCAAGCCCAGCAAAAGTAGCAGCTATCTTAGATTGCTTTATAGCTCAAGCAGGGTAGCTCCAGATTCAACACGGGGAGGTGGGGGGTTAACATTGACATGCACCACCTGGAAAACCTCAGGGACAGTGCACCCAGTGGATAGCTACAGACCTCATGGGCACACCACCACCCTGCCTCTGTACAGCTGATCTTTCCCAGAGATTGGATGTTGGTGGTCAGTGGTCACAGCCAATCCTTACAGCTGAGTGGCCTTGGTAAATCTCACCCATTGACCTACTAACAGCAACCAAGACTCAACACCAAGAGAAGCATGTACTCAGCCCACATGAAAAGTGCACTTTGAGTACCCATCTTAGGTGCTAGCGGAGGCTGTGACACTGAACCCTAAAGGACACTTACTAGATTGGGCCATGCTACCAAGACAGGGAGTCATGGCAGCTCAACCTAATATGTAGATACAAATGCAAAGAGGCTGCCAAAATGAGAAGACAAAGATATATGACCCCAATGAAAGACAGATCAAAATTTCAGAAAAAGAACTGAACAGAATGGAAATAAACAATCTGTCAGATGCAGAGTTCAAAACACTGGTGCTAAGAATGCTCAAGGAACTTAGTGAGAACCTCAACAGCATAAAACAATACCATCAGAGAGGAAAGATACATTAATTGAACTAAAACTCAGTTTATAAGGAAACAACAGTAGAGTGGAAGAAGCTGAGAACCAAATCAATAATTTGGAACATACGGGAGAAAGAAACAACCAATAAAAACAAGAAGAAAAAAAAGGATAGTGTAAGCAGCCATAAAGACAATTTTAAGTGTTCCAACATTCACATCATAGGGGTGCCAGAAGGAGAAGAGAGAGAGAAAGAAATTGAAAATTGTTTTGAAAAAATAATGAAAGAAAACTTCCCTAATTTGGTGATGGAAATAAGCAAGCACATCCAGGAAACACAGGGAATCCAAAGAAAGATGGATGCAAAGGGTCCCACTCCAAGACACATATTAATTAAAATTCCAGAGATTAAAGATAAGGAAGGAATCCTAAAAGAAGCAATAGAAAAGCAGTTAGTTACCTACCGGGGAGTTTCCACAAGATTGTCAGCTGATTTCTCAAAAGAAACTTTGCAAACTAGAAGAGATTGGCAAGAAGTATTCAAAGTCAAGAAATATTCAAAGACTCATATTAAGAATGCTTTACCCAGCAAAGCTATCATTTAAAATCAAGGGACGATAAAGTGCTTCCCAGACACCAAAAATCCAGAGTCCATCATCAACAAACCATTATTATATGAAATGTTAATGGTATTTAAGAAAAAGTTCAAAACTATGTACATTAAAATGGCAACAAATACATAACTATAAATAATTGAATATAAAAACAAATGAAACAAACAGGAAACAGAATTATATATGGGGAACATTGGATGGCGGCCACTTGGGTGAGGAGTCTGGGGCAATAAGAGAAAAGTTGAAGGGATTAAGAAGTACAAATTGGTGGTTACAGAATGGGTCGGGGGCTGTTAAGTGCAAGCATAAGAAATAAAGTTGCCGAAGAACTCATATACATGATCCATTGACATGAACAATGGTGGGGAGATTGTCTGAGGGTGTACTGGGTGCTGGGTATAAGGGGGTAAAGGGAGAAAAACTGAAACACTTGTAATAGCATAACCAATAAAGTGTAATTTAAAAAAAACTTAAAAAAGAAGTAAGCAGCCAAGTTATGAATTCTCTATGGAGAGAGCTGCTAATGAACTCTGGCAACCAATTGTGTGAGCTTAGAAGTGAATTTTTCTCCAGTCAAGCCTGAAGATGAGAAGGCAGTGCAATGAAAACTCTAATGTCAGCTTGGGAAGGCCCTGAAACAGAGAACACCCCCAAACCTTGCCCAGACTCCTGACCCAATAAATGGATAATAATATTTGCATGTGTTTGTGGGGTTTAGCAACCAAATTTGTGTTAATCTGTTAAATGGTAATTGCAAATGAATAGAGGACCAACAATTTGGGATTTAGCTTTGGTCTATTTCATAGAGAAATATCTCTTCTCTATCAGTTAAGAAAAGCCCCATAATATGTTTTGCTAGTCTTGGATTTGTCTATATGTCTGTGTAAGAATATCCTTCTGGAAAGGGTTATGGTGCTTTTAGATCTGTACTACTGAATTGCTGTTATGTGTATTTATCATGAGCTGATGCTGAAGTTGAAAATCACAGCAGCAAGCTAGCTGTATGTTTGTATACAACTAACAAAAGCCGTCTTCTATTTTGTGTTAGTATTAGATCTTTGTCTATTCTGGAGAACATTAATACAATAGATTCTATAGTATTTTATACAGTGTCAGTGACAGAGAGAAATGCTGTATGGAGCCTTTGGCGGGCCTCTATAGGTGAATCACAGTACACATCCTTAGGATGGTGAAGCAAAGCCATCCCATCCTCTGCAGCTAAAGAAACAGCTCTTACCCTGCTACAGGTCCTTACGAGGCAAACTTAACCTTGGTCTGCCAAGTTACCTGAGCTGCTTCTTATGAACTGAATGTTATGTAACCCACAGAGCTATAAAGTTGGGCACATGCAATCATCAGATGCAAATGCTGTCTACAAGATCAGACCTAAGCAGGCCCTGGTGCACCAGGAAGCTGCATAAAGTGACCTAAGAGCCCATAATGTCACTCCTACTTTACTGCTTTTTGTTTTCTTGACCCCATCATTTGCCTCATGGGGAGTTCCCTGCAATCATGTGACAAATGAAGAAAAGACCTGATCCTGATTAACAGCTGGTTCCCCACAACATGCAGGTGCTGTCCCAAGTGGACAGCTGCAGCAGCACTGCAGCCTATTTCTGGGACATCCTCAAAGGACAGTGATGATGGGAAACCCTCCTATTGGACAGAATTCTGACCTTTGTACCTGGTTATTCACTTGATGTAGAAGGAGAAGAGTAGAACATGCATATTATAGTAAATATATATATAGATATATGATAAATAATATATAAATACACACACACACACACACATATATATATCCATCCTCATGCACATGTACCAAAAATGTTCTAGTATAAAAATATGAGTACAATTAATGGTATGTTTACAAAACATACGTACAAAAATATGAGTACAATTAATGGTATCTTAGGGTATGTTTCTTCACCTAAAAAAACAGAAGCCTTACTGATGCACAAAGTTGTTTTACCAATTCATAACAGTAGGGATATAGTATGGAATTCCCATTGTCTCAGAACCTTTTAAAATTGAAAGTATCACACTAATATTTATACTTTTGTATTTAGTAAGTTATTATTACACTTAATACTTTATGATACTTTTTCTCTTCTAATTTCATCTTTAATTTTAGAGAGAAAATTTGCAATACCTTTTCCCTTTCTGTAGCTGTAATTTTATGCATATATATTCATATTGATTTGCATATTGTATATACATCGATCACTATTTCAAAATGTAATTTTATAAATTTTCTTCTCAACTACATTTGCTACCAGAAAGTATTATTATAGCAGAGTTATTTCCCTACCTCTAAAATTATGTCATATTGCTTGAGAAAATATAATTATTTAAAGACATGCTATGAGGAAAATTTCAGTGCTATTTAACAAAACCTGAAAGAACCTGATGAGGAGAAATGCTGTAATTGAAAGAGATCCTACAAGGTTTTCTGTTAGGTATTTTCCCATAGAATACAGAAAGTTCTTTCAAATTCTTTCAATAAAGTTAGTGGTTTTGTTTTTCTCAGACAATGTATGATGCCACAGTAGCCTCCCAGAGATAAGTCTTAGCTTCCTGTTCCCCAAAACTATAGTGGAAGAGTGCCCTACGGAAAGAGAGTGGAAATCACCATGACGACCATCGTGGCCTGGTTTCCCAGTACCTGAATGAAGCTCCAACTTGCTGTTAGAGTGGAAATAAAGTAAATGATGAAGAGGAGGAGGAAGGTGGTCACCATTTTCATGGCCCTTCTATGGGCCCCTGTGCTAGAGTCCCTGGAGCCCACAAGGTTGAGCTGCAAATTCTTGGTGTGTCTCACCAAGGACAGAAATAAAAGGAGCAAAGGGCTCAGTGATAGGAGAAAATGAATAACACAAGTCAAACTAAGAAGACAATTTTTAAGATAGAACATTTTATTTATATCTAAAGGCAAAATCATATTTCTCTCATAAAAACAGAGAAAAAATTTCTCTGTAGGTATTCATCCACAACTCACTAAGAGCATCCTGCATGAAAAAGTTAACAGGCGATAAGAAACAAAACCCCAGGAAAAGCATAAGGACCACCCTATTGACTCTCGATTTCAGCTAGATGAAAAAGAAGTGGGGAAACTGGCCACCTTAAGGAAGTAGAAAATGCTTAGACTGGTGGCTAACCAGGTAGTTAAATGATTAGTTAATGCCCAAAGAATAGTGACCACTTTTCCTAGTCTACCAAGACCACACACATGTGGAGCTAGCCTATAATGAATGAATCCACTAGAATTACCCACAGTTGAATGATTCTGACCATAGCCAAGCTGGTGAGGATGACATCAGCTGAGGAAAGCTTCCCATTCTTGACCCATTCGATGCAGTTCACCAGTCCAGTGACCCCATTTCCCAGCATTGCTAAGATGAGTTCTCCTTCTGCCACTACCAGAAAGGTGACCTTCATTCCAGCTGACATCTGTGTAAGAAAGTTTCTAATGTTGTGCCTTGCTGACAACTTTCTAGTGAAATAGTTTCAGATGAAAATCCACTTATGATACTTTCTGTAAATATTGTCATCATAATTCCTGAAAGTACAATCCAAATTCTACATTGTGATGGAGTTCCAGAGATCTTCAAAAAGGATAGTTCATTCTATCTATATTGTAACTCTAGTGCTAAACAGAACAGTTCCATTAAAAGATGCATTTCATGAATATCCATCATATTTCATACTGTCAGCTACTGAATAATCTCCAGAATAAATGCAAACAATGCCGACTTACCTTAGCACCATCCACAAATTTTATTTGTGCCACTGATTAAAACATGAAGTCAAGTATGTAAACACACAAAGTGAGAGAGATTATTTTCCACCACTTAATACTTTCATATTCCTGAGCCATATATTTAAATGTGAATATTTTAAATTTTGAATAACTATTGCTAAGAAAAAGAAACTTTATTTAATTCAGTCACTATTTGTTATTCATTATTAAAATCCTTCTACATATCAATTATTTTTTGTTGCAATTTGATTTATAGAAATGTTTTTACAATTATATTTTGTTCAAGGCCACAACCAATCCATGAACAAATAACTAAATAATATTAGAAATAAATATCATAGAAGCTAAATCAGAAATCATGAGAAAATTATACTGGGAATATATGTGACAAAGCTTCAATGTAGAATTCATTATGGTTTTATGAAGACAGGAATATTTAGTGAGAACTTGAATTATTTAGATTTTATGAAGACAGAGAAAAATTCAAGGCTGATGTAAAGACATGTCAAATTATCAAAGTGACATGAACAAGTTCTGGCCCCCTTCTAAACAAAGGAACTTCTTTTATGTTACAATAACATATTGACTTTTCAATTGAAATGTTCCTAAGCACCCTCCAACATCTCTGTCCTAAATTCAAGGCTCTCATCTTCTTTGTGGGCTACTCGGTGACTGTATTTTCCAGCCTCCCTTAGAGATGGTGTGGCAGTGTGACTTAATCTGATCAATGTCTTATGAGTGAAAATTATGTGCATCATTTACAGGTCCATCCCCCCAAAATTTTCCCATTCACTCTCCTCCATATGTCTTTCCCCTCCCTGCTGCCTGGAATGGCTATGACTCCAAGGCAATCTTGGAAACCCCATGTTCAAGATGGCGTGCTTGCTATCAGCCTGATCCCCAGGTAACTACATACAGAGGCTCCTCAGACACATCAGGACTGTTAGAAAAGCAATACTAAAGTCAGATTATGTGTGGGTCCAATGCTTTATGTTTTGGAGGCTGTATGTGACAGCATTCCTTTCCCCAGTTTAAGACAGCAACTGGAACTGAGCATGTGCAGATTTATTTGGAGGCATGTGAAGGGTGCAGAACCAAAACAAGGAAATTTAAGCCACCTGAGATTTTGTGATAGAATATGTTGTCATTGGTTTTCCAGGCTTAAAACAGTTTATTTGTCCATTGATTTAGTCTTTAGAATATCATTTTGGTTCTATCCATGGGCTGCCTTTGTGTCCTGAGGAGTCAACAGGAAACAGGATAAACATCATCCCACATTACAAGGTTCTGTTCCACTGGTACAGACAGGTAATTAAAACAAATGAAATGAATCAGATATGGGAAAGATTTATCTTAAGGTATAGATAATGTTGTTAAAATTTCTTAATACTAAGAATAATACAGATATGTAAATTCAGTTGTTGAAGATGATGATACATTTCTTTCCTATAATAGACATTGCTACCAATTTATGTCAGCACACTTCCTATTTTATCATTTTCCACAAGATTTTAATTAAAAGGTCCTGAACACTTTTTTATAATTATTACATAAACATTATAGGTATCAATATTCATATATGCAGAAATGTCATTGACTTGTTCCATAATTTTTTTACTATTCATTTATCAAGCATATATTTTAGATAAGAGCAGTTGAATCTACCTGTGAAGTTTAAAAGGAAATTTTAAGTCACAAGATAGAGAAGAAGACAGTCAATTCAGAGGCCCAAATGTGGTTTAGGGGTAAAAAAATAAATTGATCAGTCTTTGACTTCAAAATAGTTCTCCAAACTGAAAAGTTGTAGGAAATGACGCTCCTAACCATCTGTTGAACTATAGAAGTATTTTTTTAAAAGTCATGATCTTTCACTTTCTTCTTCATCCCTGTTGTAGAACTTGATTTTTTTCTAAGCTTTAACCTGCTTGTATTAAATCTAATAATCTCCAGTACTGTTCATTGTGCATGTATATAAAATACATTTTAAATGTCTAAATCACTTCTTAATTTCATTATGCACATTTTTCTTAACAGTTATGATTACTAATAACCATCAAATATGAATTCAGTGGAATAATTTCTATTCCAAATATCCATCTTCAATGTGTAATTTAGAATGAATAGTCTTGACATCCAAAAGATTGTAGGTTCAAAGAAAAAGTTCTAAACACATTCTGGTACTTATGTATGGTATTAATTACAATAGAAAATAAGAATAATTTCCTGATATTAGTTTTCAGTCTTTAAATCTTCATAAATATAGATCATAAATACATAAATTACAAGAACATAACAGAATATGTATGCAAAATAAGCATGGCTTCATAATTGTAAGGAATCTACTATACTATTTTGTAAAATTATATTGCTTGCATAAAAATGTAATTGTATCATTTTAAAATCTTGTACTTTTCACAAACATGGGCACATAAGTATTTTTGTGATAATCCGAGGTAAAAGTTTTTTTAGGTACACTGTGTATCCAATTCTGTACACATTGATGAATGCAGCAGGAACTACAAAATGTTACGGACTCCAACAGTTTGGTTTCTGCCAGAAGATACGTGGTTCCCCACTTACTTCCTTTCTTTCAACCAGCACTTCAGCTGCCACAGAAATGATGGAATGGCCTCTCTTAGCTTCTTGTTACCCCAAATCAGGATGAATGAGTGGCATGAAGAATAGAGGATTCCAAATATCTGGCACAATATTTCACCTGAATTATTCTGTGGAGTTGTAAAACTCCACAGTGAGGTGATTTGACTCAGGAAGTAAATGAAAAAGAACAAGAGAAAAGAGATGACAGTTTGCATGGCTCTTATGTGGACCTTCATGTTGACATCTTGGGATCCTTTGCCACTGAGCTGCATCTTCTTGAGATGTTTCCACATGGAAAAGAGTAACAGCAGTAAAGCCATAAGGGACATGGTAAAGGGTATGATGTGCACGATCGTGAATACAGTCTTATCTGAGAGATATGCAATGTGCCGCAAATTGGTCACCCAAGTGATATTTCCTTCATATTCAATCATCTCTGTTTTTACCTCAAAACTTAACACTGCAACATGACAAGCCAAGAAGGCTAAAGAACCCAACAGTATCGTGAGAACCACTTTTTTAGCTTTCCATTTTAGGTGAAGAAAGAAAAGGCTGGAGAAATTGGCTATCTTGAGCAAATAAAATATGCTGAGACTAACAGCAAACCAGAGGCTAAAATGGTTGCTTACTGCCCAGGCAATATAAACAATAATTCTTACTTCTAAACCATAGAAACCTGGATTATACACAGTTGCATATGAATTTAACAATATTACCCAGAGCAAACCAATCCTGGAGACTGCCAGGGCAGTGAGAATTCCATCAGCACAGGAGAGCTTTTGCCCCTTGACCCAGTCGATGCCATTCACCAGGACTATGAAGACATTGGCAAAACTTCCTAGAACAAATTCTGCTATCAGTAGGATAGAGAGAATGCTCAGTAATAAGCTTATCATGTCTCCAAAAAAAAGTCCAATCTAATATCACCAGTTGTGATTCCTTTAATATCCTGATCTTAAAGTCTATTTGTAGCTGGTCTTGAATATGTGAAATACATGTATTTTTTAATGTCTGTGACCAGTGTCAAATATGAAAGCATCAATGTATGGTAATGAAAGAACTCAATGCTTTTTTATGAAAAACAGTGTTACGCCCCACATAGTTCAAATTAACTCCTATTCAAATGTTCTATGCCCTGGCTGTAGGCTGGCATATTTCATGACTGATGTTGTTGTGAAAGCTGAATTCTCATTTGCTATCATGCAAACATTGATATATTGTCTTTCATCATTTTGCAATTTTCTTTGTTTAACCTCTCCATAATTTGTTTCATTGATCTTGACTACCAAGGAGAAACTGAACACTACTCCCTTAGGTGGTCTTTTTGTATTAACACACCCTATGATTCATGTTAGAAATAATATTTTGTTCTTCTATAAATCATCTTCTATGGACAAACAATAAAATACTCATAACATAAACTTCTTAAAGAATGCCTTTGCATTTTTATTAGTGTTAAAAAATGGTAACAATACCCTTCTTTTCCCAAGCATTGGTCACAGAACAGATAGAATCATGGTCTAGTCACACTTCACAATGTTGAAAGAAACTGGTAATGGGTGTAACATGATGAGCTTTTCTTAGATGGCAGCCTGTCTACTGTTGGCTCTCATTAAAGTGAAATTGAAAAAGGAGGACTTGGTCTCAAAATGCATTCAAATAAAGAAATATTAACATATCAACCACAGAGCACCATCCTGTTCCTTAACTTATATTTTTCAGTAGCCCTTTTACCTTTACTCCATGATGTTAGAAATGGGGTTCTGTAGCTGAATCTATGATTTTAAGGATCATCCATAAATAGTTTTGTCAAGTAATACATTGAAAATGAAGACACTCCATTTCTCAAGTTTTCAGCTTAACTTGAACTTTGCTATTTTCTAAAGTTAATGATCTTGAAGAAAGTACTTAGACATAGTACAACTTACATATGTAAACATTTGAAATATAAATCATTGAAGGAGATTGATGATGGTGGTGGTGATGATGATGATGGCAGCTAAATGGGAGATCTCAAATAGTTGTGACTTCATCCAGGTTTCTAAGTGGCAGAGATCACTGTAATATAAGAACACTTGTGACCTTCTCCATGACCTTACGATGCCTACATCAGTTCCAGCATCAGGGTGAGCTTGAAAGAACAACTTCACCTAAAACTTCATCAGTAGTAACTTAAAAACAAAATATTTCCAACAATTTATTTGCTAGTATTTAGTACATTATAAAAATTACGACAAAAGTGAACTGAAACAAGTAGTACTGTGTTTTCACAGCACATGCATATGGACATATACATAATCTTTACATAAAAGTACAGTATATAAACTTTTATCACATTTTAATAATATTATTCACAAGCAAAATTCTCTTCTCTGCCTATTTTCAAGCCCTACTACTGCCATTAATCTCAGTTACTTTATTTAGTCAAAGTAGCATTATATATATACCTTTCCAAACATATCCAAATATTACACTAAATGTGTATTTTGCTTTGGCAAATTTATCTTTCTCTGTCTGTCTTATTGTCTTTATCAAGACATTAAAAATTTATACATCTTCATTTTAATTTTTGTATTGTATTCTATGCCAGAGTGTATTTGTCCATTTTATAACTGATGGGCATTTATACAACTTACCAATTTCAGCCATTAAGAACAGTAGAACATGCACATTTCTGTATATATAGCTTTATGCACATATAACAAGAATTCCCTAGTACAAAAATTAAGAGTACAACTAATGGGTATTAGATTACGCAAATTCACCTTAGTAAAAATAATGTTATAAAGTTGTTTTATCAATTCATAATCTTAGAAAAAGTATGAAAATTCCCATTGCTTCAGATCATTTTGAAAATTAGAAGCACTGAACTAATATTTACTTTTATATTTATGTAAATTATTATTACACTTAACATTTTATACTCCTTTTTCAGTTCTCATTTCAAATTTATCTTTAGTTAGAAAAATTTGAATTACTTCTTCCCCTTCTGTGACTATAATTTCATAATCATTCATATTACATTGCATATTTTTATACATTTATAAATATTTAATGATAAAGTTTTATAATAATTCTTCTTCATGTCTCAAATACTCTTTTGTTACCAGAAAGGGCTTTTATAGAAGAGATAGTTCCCTTAACCTAGTATTATATCATATAGCCTTGAGAAAATATAATTACTTAAAAGCACACTGTAAGGGAAATTTCAGTGCTGTTTAACAAAACATGAAAGAACCTGATGAAGCACAATATTGAAATTGAAAGGGAACCTATAAGGTTTTTTATTGAGGTATTTTCCCATAGAATACAGAAAGTTCTTTCAAATTCTGTCTGTAAAGCTAGTGGTTTTGCTTTTCTCAGACAATGTCAGATGCCACAATAGCCTCCCAGAGATAAGTATTAGCTTCCTGTTTCCCAAAATCATAGTGAAAGAGTGGCCCTAGGGAAAGAGAGTGGAAATCACCAGGACAACCATCATGGCCTGGTTTCCCAGTACCTGAATGAAGCTCCAACTTGCTGTTAGAGTGGAAATAAAGTAAATGATGAAGAGGAGGAGGAAGGTGGTCACCATTTTCATGGCCCTTCTATGGGCCCCTGTGCTAGAATCCCTGGAGCCCACAAGGTTGAGCTCCAAATTCTTGGTGTGTCTCACCTAGAACAGAAATAAAAGGAGTAAAGAGCTCAGCGATAGGAGAAAATGAATAACACGAGTCAAACTAAGAAGAAGAAGACTTTTAAGATAGAATGTGTTATTCACATTTAAATGCAAAGTCATGTTTCTCTCATGAACTCTGTAGGTATTCATCCACAACTCACTAACAGCATCCTGCATTAAGAGGTTAACAGGCAATAAAAAGAAAGTCCCCAGGAAAAACACAAAAACCACTCTATTTACTCTCCACTTCAGTTAGATGGAAAAGAAGTAGGAGAAACTGGCTAACTTCAGGAAGTAGAAGATGCTTAGATTGGTGGCTAACCAAGTAGTTAAGTGACTAGTTAATGCCCAAAGAATAGTGACCACTTTTCCTAATTTACCAGTACTACACACATGTGGAGCTAGCCCCATTGTGAATGAATCTACAGTTGAATGACTCTGGCCATAGAAGCTGGTGAGGATGACATCAACTGAGGAAAGTTTCCCATTCTTGACCCATTCAATGCAGTTCACCAGTCCAGTGAACCCATTTCCCAGCATTCCTAAGATGAGTTCTCCTGTTGCCACTACCAGAAAGGTGACCTTCATTCCAGCTGACATCTGTGTAAGAAAGTTTCTAATGTGCTTTGCTGACAGCTTTCTAGTGAAACATATGCAGATGGACATCCATTTATGATGCTTTCTGTAAATATTGTCATCATAATTCCCGAAAGTACAACCCAAATTCTATCATTGTGATAGAGTTCCAGAGATCTTCACAAAGAATAGTTAGTACTGTTTATATTGTAATTCCAGTGGTAAAATGGAACAATACCATTAAGACATAATGTTTCATGAATACCCATTATATTACTTACTGTCAGCTACCATGTAATTTCCAGAATAAACACAAATGGTGTCCACTTTTCTTCACACCAGCTGCAAATTTCCATTTGTGCCACTGACTAAAAGAGTAAAGGCCAGTATATAAACATGTAAATTTGAGAGAGATTATTTTCTAAAACTTTGCACATTCATCTCCCAGAGCCGTGAATTTAATGCATATATTTTAAATTTTGAATAGTGACCATTAAGAAAAAACTTCATATAATTCAGTCATTATTTGTTACTCATCAATAACATCCTTACACATATCAACTGTTTTTGTTGATATAATTTTTATGAAAATTATGTATTGTCATTATTTTTAGTCCAAGCAACAACCAATCCAAGAACAAATAACTTAATATAGATGGTAAGAAATATTTTAGAAGCTTAATCACAAGTTAGAAACAAAGTATTCTGTGAATACATATGAGGAAGCTACAAAGCCTAAAATGTAGAATTGATTATGTTTTTATGAAGACAGGAACATTTAATTGGAACTTGAATTGTTTAGAATTTATGAAGAAAGAGAAACAAATTCAAGACTGATGGAAAAGCCTATCAAATTATCAAAGTGACATGAACAGGCTATCACACCCTTCTAAACAAAGGGACTTCTTTTGTGTTTCAATAACTTGTTGCATTTTCTTTTTTTATTTATTTTCTTTTTTATTGTTGTCGAAGTACAGTTGTCTCCATTTTCAACCAACCCCAGCCATTTCTACCTGCTGCCCTTGATTCAACCCCCCTTTGACTTTGTCCATGTGTCCTTTATACATGTTCCTTGACAACACTTCTCCCATTTCCCCCCATTATCACTTCACACCTCCCCTCATGTTACTGTCAGTTTGTTCCTAATTTCAATGTCTCTAGTTCTGTTTTGCTTGCTTGTTTGTTTTCTTTCATAGCAGCACAATTTATAATAGCCAAGTGCTGGAAGCAACCTAAGTGCCCATCAGTAAATGAGTGGATCAAAGAACAGTGGTACATTTACACAGTGGAACACTACACAGCAGAAGGAAAGAAGGAACTCCTACCCTTTGGGACAGCTTGCATGGATCTGGAGAACATTATGCTAAGTGAAATAAGCCAGGCAGTGAAAGATAAGTGGAACTTGTTGCCTTTTCAACTGAAATGTTACTAAGCGCCCGCCAACATCTCTGTCCTAAATTCAGGGCTTTCATCTTCTTTCTGGACCACTCAGTGACTGTATTTTTCAGCCTACCTACAGATGGTGTGACAATGTGACCGAATCTGATCAATGTCTTATGAGTGAAAATTATGTGCATCATTTACAGGCCCATCCCCCCAAAATTTTCCCATTCACACTCCTCCATATGTCTTTCCCCTCCCTGCTGCCTGGAATGGCAATGACTCTGAGGCACTCTCAGAAACCCCAATGTTCAAGATGGCGTGCTTGCGATCAGCTTATTCCCAGGTAACTGCATACAGAGGCTCCTCAGACACATCAGGACTGTTAGAAAAGCAATACTAAAATTAAATTGTGTATGAGTCACTTCACGTTTTGGAGACAATTTGTGACAGTAGCTCATTTCCCCAGTCTTAGGCAGGGATTGGAACTGAGCATGTGCAGATTTCTTTAGAGGTATTTGCAGGGTGAAGAAACAAAAGTAGGAAGTAAGCTGCCTGCAGATTTTGTGATGGCTTTTGTTGTCCTTGGCTTTCCAGCACTAATATAGTTTATTAATCTATTGATTTAGTCCTTAGAATATCATTTCATGAACTGTCTTTGGGTTGGTTTTTATATCCTGAGGAGTCAGCAGGAAACAGGATAGACATCATTCCGCATTATAATGCTTATATTCTGTGGCAGACAGATGATTAAAATAATGAAAAATTCACAGTTGGGAAAGATTTATTTTAAAGTATAGATAATGTTAAAATTTCTTAATACTAAGAATAATATAGATATGTAAATTCAGTTGTTGAAGATGATACATTTCTTTCCTATAATAGACATTGCTACAAAATTTATGTCAACATACTTTCTATTTTATTATTTTTGACAAGACTTTAATTAAAAACAGATACTGAAGACATTTTTATAATTATTGTATAGATATCATAAGTAGTTATTTTCATATATCCAGAAAGGTCATTGACTTAGGTACCATGATTTTTACTATTCACATATCAAGCATATTTTTTAAATAGGAAGATTCAAATCTACCTGTCAAGTTTACAAGGAATTTTTAGGTCACAAGATAAAGAATACTGGTAATTTGGGGACCCAAAGGTGGTTTGGGGAAAAATGAATAAACTAACATTAGTTTACAACTTCAAAAAAAGGTCTTCTGAGTTCAAAAGCTGTAAGAAATGACTTTTCTAACTGCATGTGGAACTATAGCAGCATTAAAACGTCATGATAATTTTCTTTTCTTCTTCATCCTTATTATAGAACTTGATTTTTTAAGCTTTTCA
This sequence comes from Tonatia bakeri, assembly GCA_004024845.1. Taxonomy (NCBI): domain Eukaryota; kingdom Metazoa; phylum Chordata; class Mammalia; order Chiroptera; family Phyllostomidae; genus Tonatia; species Tonatia bakeri. The sequence goes on along the minus strand of PVIA01002875.1, from coordinate 149,792 downwards.
ACTACTTGTATTAAGTCTAATAATCTCTAGTACTGTTGACTGTATTGTATATAAAATACTCTAAATAAGTTTGTCACTCCTTAATTTCATTATCGACATCTTTTCTTAACAGTCCAATTGCTCTCTTTTAACCGTGATAAAAATTCATAATGGAATAATATCTATCCCAAACATCCATCCTCAATACGTGATTTAGAATGAATATTCTTACCATCCCAAACACTGGAGTTTCAAACAAAGATCTAAACATACTCTAGTATCTATGTGTGTTGTTAATTCCATTAGGAAATAGAAATGATTTCCTAAGATGAATTGCCAGTTTTTTAAAATGCATAAACATAGGTCATGAATTTTTAATTGTAAGATGTTAACATAAAATAAGTATGTGAAACATACTTCTTTTTTTTTAAGATTTATTTATTTATTTATTTATTTTAGAGAAGGGAAGGGAGGGAGAAACAGAGAGAAACATCAACGTGTGGTCACTCCTTGCACACCCCCCACTGGGGACCTGGCTGGCAACCCAGGCATGTGCCCTGACTGGGAATCAAACCTGTGACTCTTGAGTTCACAGCCCGCGCTCAATCCACTGAGCTATGCCCGCCAGGGCCACACATGACTTCTTAATCCTGAGGAATTTCTTCCACTATTTTGTAAAATTAGATTACATACATGAAAAGAATTAATATGGCATTCTTATCATCTTTCTTGTATTTTTCACAAACATGCACACATATATAATTTGTGATATGCAGAGGTAAAAGTTTTTAGGTATACTGTATCCAATTCTATACACATTGATGAATGCAGCAGGAGCTACAAAATGTAACAGACTCCACCAGTTCGTTCTCTTCCAGAAGACACATGGTTCCCCACTTACTCCCCTTCTTTCAGCCAGCACCTCAGCTGCCACAGAAATGTCAAAATAGCTTGTCTTAGATTCATGATCACCCAAATTAGGATAAGTGGCTTGAAGAATACAGAAATTGAAGAACCCAACAAAACATGCCAACTGAATTGTTTTACAGGTATTAGAATTCCACACTGAGGTGATTTGAGCCAGGAAGTAAATGACAAGTAGCAAGAGAAAGGAGATGACAGTTTGCATGGCTCTACACGAACATTGCTGCTCAGATCTTGGGATCCTTTGCCACTGAGCTGCATCTTCTTGAGATGTTTCCACAGGGAAAAGATCAACAGCAGGAAGGCTGTCAGGGGCATGGTAAATGGTATGACGTGTACAATTGTGAATATAGTCATGTTCGAAGTATGTACACTGTCTTTCCATTTGATCTTCCAAGTGAGGTTTCCTTCATATTCATTCATCTGATTTGTTTTCCTCTGTGCTCACCACTGCAAGGTGACAAACCAAGAAGACCAAGGTGCCTAACAGTATCCTGAGAACCACTCTTTCAGCTTTCCATTTTAGGTGACAATAGAAAGGCTGGAGAAATTGGCTATCTTGAGCAAATAAAGCATGCTGAAGTTAGTCAAAGGCTATAATCAGAGGCTAAAATCATTGCTTACTACCCAGGCAATACAAACAGTACTTCTTACTTCTGAACTGTAGAAAGCTGGATTAAACAAAGTTGCATACCAATTTAATAACATTCCCCAGACCAAACCAATGCTGGAGACCGCCAGGGCAGTGAGAATTCGATCAGTGCAGGAGAGCTTTTGTTCCTTGACCTGATCAATGCTGTTCACCAGGACTATGAAGACATGCAAAATTTCCTAGACCAAATTCAACTATTGCTCGGATAGAAAGGATGCTCGGTAATCATCTTACCATGTCTAGGGAAAAAAAAAAGCCAAGTCTGAGATCATGGGTCATGATTCCCTTAATATCCTGACCTTAAGTTCTATTTGCAGCTGATCTTGAATGTACATAAAATTTTTGTTTTTTTTTTAAATTCTGTGACCAGTGTGAAGCAGGAAAACACCAGAACATGCTAATGAAAATTTTCATTACTTTCAAAACTATGCTTTTTTTTTATGAAAAACATTGTTGTGCCCCAAGCAGCTCAAATTAGCTCCTATTCAAATTCTTTATGTCCTTATAGTAGACTGGAATATTTCACAACTGATGTTATGAAAGCTGAATTCTCATTTGCTCTCATGCAAATATAGACATACTCTCTTCCACTGTTTTGTAATTTTCTTGTTTAACCTCTCTTAAACTTTGTCATTAGTAAAATTTAACAACCCAATACATTGAATACACACTGAAGGATAAATTGTTCAATACAGCTTGGTCATTGATAGGATCGTGATTACTATGGAATTTTTAAAAAAATTTAATTTAGTGGGGTGACATTGGTTAATAGAATTGTAAAGGTCTCAAGTGTACAATTCTATAACACATCATCTGTAATTTTGTACTGTGTGTTCACCACTTAAAATCAAGTCTTCATCTCCATTTATCCCTCCTTTTTGTGTTTCTGTTTTTAATGTCAGTTTTATGAAGAAAGAGTCTAAGGTTTTCTTGAGTACCTACCTCAGCATGACCAATGTTCACTAAGATTTGGTTGCTAATAACTACCATTTAAGTATAATTTAATGTCTATAATCTCGTAAGTACCCAAACATGTACACACATTTGCATATTTCATACATGGAGGGGATTATTGTTCCATAATTTTCTGAATAAAAAAATGAAACTTAGTGCAGTCATCTACGTTGAATTCCATTTTATTCCAATCAGGCTTTTTAGATGTCAAACATATCTCTCATGTTAGGGCTTTGATGAAGCTTCTCTTTTGTGTCTATTTAATATTTAAATACTAGTTATTCAGCTAAAATTTTCAGAAATGTTATAAATATTCTTTGGAAACTTCAAAAGAACGTCTGGTTTCCATTGAAGAGTCTAAACTTCTCTATATACAAAAAATTCAGTTTATTTTTTTCTGTTTAATTTATTCCTGACTACTTAATATTTTATGATTAATAAATGTTACAATCAGACTTTTTTCAGTTTTTGTATGTATTGTTTTAGAGGACAAGCTTAAAACTGTACTGCCATAGAGGAAGATTAAGATTCTCTGTTCTGTGTATCTGTGATCTTGGACTCTCATTTAAAGCCACTCTCTGCCTGAGTATAATCACCAGTAAAAACCAGGTAACCATGATAAGTTTTTGGTGGCCTTTGTGAGGAGGAAATATACTATTTGAGTAGAGTGCTTTCATGTGCCTGTCTGGTACAGACAACAGGCACTGAGGATTTTTACCCATTTGATTGTGTATTATATGATGCTTCAAAGTTAACTTGGGAGAACTTCCACTTATGAGTAGTACAATGTAGCAGTAGAAAAAGATGAGATTTCCTGCTAAAGCAACCAAGGGGAATAAATTGTCAAAATCATGTCTGCAATGCATCACAGAGCTGTGTAAGGAAGGAGGACCAGTGAACTAAAGTCTAGTTAAGAAGGGAGTTTTTAGCTGAACAGATATATGATCTATTTATTAAACACAATCACTATCAAATCCCAGAAGTCTATTTTTGCAGAAAGTGCATACTTTCCTTAAATGTACATGGGAATAAAGCACTCACAATAGCTACAAAAAAAATTTTTTAAGAACAAAACTGGAGGATTCTAGTTTCTAATTTCAAAGCTTGCTATAAAGCTATATTAATAAAGATAGGGTACTACTTGATTAACCGACCACAGACATATATATGAATGAAACACAATTGAAATTCTTATATTAACACTCACCATCATGGTCAGTTAATTTTTAAATCATTTTTCAATTTTTAAATTACAGTTGGCATAATTTTACTAGTTTCATGTGTACACCTCAGTGATAAGACATTACGTAACTTAGTGATTACCCCAATATATCTCACACCCATCTAACATGATACAGTTATTAAAGTATTATCGACTATATTCCCTATACTGTACTTGCATCTTCACAACTATTCTAACAACAAATTTGTATTTGCCAATCCCATAACTTTTTTTACCTCTCTCCCCAACCCTCTCTTCTGACAACTGCCAAGATGTTCTCTGTATCTATGATTCTGTTTCTGTTCTGCTTCTGATTTTGATTTTTAGATTCAATTGTTGATAGATATGTATTTATTGCCATTTTTTGTTTATAGTTTTGATCTTTTATTCTTCTTAAAGGAGACCTTTTAACATTTCATATAATACTAGTTTGATGATGATGAACTCTTTTAGCTGTTTTTTTTATCTGGGAAGCTCTTTATCTGTCATTTGATTCTAAATGATGGTTTTGCTTGGTAGAGTAATCTTAGTTGTAGGCCTTTGTTTTGCATCACCTTGAGTATTTCTTGTCAACCCCTTCTGGCCTGAAAAGTTTCTGTTGAGAAAGCAGCTGACAGTCTTATGGAAGCTCCTTTGTAGATAACTAACTGCTTTTCTCTTGTTGCTTTTAAGACTCTGTGCTTATCTTTAACCTTTTGCATTTTAATTATGTTGGGTCTTAGTGTGGGTCTCTTTTGGTTCATCTTGTTTGGTATTCTCTGTGCTTCTTGGACTTGTACATCTGTTTTTTCCACCAAATTAAGGAGGTTTTTCACCATTTTTTCAAATAGGTTTTCAATTTTTTGCTGCCTCTCTCCTCCTTCTGGCATGCCTGGGATGCAAATGTTGACATTGTCCCAGAGGCTCCTTACACTATTCTCAGTAATATTTATTTATTTATTTATTTATTTATTTATTTATTATTTACTCTTCTGATTGGGTGTTTTTGCTCCCTTAATTATAAATCACTGATTTGATTCCCAGCTTAATCTACTCTACTTTGATCACCTGTAATATATTCTTCATTTCAGTTAATGTATCCTCTTTCTGACTGTTTTTTAATATTTTCTGTCTTTGTTTTTACATTTCCTATTTCTTGGTTGAAGTTTTCACTAAGTTTATCTACTTTTCCCAAAGTTCATTGAACATTCTTATGAACATTTTCAACTCTGCATCTAGTAGATTGCTTATCTCTATTTTGTTTAGGGTTTTTTTTCTGGAGTTTTGTTCTGTTCTTTCATTTGGGACATATTTCTTTGTCTCCTCATTTTTGCAGCTTCCTTGTGTTTGTTTCTATTTGTTAGGTAAAGCTTCTATGTGTGGGGCTTAGTAGGGTGGTATTACCTTACCTTAGTAGGTATTATTACCTTAGTAGGTATCCTATAAGGTCCTGTATCACAGATCACCTGAGCTAGGCACACCAGGTGTGCCTCCCTTTGTGGGCTGTGTATTTCCTCCTGTTGTTGTTAAGCCTTGATTGATTTTAGCATCTCAGCTGAAGAAATTTACCCTCAGAGTGACTGGTGGCAAGGACTGGCTGTGACCATGTGGAGAATGAGCTGTGCAGAGTCTGACCCCCAAAGTAGGACTTACTTCAGCAATACTCGGAAGCCTGCTAAGCCTGCTCCTTGAGTGTGTTCCTTGTGGAGAAGGGTGGGGCTTTGACATAGTCTGAAGCCATGCATTGGGTGCACTGGCTCTTGGGTGTCCTGGTAGGTGCAGGCGAAGCTCAGAAAATACCTGTGCTCTGTCCAGGGCCACCTGGTAGGAGCTACAGTATGATGTGCAGATGGCTGCTACTATGATGGGCTTGGAGGTGCCCAGGAGAGGTCAAGCTGTGACCCAAGGATGACTTCAGCTAGTGCTGAGCCTAGGGCTGCTTAGCAAGTGGTATGAAGTATACTGAGGCCAGATGCTGCTTATTTGAGAGATTTTAGGAAAGTCTGAAGCATGAACCAAGAGATACTATTTATATTGAAAAGCCACTGAAAATGACTTAGGTTGGGCCTGAAAGTTGAGTGGGGTGGGGTCTCAGGGAATCACCACAGTGGGGTAAGCAGTGTTAGCCAGGTTGATGGAGACTCAGATATGGTACACAACAAAGACCTCTGTAGAAGGAGGGCCCAATAAAGTAACAATGGCCTCTGCCAGCACTTCTGTCTAGAAGAAAGCTGCCTCTGCAGCTCTCATCCAAATGCAGACTACTCAGTTCCTATCCATATATCCCAATGCCCAGCGCTGGAACTCAGAGTGAGTGAGTTCAACAAAGTCCACATGTGGGCCCTTTAAGAGGAACACCTGGGCTCCATAAGGCTTCTGTCTCATTCAGCCATAATCTAATCTGGTTTTTACAACCAAAAGTTATGGAAATATCTCTTCCTGGCACTGGAACCCTGGGCCAGGGGGGCCTAGTGTGGGGCTTTGACCCCTCACCCTTAAGGAGGCCCATTGTGAGTCTCTGCCCCTCTGACCAGTCTTGATGTGGCTTCTTCTTTATATCCTTAGTTGCAGGACTTCTGTTCAGCTAGATTTCACACAGTTTTGAATGATAGGTGTTCTGTAGTTTGGTTGTAATTTTGATGTGGTTGAGAGAGGATCAGAGTACTACATTTACCTATGCCACCATCTTGATTGGAATTTTAAAATTAATTTGAGCTATGCTGGGAATAAGAATAGACAAGGAATATGAGTATAAGGTAAAATAATGAAATGTATTTTTGGCTTTCAAGAAAAAAAGAGAGTAATTTTGTCCGACAGTACTAAATCTTCTTGCTCTGTCTTTTATGTAATTGATGAGAGCTGAAATGTCAGTACAGTTATGATAGTTTGGCCGTCCTTGGAGTCTGCCTCATCCATAGTATATGGATCAGCAAAAGATTAGTACTAGTTCAAACTGGGAGGTGGAGCTATCCTCTCACCATTTTCTTTCTCAGATGGCCCCCTGAGATCCTGCTGCTCTTGTTACCCTGAACTCTGTACTCTGTTTCTTCAACCCAGTAGGTCTGTATGTTTCCTACTGAAATATTAGCCACCGTGTACAGTGCAAACTGGGGCCAACGATAAAAACAGGAAACCCACTTCCTTCTGTCCCCTTCTTCCAAGTGTTGGCTCCTCCCCAATATCGGCTTCCTGGATCATTCTCCAGTACTTTCAAATAGTTGTTTTTATATTTAATCTAGTTTATAAATAATATTTGTGGAACTGTTGGAGCTGTTTGGTCATTACTCTAAATAAAATGTTGTATATACATTTTTACTACTTTTCATGTTTTCCTTTTTCTTTTTCCCATTGTTTCATGTAAGCTATTTGGTGATCATTAGTTTTACAGTATAGTCTATAGATTATAAACTATGGCAGAAGAGTCATGATGCAAATAATGGACAAATGGCATTGTCCAGAGATGATGGATTTGAATCAGGATAAAATTGGAAAAGTGAGTATATTTTTAGATCTATGATTTTGCTTGTTGAAAATATGACCAAATGCTTTGACAGAGCTTACATAAATAGGGCGAGTCTAATGCCCCTACCCTTCAATACAGATCATAGGCACTCAGTAACTAACTTCTTAGACTAAGTTGAAAAGCTGATTCTTCTTGGGACATCTGCCTTTGGAAACCTGAGTCACAATGCTAGAGATACCATGTGGAGAACCAAACAGAAATAGAATTGAAATGACTAAGGTCTTCCAGGTCCCAGGTATTCAGGTCTTCCTCGCACAGGCACTCGGAAGCCTTTGAGATGTGCTCCAACCACAGTTTGACCGCAACCTTATAAGAGATTCAGAGCCAAACCACTGAACTCATTTCTGAATTCCTGACTTAGGAACCATGAGAGATCATGGTGATTACTGCTGTTTTAAGATGCTAAGTCTTAACGTGATTTCTCAGGCAAAATAGTCACTTAATTTGTAGGGGGCAGCTTCTTAGCTAGGGAGCAGGGACTTTTTGTAAATTTTAAATGTAGAGTAAAAGGTGAATGTGGAGTGAAGCAGTCTATTATATTGGACCATTGTTATTATTTTTAGTCACTTCAGGAATGAATCCTCGAACCATGCTTTATTACACCACTCATTTTAGAAAACTAAATTGAAATATTTTCCCAGCCTCCTGTGAAATTACGAAAGTCACTAAAATAGCTTTTTGATGTGCCGATTAGGCTAGGATGAGCTGCAGTCTCTAGAATTCCCGTTCTAGTATGTTCCTGCATAAGATGTCCTACAAGGGAGAATCTCTCAGAACAGCTCAAGGGCAGAAGGGAAGTGACAGCCAATTTGTAGCATACTCACACTTTTCCAAGTTATCCATTTAAGTTATCATAGTTATCAAGTTATCATAGTTGATGCACTGCTGGGGAGGGTTTTTCAGATATAATTAATGTCTTAAATCAGTTGATTTCAAGTTAATCTGAAGGGAGGTTATGCAGGATAGGCCTGACTTAATCATGTGGAAGCTCTGTAAGGAGGTACTGGGCCATCCTTGAGGCTGAGACTCCAAGCAGCAGAGCAAACAGAAACCTGTAAAGTATTTCTACATTTGAAACTTCAGCACTCACTTTGTTGCTGATCTGCTGATTTGCCTCATTGACATAAAGTAGCAGCAGTGTCTACAACTGCTCTCCCTACACTCGGGATCCACTTTAGTTTTCATAACTCCTGGGTCAGCTGTGTATGTTCAGTTTCACGACAAATGTCCCTGGCTCCTTCAGGACACCTTAGTCACCAAGGTCAGCAGCAACAAGGGTAGACATTATCCAGTCCATCCTTGTGGGGTTCTAGCCTATGTTTGTCAACTGTCGTTATCAACTGTCTACACTGTCTGCAGGGCAGCCTGTTGGTTCTCTCTGCAATGGGGCATCAGTGTAAACTTCACTCTATCAAACTGCAGTGATTTGTGGTGTTGTGGGTGATTTTAGAGCCTCGTGACCTCATCCCACAGCCAGACTACAGATTCTCCAAGTTATTCAGTCTTCTTTAACATGTTATCTAAAAGAAGCAGAGTTGTTTTGTTCCTTTATATAAGAACTCCAACTAACATAATACCATATTCACAACCATGTTTGGACCCTTTGGCCATGGTCAGACCAATGCCCTTTGGTGGGGTGTATGTGTATAAACACAGATGGTTGCCTGAAGTCATTTCTTCACAGCTTTTCACCGGGTCCAGTCCCCCCATCCCTGTGTCCAGCATGCAACCTGCAGTTGCCAGCCAAGTTGGGAGGCTGTTTTGATGAGGTGGGCCATCTCTGTCATGGAGATCTGAAACTTCACATGTCAGCACTGGGGAGTTGTTCCCACTATAGTGCCCACAAGACTCCTTTGTTACCAACCCTATCGATCACTACTGCTCTCCCCAAAGAGCACCATTACTTATTCTTACCGTCTGCCTGCACCAGTACTACTCTCAGCACATCAAAGTGTTCCCCAAAGCGTACCAGTGTACACTTGGTCTGTATGACCTATGCTGTTTAATCATGTGTACACACATCCTGTTTTAAAACTATAAATGAGCCCTGGCTGGTGTAGCTCAGTGGATTGAGCGCGGGCTGCGAACCAGGCATCGCAGGTTCGATTACCAGTCAGGGCACATGCCTAAGTTGCAGGCCATGTCCCCCAGCAACCGCACACTGATGTTTCTCTCTCTCTCTCTCCCCCCCTCCCTTTCCCCTCTAAAAATAAATAAATAAAATCTTTTTAAAAATTTTAAAAAAAATAAAAATAAATAAAACTATAAATGAAGCCTTAAAAATAAATTAAAATGTGTATATTACATTTCAAAATAATCCCATTTTAGACATGTTTTCCGCTTTGGTTTTATTTTGTTTTGAACTGTGTTTCATCTTAGTAAAGATCTATTCCTTTTAGTTTCATTAGTTGAGCTTTTTTTTTTTCGGATACCACTGTGCTAGCCTTTAAGTTATTTTGACCATCTATTCCTCTAAATTTTGTATCTCTTAGAGGCAAATAATAAATATTTTGAGGGGGGATAACTCTGAGGCTTTATTGAGAAAAATGCTTATCCCTACATAAATGCCTTACACATATTATAAGCTCAAAAAAGGGGGGTTGCCAGCTACCACCATTAAAATAAAATTATCTAAGGAGGAGTAATAATACTGTTTCTTCTAATACTGCCTGTTCATGATTGAGGAAAAATAATTTAACTCCTGTTTGTTCTACAAAAACCTAAAAACAGAAAAAAAAAAGATGTCAGTTTCTATAACTAATAAAGCTAGAATTTGATTTAGCTGTTTTCAAAAATCTGATATTTTTTATTATTATGTTAGGTCACAATGTATGCCATAAAAATATTCAATATTGCATGCAAGGATGTTTACATTAACAAAGTATAACAGATATCAAAAGCTTATTAAGTAAATATGTTCAATATTATTTTTGTTTTGCCATATACCCAGGGTAACTCCCTAGGTATAAACTGTGGCGAAAACTTTTCTGAAAAGATGGATTAAATTTATGGAAAAAAGTAAGTTTAAACCACCTTTTAAATATTTCCTGATAGACTGGCCCACAGCGTGGCCTTGATTTGAATCTTTACATCTTCCATTTTTATTTTTCTCAACAATATTATTATAGCCATCCATACAACTTTAAAGACAGCTGCCCCTTTTAAACGTTCTCTAGATCAAAGTAAGGGAATGCTTCTTTATAATTGCAAGTGAAGTTATAAAGAAATACTTACTTAACTCTATACGGAGGAAAACCTGAAAAATAAAAACCAATTAGAGCATTAAAAACACAACCTACATGTTATAGGTTTCAGATGTTACTATAGGAATTTCACCTCTACTGGAAGGATGGAAAGAAGGGAAAAAAAGGAGGGAGGCAGGGAGGGAGGGAGGCAGGGAGGGAGGCAGGGAGGCAGGGAGGGAGGGAGGGGAAAGGATTAAAAATTAATATTGTTGGATTCTATAAACACAAATATTTTGCAGCTGAGAAATTTTGCCTATTGTTCCTCAGTCGTTTCCCCCACCCACCCCAGGATTGCCCTTTTAAAGTTTTCCTAATTTACGAGCAAAATTTTCTGTAAAGAACAATAAGTGATTAGTATAGTTAATGAACAAGTCCTGAAGAACAATAGTTTGTGATGTTTCCTGGTGGCATTTAGCACATTAAAAATTGCACTGATTTTATTGTAACATTGCAAAATTATAATACGCTGTAAATTGTAATTGTCAATACGTATATATTTATTTCTAGACATACAGGAAAAAATCGATTCCAGGATACGTTTTAGAATATAAAAAATCCAAATAGAGAACATAGGAATAGATGTTGTTAACTCCCAAACATTAACGTACTTATTTTGTATTTTCCCTTTTAAGCTTATTATCATTTTAAAGTGAAAATTATATCTGTATGGCAGCCCATAGTCGTTATATGAAATAACGTGTATGGCATATACATAAATAACTGTCTTGCACTACCTTATGTTAAACTCTAAATGCCAATTATTATTAAGAGCTGCAGACAGGAAGGGGCGGAGCCGCACGGGAGGAAGCGGCCGTAGACCGAGGCGCAGAGGGAAACTAGCTACGCTTAGTGCCTCTGCCCTTCGCCGGGCGGCCACCGGTCGGGGTCTGCGGGGTCTGCGGGGCCTGCGGTGACCCTCGGCGCCAAGCAGCGACACCATGGCCATCGCGGCAGCACCGGCTTCCTTGGTCCTCGGGGTCTCGAGCCCGGCCGCGGCCCCCACCTCCTACGGGGTCTTCTGCAAGGGGCTCTCCCGCACCCTGCTCGCCTTCTTCGAGCTCGCCTGGCAGCTGCGCACGAATTTTCCGTACTTCTACGTCGCGGGCTCGGTGATCCTCAACATCCGCTTGCAGGTACATTTCTAGAGCCGCGGCCACGCTAACGGTCTGCGGGCCCGCGCAATGGCGCACTCCCGGGAGGCCCGGCTGCGGAGCGGAGCGGAGCTGCGGTCTGGGCCTCCTCCGTCTCGCGAGAGTCCCCCTCTGCGGTTGCGCTCGCCGCCCTCCGCCGAGCTCCCCGGACGGTCGCAGAAGTCCTGCTGTAACAAGAGAGAGGACCTACGGGATTTTCCAGGAACAGTGAAGAATTTAAGTAAAGCCCACGAGAGTATTTAAGACGCTCTGCATCCTTAAAATTAGGACGAACGGAATGTTTTATAAAGAAGGGGGGCTACTAAGTTTTTCAGGAAACAGATGTAAAATACAAGTTCGTGGTTGAGATTAAAAGGAGATCATAAATTTTGGGACTATTGGATTGGATTGTAAGCAAGATATTGAATGACTAAGAAGCTAAAGATTTTAAGGCTACGAAGGGGAAGCCATATATTCATCCCACAGGAAAAAAACTGACCAGAAATTTTCAGTGGAAAAAAAAAAAAAAACTACCGGAAAAGCATCCTTCTAATACCAAACACTGTAAAATGCTGCAGGGTTTTGAACAGAGGGTTGGAGTGTAAGAAAATGGACTCTATCTCAATGTTCCTGTGAGTAGCATGGTTCAAGACCGTGGTGCCAAAGAGAAGAAACTCCAGTTACAGCACAAATCTTGGCTATTTAATGAATAACACTTAAATAATCATAATAATTTATATAAATGTTGTGTATGGCCTTTTTCTTTTAAGAGAATACTTAATTATGGTTACAAACTAGAATGCAAATGTTGTCAGCATTGATAATGAAAAAGTAGTTTTCCTAAAAGTGGGGATGTTAAAAGCAGGAGGGGAAGGTAAATGGAATGGGAGTGGTGTCCTTGTAAAGGGCGAAGTTGAAAGATACAGTCTTAGTGATGAGGAAAATGGTGTTTTATTAGAGAGTAAGCATGAAGTCACTAAAACAGCAATGTAACTCCCCATCAGGGAGGAGAGGGGAAGAGAAGAGCAGGAAGTCGGTGAGAAATGCCTAAAGATGGAGAGTCAGGTGGAGTCTCAAAACGAAAAACTGAGATTACCTGGTGTGTTTGAATGTAGAGTCAAGAGAATTTTAGTGTTTCGGGGAGCCTGGGTAGTGGTCTGCCTATTTTTAAAAAAGAAAAAGCTGAGGGTGTTATGAACCCCAGGAAAAATAAAAAATTGTTCAAAAGAACTACATTGCGTACGTCACCTGCAAATACTACTAATCACAAAGTCAGGCATAGTTATGTGAACACCAAACAGATAAATGATTATGTAACGTCGGGTGCTGGCAAGGCAAGGTGTGTGTCATGGGGGAGAATCAGACAAAAAGCAGTATTGAACATTTTTTTTTTTAACTGCAATGAAAACAGCTAAGAGTTCAAAGTGGTTGTCTGGAGAAAACGGAGATGGGTAGAGAAAAGGTAGAGGGTTGCTGTTTCCCACCACCAGTCTAACAGCATTATTTTGATTTTCCTGAACTATCTGTAGTTATTTGATTAAAAATTAAATAAATTTCATTTAAGTTAATTTTTAAAGTAATTGAAGTGTACACCATGGGCTAAGAACCACCAGGGTGAAAGGATCAGGTTTTTTAATTAGCAGACCCTGTTAAAATGCATGCTCTGATTTTGTGGTCTTAGGTGAGTCCATTCATCTGCCTCAGCCCCAGTTTCCTCAACTATTAAATATGGGTAAAGTAGCCACCTTGACCAGTCAGTCTGAGAATTGAAAATGAGCCTGCTTTAGTGCTTGATATATGCACAATAAACAGTATTTGTTGTAACAGAGTATCTCAACATAGGAATAAAACGAAACGCACTCATGGAATGCCTGCTTTTCCAGTGGAGATTTTCAGTCCTTAAGATCTGTAGGGTAGTAGCCCTGGAGTGTGAGGAAGAGCCTCCAAGAAGATTTTGGTGAGACCTCTGAGCTGAAAGGAGCTATTATCTACTAAAGTAAAGATTTAAACTATTTGTTCTATATTTTCACTAATTATGTCCAACAAACAAACATCCATACTCTAGGGTTATAAAATAAGCACCCCATCCGGTACCATGTCTGGATATTGGTAATTGTTCTTCCTACCCTTTACTCCTCATCCCCAGCCACACTATTGAGCACACCCCTCTCTTTCTACTTAAACGTCCTTACGTCTTCCCTACCCTTCCTCCCCCTCCACGGTGACTCTGCCTGTGTTTTGAGGCTAAGCTTAGAGGTCGCTTTTTCCATTAAGTTTTTCGCAGATACCTCTGACTAGATTAGAGAGTTTGTTTCTTTTACTCTAAGGGTTGTGTTAATATCGACCTATGCCGTTTCCATAGGTTGCCTTATTTCTGCCTAATTAATCATTAATTATCAAGTTTTTAATATGAAATAAGACATTTCTCGAATCTCCTTGGTAATTACATATTGCTGTGCTAGAGTGCAGGAACTAAGGTATTTTAGTCTAAGATAGCACAAATGTAATTTGATGCTGGGGGCTTAAAATGTTGGGCCTCACTATCCTCCAGATGCACTAATGTCTCTGTAACATAGAAGAATGGGATTGCCATCAGTTCTGGTATGGTCAGATACAGAGATGCTCCCCCCTTCCACCTTTTTCCTTCAGCTCTGTCTTCTGTTACACTGGAGAAGCTAATGCTGTGCTGTACAGCCTGGAGTATCAGCAAACACATAGTAGGAACTGAATGAAAGCCCCTTGGTTTAACATTTATTCTTCACAATTGTTCTTAAACCTAGATGTGTATTTGTCTTCCCACACGATACAACTCAGTGAAGTTTTCCAGGGGAGAAAGCAATATTTTTGCCCTGACTAAACCAATTCTAATTTATGAGTAATTTCATTCCTCTTGGCATCCTTTCAGGTAACGTCCATGAAGCCAAAGATTTTGTTTGTTCATTGCTATTTCCCCTAGAATATTGTCTATTGCAAAATACATAATAAATATTATTGAATGAATGCCAAATTAGTTGGTTTTTCCACAAATAGTTACTAGTCAATAAAGGAAGTAAAGATATATTTGCCCCTGATAATAAGGTGGTCCACTTAATTATCCATAAATTGAGATTTTTCCAGTCCATTGTGAATATTGATTGGTCCAGGGATTTTTCAAGCATGACAAAGCAAAGAGGTGGTGTAATTCTGATAAATAAAGAAAAAAACTTGTTTATGAAGTGTAACTGATAAGAACAATGGGAAGTAGTGACTGGTAGAGTTTTAACTATGAAAGGGAAAAACTGATCAAAGTAACATAACTTGAAGGTTAGGGAATAATAATTTGTTAAAATTGAGAGTAAGAACACATATAATTGGCTAAAAGAGCATATCACTATCAGCATTTTTTAATTTATTGAGGTTTTTATACCAGGAACTCTAAAAATTACATTTAAAACATAATTCTCATATATACCCTGTAAGGAAGACAGTTTCAACTTTATTTTTCAGAGAAGGAAACTGGGACATAAAGAGGTTAAATAACTTTCACAAGGTCATAGGGACTGGCCAAACTGCAATTAAACCTCAAGTTGATTCCTAAAGATACATTTGACTGGGGGTTTAGTTTTGTTTTTTTAATTTAAGTAATTCTGAATAATCCTGTTCCTCTTCTCAGATTTTCAAACAGAAGTAGTACCTAGGTAATAGTATCTTAATTATTGAGGGTTTTATGTATTAGATTATAAATACTCAATATGACTTGATGTGTAAATTCAAGTGTTTTGTACTGTGCTGCCTAAAGTCATTTGGCCTCTCTGTGAGGAAGAGGAAGGGAGGGGATGGGGGACACAGGCAAGGACGCTTTCTGTAGGATGGAAAGGAGTGGAGACAGGTAATCATGAACTTCAAAGCTGTGCCCGTCACTGCCCTGAGGAGGCCTGACTAAATTTTATTACAAAATCTCAGTGCAGTCATATCTCAGTGGAGGCTTTTCTTGGTGGAGCATCAGTAACACTTAAAGTCAAGAAGGAAATAGGACTTACACATGGAGACAGAAAGGGATGGGAATGGAAGGTTTGCAGGGGGGACCAGCCTTTGGCCCGCAGGCCACATGAAGCTCAGGATGGCTAAGGATGCAGCCCAACACAAAATCGTAAATTTACTTAAAACATTATGAGATTTTTTGTGTGTGATAATATGTCATAATGTATTTAGTGTGTGGCCCAAGACAAATCTTCCAGCGTGGCCTAGAGATGCCAAAAGTGGACACCCTGGTTTAGGGATATAGGGGCAAAAGGAGAGGGAGAGAAAGCTGGAATGCCAGAAACTCTGAACCTGGGCAGTAGTCTGAAGAGAAGACTTTTAGAAGTTTCCAGGCGATTTGATCAAGGAAAGAACCCCTGCAATAACTGTCAGAATCCCCAACATTTAGGTTGGATTGAGTCACATCAATCCACTTCTTGGATTATCATGAGTGTGGAATTTCCTTGCAACTTTTGCAAAAACACTTATAGCCTATTGCCCAGTAGGATTACCACCAGGCCATGTCATGAATCTTTGCAGTTGAAGTCCCCAGTCCCCACAAATACAAATCTCAGCAGTGCTGGTGGGATCATTGAAAGGCCAAAGAACATGACTGAGTGCCTACAACAAATGAAAAGAAGGCACTGTGGAATTCTTAGTAGTTTCGTTTGCAGTTCATCTGAGGATATCCCTTCCAGTTTCTGCCCAAACTAGGGTTCTGCAGCAAACATGAAATTCTTGACCATTCTTAATCGTTTTCGAGTACCGAGTACATAGATTTCTTCACAGTGAGGTATTGGAGTGCACCAATGAACAGTAAAGAGGAATGTAGGCTATTCGTATATTGAGTGAAGTAGATTGGGTATACCTTTTTATAAGAACCAAAATGAGGAAAAGTAAACCACGAAACCAAAAGGCAGAAGTCACTGGTGAAATACTGTACCTGGGATGTCTTGGCTGTGAAATCATTGACACAGTAATAGAGACTATAACCAATGAGTAAACAAAAATATTTAATTTGCAAATAGAGCTGTTTTTTTTTTTCAGAAAAATTTTAGCTTTTTGAGAAAAAGAAAAC
The DNA here is from genome assembly GCA_004024845.1 of Tonatia bakeri. Lineage (NCBI taxonomy): Eukaryota > Metazoa > Chordata > Mammalia > Chiroptera > Phyllostomidae > Tonatia > Tonatia bakeri. Next base: position 133,107 of record PVIA01002875.1, on the reverse strand, counting down.
TCTGAAAGCATCTTAAACTGAAGTCTAAGAGGAATGTAATTAATAAAAGCCTTAAAATTCAAAGGTCAGACTAGCCCTATATGAACAGGAAATTATTTTTAAAACTAATTTAAACATGGGGCTAAGGAATGGAGGTACCATTCTACAAGTTAAGATAGTGCCTCTGCTTTATGAAACAATATCTGCACTGGGTTCCCCAAAATTGCTAAAATTGAAAATATGTATCTGTCACCTCTGATTTTTATTTCAGGAAATAACCACCCTCTTCCAAAAAACATATGGTCTAATTTTTTTCTGAATGTATCAAACCAACCATCTGATTGGTTTTTTAAAAAAAAAAAAATTTCTGGGCAATCCAGCACAGCATAGGTCTGTATAGACAGCATTAGCCAATGCCACAGTGAGTGGACGGCGTAAGTGCAGGTTTTGCAGGTGGCCCCCTCGTGTCTGTACTTCAATGAAGGAAGCCCCTGGCTCAGAGGACACGAGGGTTAATCAACAGCAGCTGACAAAACACCTGGGCTATGAGCATTACGTTCTCTGAGATCTGTATTGAACCATCTGTGTTCCACCAAAACCCTTTCTTTCAGTAAAGTTCAAGACAGTGTGGCCTAAATGCTAAAATATCTTCTCAGGTGAAGTTCTAGGTGTGGGGCAGGGCTCAAGCATAAGCCTCTTCTGACATTAGAAACCAGTTATTTGCAACTCTCCTGTTCTCGGGTGAGGACAAACTAAAAGAATAAAATAAAATGGACTATTTCAAGACTATAAAAAAGTTTATTTTGGAAGGAGTAATTGGCAAAAACCTATGACCACCATTTTTCCAACAATTTGTTCTCGGAGTAGCATACAATTCTTTCCAGACTGCACAGGACTAGCTATGGATATGAGAGCAGGAGCTCGCCGAGCATTGTGACTGAGGTCTCCAATACGGGCCCTTCCAATGGAAAGGGGAGGCACAGGACTTAGTCTCCAAATTACAGGTTTTTCAGGGAGAATGTACTACATTGGTAGGCACTGGCCAGCCTGTTACCCAGGCTTCATCTTTTAACAGTCATTTTCTGTGCTGCTATCAGGAATAGGCCTGTGCTTTTAGAGCTTCATGTCTCCGAGACTAGTACGTGAGCAGTGAAGGCTTACGCCTAATGAGACATTTACTGCAAAATCCCAGTCATAAGAAACAAGAACTGTCCATAGTTATTTAAATCTTCTTTAAAATCTTAGTCATTAGAGAAAACTTTAGTAACATTAAAATGTAAATCTTAAATGTAAATATGCTTGCTTCTATTAAAATAAAAGGTCATCTTTAATCTTTTTTCTGAAAAGGATACTTTTTAAACCACACTATCCTCAACATGTGGACCTAACTACAGCTGGTATGATCGGAATTTCACCTTTCCTAAAGTAAAACAATCCCAGTTACAGTCATTAGGAAGTTTCTTTTTACTTTTTCTGTCAGTTTTATAAGATATAATTAACATAGAGCACTGTATAAATTTAAAGTATACAGCATAATGACTTGACTTATCCGTAAGTTGACATCCATCATCTCATATGGAAACAAAAAAACCTCTTTTGCCTTGTGATGAGAATGTTAGAATCCACTGTCTTAGAAACTTTCAAATATACCATAAAGCAGTGTTAATTATACTAATTGTGCTGTACATTACATCCCAGTACTTATTTATCTTATGGCTGGAAGTTTATAGGTTTTGACCACCTTCATTCAATTCCTCCGCCCCCACCCAGGAAATTTCGTACATAGTTTCCAACATAATGAATACAGTCTAAAAATTTGAGTCTTTGTGTGATGCAGACCCCAGCTCATGGGGTCTGTGTCATTATGGATGAAATATGAGACCAATTCACATGGGAGTACCGAGTCCTGTGGAGGAAAAGGCACAGCATGGCTTTTCTCGCAAGGGGAGCAAAAGCCTTGGCCCTTGCTCCAATGAGCTTTTATTGTCTTACTGGGCACATTACAAGAAGGTCCTTATCAACTATGCACAGGCTCACTTTAGGTGGTTACCTTATACAGAAAACAAAGGAGAGGATGCTGGTAATCACATCACAGAAGAGGAGTATTTGCAAATGAAAAGGCAAAAGTAGTTGGACTGGTTACACTCATCCTTGGAAGGTTTAGCATGGATTTTAGGAAGTTGCTTTGCAGTAAATGTCCTCAATTCAGGGTGAGGGAGTTTTAGCAAAAAGCAAGACTCATAGTGACTTAGTTACATTTCATGCCTGATTCCCCACGGGAAAACCTATCCGTGGGCATGGGTCCTGTGCATCTCCCAGTGGGAGCTGGGTCCACACCACGCAAAGTGGCCTCCCACATTTGTGTGGGTCTGGATATACGTGTGTCGTCATCATTATTATCATAGATGCATCGGAGCACCCCGAAGCATAGTTCCACGGGGTAAGAATACACTTTACATAACCCTTAGGGTTTTTATGCTCTTCCCAGCATCAGATGTGACCTACGGGCCCATCCAAATTAACTTATAACCCACACAATAGCCAACATTTATTGATATTTTCTAGTTTATCTTTGTTTGCTTCCACCACTGAAAAATCATGACAACAGTAAGCCCCAGCAAAGATTTCTCCATTACTGATAGTTTTTAAATATGTTTGCAGTTACAGTCTTTAAAATTATTATGTTGTAAACACATTCAAAATTGTAATATCATTAACAAGCAAAATTTTACTACCTGCTGGCCTTATGATTATATACATTTTCAACTACTTTAATTTCATGTCAATTATTTTATTATAAAAGTCAACTTAGCACAATATATACACACAAACATTTCTAAAACTTATACAAACATGGGAATTTTCTTATAAACTTCCTGTTTTTATCCCGGGTTAGTTGGTTATGTTTGTCCTCTTCGACAAGGGATGCTAGTGTTCCATACAATTTTTACATGCACGCACATCCTACACAAACTTGGTGTCTAGGTATGATTTTGATTCTTGTAGAGGAAACATACAAGTATTATACACAGAGCAACAATTATTCAATTTCCTTTTATAAATTCAATAGATTTACTCTCCAACGATAATATCTATTCTAGCTTGGATTCCTAATGATAGTCTGCTTCTTAGTTTTAAAAGTTATATCTGCTGTCATGAGATTTTTAACTTAATATTGTAAAAATATTTCACTTGCTCCAGTGAAGGGATTTTTATTTCTAAATAATCATTTGTCTTTCTCATATATAAACATAATAAATATTTATGAGGACATATAAAATTAATACACATTGCATCATATAATTTGTATTCATATTGCCTCAAATATTTTTTGTTACTAGCAAGTGTTATAATGACAATGATGCTTTTTAAAAAATGTTGCGTAGATAGTTGTAGGCTATTCTAGGGAAAGTTGTGATGCTCACTAGTATCTAAAAGAATCCAGTGAGAAAAACAGAGGTTAAAATGGCTCTTCAGTGTCTCCTCATTGATTTAATTCTCTTGGAGTATAGAAAATTCTGGAGAAGTCTACAAAGCTAAAGGTTTCACCCTTTTCAAGTGGCAGTTAAGATGCCACAGTAGTCCCAGGGCAGCTTGTCTCAGCTTGCTGTTTCCCAAAATTAGGATAAAGGAGTGGCCCGAAGGAAATGTGATGAATGTTAACGTGATAACCAGATTGGCCTCCAGGTCCTTCACTGCAAGGAAACACCAGCTTATCAATACAAAGGACAAAAAATTAAGTATGAAGAGGAGAAGAAAAGATACTACCATTTTCATGGCCTTTTTATGGGCTTCTGTGCTGAAGTCCCTAGAGCTCATCTGCACATTCCTGGTGTGTCTCCTCAAGGAGAGAAATAAAAGGAGCAGTGAGGTCAGCGACAGAAGAAAGGGAATTAAGTAGCTAAAATTGGAAATAATCATACTCTTAACGTACAGAGTATTAATTACATCTGAAGACCACGTTGAGTTTTTTTCATGTCTTGTAGACATGCTAATCCAGAAACGATGAAGTAAATCTTTTGATCCATGATTGAAAACCAGAGAAAACAAAGATGCCAGTGGAAGCAGAAGTAGTACTTTGCTAATTCTCCACCTCAGCCAGGCAAAGCAGGGGTGGGAGAAATTGGCTATTCTAAAGAAGTAGAAAATGCTTAGAGAGGTGGCAAACCAGGCAGCCAGGTGATTGGATAGTGTCCAAAAAATGACAATACAGTTTGCTAGTTTTTCAATGGCATATAGATGTGGCCAGAAAGCCATTATAAATGAATCAAATACTGTTATCCAAAGAGCAGTGATTCTGGAGAGAGCCAGGCTGGCGAGGATGCAGTCAACCGATGAAAGTTTTTGACCCCTCACCCAGTCGATGCAGTTAACTAGTATAATGAACCCATTCCCCAACATTCCAGATATTAATTCTCCTACTACAGCTATCAGAAGAAAATTTTTAATTCCAGATGGCATTTCTGTAAAAGGAATCCAGAAAGCTGATATTATGTTTCACTGATTGTTATGCTGTCAAAGATTATAGAATAATATCCAATTCCATACTTTTCAGATACTGTCTCTCTTGTCTTCTGAGAGATTTCTCTTTCATTCCAGCTGTAGGTCTGAAACACGAGCAAGGAGTTCCCACCTCACAGATCCTAATGAGAAACTGTAACATACTTTCAGTCAGATACCGATTTCCAAACTGAACAATAAATGTGCCCACTCTCACTGGCACTGGCAGCTGTCCTCCACTTGTGAGGACATCTGGAAAAGTAAAGTCAGGTATGCAAACATGCAAATATGAGACAGACTTCTTTCCACTGATTTGCACTTGCCTTTACGGTTGAAACACAATGCTACTTGGATTCAAGTTTCTTAATTTTAATAGATTTCTCTAAAAATAACCTCTACAATACAGGCATTATTCATTAGTGTCACATAATGAAATCCATTTTTATAGACACTGTAATACATGAAATAAGGGTAATAAAGGGGAGCAACATAAAGGAGCTCACAGAGTAGTATGAAAAGCAGCATTAGATAAATTGTTACTATTGAATGTGACAGAAGTTTGACCAAAATGCAACTGTGATATAGTGGAGGGTGCCATAGAAACCTATGGTCAATAGTTAATTCTAGTTTCATGCAGATAATGACAACTAGATTGGGTCTGGAAGCTTTTTAGTATTTCTCAAAGAAATACATAAAAAGGGAAATGATTTTTCAGAATGATGTAAAAGCATATGCAAGAGTACAAAAATCAGACCTCTCTTTAAGATTTTTACCATGACTTTTTTAGCTGTTTTCAATTACTACCTATATGATTCCAAAAAAGCTATTATTACTTGAGAGTAAGAAAAAATATAAGGTTTAAAAGAGCAAAAAAGGGGAACAAGGGTGGGAAGGAGTTTTTCTGTTTCATTAATTATGCTTTTGGTAAAATCCATTGTCCCATAAAAATTAATTTAAAGTAAAATATATTTTAGTTTCTTTTTTTGCTTCAACAAACAAGTAACTCTAATACAGTGATTTTTCAACCTTAACTGCAAATTGGAATTACCTAGGGAGCTGTAAGTTTGTATCCTGTGTAATGCCTAGGAGCTTCCCACAGGGATCCTCACTTAATTGGTCTGGGATATATTATCGGCATTCACTGAGAGCTCCTTAATGCATGACTTACAACACCTAAACCCAGGCAAAAACATCTTTCTACCCACAAGCTGAAATCCATGAAGATTCTTCAGGAACAAGTCAGGATTTTTCCCATTGGTCCTCTTAAATGCATTCCCAATTCAGCCAATTTGGACTCTGATTGACAAATAACCTTTCATGTTGGTCTCAGCCATCAATAATGATACTTTGGTGCCTGAGGCACTCACCTGTACCCCTACTACTGCTAGGAACCCCCCCCCCTCCAGGCATTTCTTCCACAGAACCAGTGCTGTGTCTGGACCAGCCCCTGTGGTTCTTATGATTGCAAGATCCACCTCAGCAACAGCCATCAGGGAATCTAAAGAACAAGATTTATTACTCACAAGTCCTGCAGTGTATACAGCCACACAAAGGAGTCACAGGTAGAGAAAGAGAGATAATGCAGACTTGGGGTGCTGCCTTTACTGGAATTGAGGGTAGGGTAGCAAGGGTTTCTCAGGTTCCCTCTTTATTGGTGAATTCAGAAAACTAAAAATGGAACTGCCTTTTGATCCAGCAGTTCCACTGCTGGGACTACATCCTAAGAACCCTGAAACACCAATCCAAAAGAACCTATGCACCCCAATGTTCATAGCAGCACAACTTATAATAGCCAAGTGCTGGAAGCAACCTAGGTGCCCATCAGTAAATGAATGGATTAAAAATCTATGGTGCATTTACACAATAGAATTCTATGCAGCAGAAAGAAAGAAGGAGCTCCTACCCTTTCTGACAGCATGGATGGGACTGGAGAGCATTATGCTGAGTGAAATAAGCCAGGTGGTGAAAGATGAATACCATATGATCTCATCTTTAAGTGGAATCTAATCAACAAAACAAACGAACAAGCAAGCAAAATATAACCAGAGACATTGAAATTAAGAACAATCTGACAGTAACCAGAGGGGATAATGGAGGGAAAAGGGTGAAGGGTTTCAAGAACAATTATAAAGGACACATGGACAAAACCAAGGGGTGGTGTAAGCAAGGAAGGGAGGTGGGGATGGCTGGGGTGGCGGGGAGAGGTAGGGGGAAAAGTCAGACAACTGTACTTAGACAACAATAAAATTAAAAAACATACAAGCGGGAATTGGGACCCAGGAAGGGAAAAGTGGAGTCACTCAAGTTGTCAGTTACCTCGGTTATCCAAGACTCTCTGAATGGGGAACTTTGTGGATTAGAGTGACCTGGCTTCCTATCTAGGTGTTTTACTCGTAGCTCTGTCATACAGCTGGCAATGTTTGTTCAAGATGTTTGTCTTTGAAAGCAATGTCTCAGCAATGGAAAACTTAATATCAGGCACTTACCCTACATAACCTTGGCAATCATAGAAGCTCCATGAGGGAAGGGTCAGTTTTGCTCTCAATCACTGATCTATTTCCAATTCCTAAAACAGGGAAGGCTTGGCAAAGAGTAGGCCCTCTATAAATATTTGCTAAAGGAATGAGTGCTAACCTAGATGGTAATCCTATTGGAAACATAGAAAAAGAAGATGAATAAGACTTGACTAGTGAAACAAGTATAAAAGCAAGAAAAGAAAGTAACTCGTTAAAACTAGAAGGAATTTAACGACATGGGTATGAACTCATGAAAGATTGCTGTACTAATACTGACATAACCAACACCACTCTCTAGTCTTTTTGCCCCTAACAAGAAGTTATACAGAATCATAAATACTTGCAGGTCTAGCAAGATGTGGGATCCTTTTCATTATGAAAGAGAATTACTTCCAGCTCAGGGACTTAGAGGTGAGTAGGAAACTCTAGATATTGGGGCAGTGGAATGAGAAGGCCCTAAAGATCTCTGATGTTTTTAGACATGCTCTAAAATGGTGCAGAAGGCTACCAGACACAAGGACTCCACTGGTCGGCATAGTTTAGCAGCTGATAAAAGCCAAATAACAACAGGAGATGCTTAGTCACTAAAGAATACTTGAGTCATAGTTACACTAAGAAGAAACCCAACCCAAAAGATGTAATGACAAGTATAAAAATCACAAGCATCATATGCTATGAGTGGGATTCAAAGCCCAAGCTAATAATCACATTTCTAAAAACTTGTAGTAATTACATATCTGTCTCAGCTCCTGGATTAGACTGCCCAACGTACTTCATTTAAAAAAAAAATTTTAATTACATTTTTTTAATTTAATTTAATTTTTTTATTGTTCAACTACAGTTGTCCCCATTTCCTTCCCACCACTCTCCCCTGCCCCAACCACCCCCTCCTAGAACCCTCAATCCTACCCTACCCCCATTGTCTTTGTCCATGGGTTCTTTATACATGTTCTTTGATATCCCTTCCCCTTGTTATTCCTCCCCTCCTCTACCAGTTACTGTCAGTTTGTTCTTCATTTCAATGTCTCTGGTTATATTTTGCTCACTTGTTTGTTTTGTAGATTAAGTTCCACTTATAGGTGAGGTTGTATGGTATTTGTCTTTTACTGCCTGGCTTATTTCACTTAGCATAATGTTCTCCAGATCTATCCATGCTGTCCTGAAGGGTCAGAGCTCCTCCTTTCCTTCTGCTATGTAGTACTCCATTGTGTAAATGAAACATAGCTTTTTGATCCACTCATTTACTCATGGCACTTGGCTATTATAAATTGCACTGCTATGGACATTGGGGTACATAGTTTCTTTGAATTGGTGTTTCAGGATTCTTAGGGTATAATTCCAGCAGTGGAATTGCTGGGTCAAAAGGCAGCTCCATTTTTAGTTTTTTGAGGAAATTTCACACTGTTTTCCACGTGGCTGCACCAGTCTGCATTCCCGCTAACAGTGTACTAGGGCAGAAACTAAAAATTTTCCCACTGAGATCAGGAACAAGATAAGGATGTCTACTTTCACCATTTCTATTCAACATAGTATTGGAAGTCCTAGACACAGTGATCAGACAAGAAAAAGAAATAAAAGGCATCCAAATTGGAAAGGGGGAAGTAAAACTGCCATTGGTTGTAGGTGACATGATAGTGTACATAGAAAACTCTAAAGACTCCACCAAAAGCTACTCAACCTATTAAGTGAATTTGGAAAAACAGCCAGATTCACTTATTGGGATATAAAGTCAATATTCAGAACTCAAAAGCATTTTTGTGCACCAACAATGAAATATCAGAAACAGAAATCAGGAAAATAAATTATATTTTATTGATTATACTATTACAGTTGTCCTGAATTTTCCCCTTTTGCCCTCCTCTATCCAACACCCCACTTTCCCCCAGGCAATGCCCCCACCATTATTCATGTCCATTGGTCACCCATATAAGTTCTTTGGCTACTCCATTTTCTCTATTGCATTTTACATGCAATGGCTATTCTGTAACTACCTATTTGTACTTCCTCTCACCTCCTCACCCATTCCCCAACGCCCACCTCCCATCTGGCAACCATCAAAACATTCTCAGTATCCATGATTCTGTCTCTCTTCTGGTTTGCTCCGTTTGTTTTTTAGATTCAATTGTTGAAAGATACATATTTTTGCTATTTTATTGTTCATAGTTTTGATCTACTTTTTCTTAAATAAGTCCCTTTAACATTTCATATAATAATGGTTTGGGCCCTGGCTGGTGTGGCTCAGTGGATTGAGTACCAGCCTGTGAATCAAGGGGTCACTGGTTCGATTCCCAGTCTAAGGCATATGCCTGGGTTGCAGGCCAGGTCCCCAGGAGGGGGCACACAAGAGGCAATCATACATTAAAGTTTCTCTCTGTCTCTTTCTCCCTCTCTTCCCCTCTCTAAAATAAATAAATAAAATCATTTTTTAAAATAATGGTTTGGTGACGATGAACTTCTTTAGTTTTCTCTTGTCTGGGAAGCCTCTGGGAAGGCTCTGGGATAACTCCAAGTGGTCCAACATTTACATGCTTCATTCTTAAAATGGTTATATTATATATTTATCATGAAAAAGCATTATTGTATATATAAGGTAGATTATTATAAAGTGGTTGGGCCAATAACAATTAATTAAATTTATGCTATACTGACAGCCAAAAATAATTAGTCTAAACTCATAAACATAATTAAAATAAGAAAATTTTTGAACTTTGAATTTATAATAATCAGTAGGAAGAACCATTTCTTCCAAGAAATAGTGAGAAAATACATTCATAAGTCTACTTTGCCTTAATCTAAAAAAAAATCCAGACTTCTGGAGTGATATTGAGTATATACTTGTATAGTAATGAAGTAATTTATGTGAATGTTAACGAAAGTGATTCAGCTGAAGATCTTATGAGCTCCTCTCATTAATACTACCTTTTTAGGCTTGAAGTCTTCCTGTTTCCTTCGTGTCTGTGATGTCTCCAGTGAAACATACATGAGCTTTCTCTTTGACTCTTTCCATTGTCCTTTCCCTCCCCAAGCCCACCTTCATAGGTTTCCCAATAGTCTCATACAGGCGTGCAAACAAATGCTCCCCTAGTTGTGATGATCTGTCTGATCCTATCAATAGCAAGCTTTTCCATTCCTTTGCCAGCAAGAAATTCTCCCAGTTCTTTTTGAATCACAACTAGGAACTTTCATGCAAGACTCCTTTGATTGTCATTCAAGTACTGTCCTTGGTGTTTATTTAGGTAAAAGAGACTATACCCTAGCCCAAGAAACAAATAGCTGAGGCCAGGGCAACAGCTTGGAGGGACACGGATTTCATCTTTCACAAATGGAGGATATTCGCCCAGCTAAATCACTTCCATCCATGAACATTCCTTGTAGATCTTTGTATCATCTAGCATACTCTCTTAATTTTTACAACTGAGGGCTACTTTCCCCTCCCGCCTCAATATCCTTAGAGACCAAACTGGCTTTTCCTCAGGACAGACCCAAGATAGCCCAGTCTAACTTACTAACACCAACCCCCGCACTGATAAACGTTAGAGTCTCATACGCAAAATTAGACCTTTCTTTAGTTTTCTAAATCTGAATTTATATTGAAATTTTTTTTAAATAAAATTTGAAAAGCTATAATCTGTAACATGGGATTTGGTATACAAGGAGACAAAAAAAAGTTTGTCTACATATGTTTCTCAGATTCATCAAAAAAACATTTCAGATCAATCTGTTCTTGCGAAGATTGGTTCTAAGGTCCTGAATAGTACATAGATTATGCCAGACAACATATCCAGTGTCCCCAGTGACGGAATTGAAAATGACTGTGTGATGATGCAAGTAGCCCTTAGAGGGTGTTCCTGGCTTAGAGGAAGTAGGGTCTAATCAAGATTTGGCAAGAAGCTACATACCAATAGGGAACAAATAAACCACCTGAGAGGTTGAGGAAAATGGCATGTCTCTTTCCCAGTGATCAGTATAGGTATGGGTTTCTATGTGATATATACATCCACTAAGGTTCAGGAAAATGTACCTTGCTGCGCTTGATACGTGTCTTATCTGATGCCTTCAGCACTAAACCTAAGGATCAGAGATACAACTATTTCTTCAGTAGAAATGAGGTATTTGTTCCTCTCCTATAAAGCACCTGGGTAGACAAATTGAAATAAACAATGATTACACACAGATTTTTAACATGAACATTTATTTGGTGACCGAGAGAGGGTAGTTAACAAGGAATCAGTGATAATATCTCTTTTTCTCCAACACTTTGGTCTCAGGGTAGGACTTGGTCATGTCAGTCATTCTTCTCCAGGGGGCCTGGGACTGGCAATGCATGTGTTGGGAGTGGCTCTTCTTGGATTATGGCTTGGCTGCTGTTGAGTCCCCCACAAAGGCTCGTGTTACAGAGAAGCTGGAGGTGCAGAGCTTGATCTCACCTTCTATTCGTATATGCAGATCACAATACATCAGTTGCAAAAGCCCCAACCTATGGCGTGGTCTTCTTTCACTAGTCCATTGCTGTACTTCTTTGTCAAAAATAGGGTCCTATTCTTTATAGTCCCATGTGCCCAAGTTTGCTGCATAAGTATGGACTTACTCCTAGTTACACACTTACTCTTTTATGCCTCAGGCCCACTTATTACAAACAAGAGTTGTACTTAAGTTGGCTCAATTGCTTTAGCTTGCCTACTAAAGAGAAGTTCAGTAACACTAAAAGCTAAATAATGTTTCTGGTTATAATCATAAAGAGTACAAGATTATCTTCAACTTATTTACATGAAAGAATATCCAACAAACTCAATATCTGAATCTAAATGTATTCAACTTGTCTTGCATATCACCTTGTACCAAGGCAAGATAATTACAATGATAATCATTGTTAAATGCTAAATTGGTGTCCAAAATAATACATGTACATTTTATTTTATAAAATGTGAATTACTTAATAAAATAGAAACTACATTTCTTACCATTAAAACCATTATCAATATCATTATTGTTATTGATACCCAGGAGTACCATATAGCCTAGACACGCTTGCTGTTTAGTTTATTACATGTGGTGCAGGAGGACAGGGAAAATGGTAATTCGCCATCATGCCCGGCTCCAAGGAGCGGCCCCAGAGCAGTGCTCCTGCTTGGCTCCATTAGTATCAACTTACAACCCGCGTTATTTACCACCATTTAATTGCAGGGGGGCTTTGTTTACTCTAACACAATTTTAAAAATGCATTAAAGGCAAACCATAAAAAAAGAATTATTGATTTTTAAAGCCTTGCATTATCTATACACGTATAGCATCTGTACAATATTATAATCCATACCATCAAATTTGAATTTTGATAGCACCCTTTCCCACCTTTAACTTTTTTATAATGTGTAGCTACCTTATATGAATGTACATTATTAGTAAATCAGCACTATATGTACTTGGGCATCTCCAAAATTTACAGTCTAGTGTGCTGTTATAAATATTGCTTTCAATGCCTTCCCTATTTACCTGTTTCTAATTGGTTCTCAAAAACTCTAGTGATCAGATTACAATAAAAAATATGCACACAGACACAAACATAATCATTCTGAAAATATAATTATTATCTCTTTATAATAATAATATGGATGCAATTTTGAATTAAGGAATAATTCTTCTATATACTTTTAAGTCTATTATATAACATGGTAGAAATATTTACTTTGTTACTCTAAACATGTATATTACATATCCTGGAACTTAGCAAAATTGATAACTGCTTAGATACATCAAAAATATTTATGATTGGGAATTTCAAACTAAGATTAACATTATAAGCATGTGTTTACAGTTTCTACTTAAAGATTTTTTTGCACTACAAATATTATTTTTATTCTTAAACATCTCATTCCCATGTTTTCAATAAGACCTATAATACATGAATGCAATGCTTTTTCATTCAATAAAAAGACCTTTAAGATATGAGGTCATGTTTTTCCCATCTGTAACACTAGTTGCCCAATTAACTTTTTATCAACATTTTATAGGCCTTCTACCTAGTCAAATTTGTAATTCATCTTGATTTCTGAAGAACTGTATGCCTCATTCCTCACATGAGTTGCATTTACATAGATCTCTTACATATAAAATTAAATAATTAGACTCATTTAAAAAATATTTGAGATTTTAAAATACTGGCAACTATGTTTTAAACAAAAATTATTACTTTCAAAATTACATTGGCTGGCCTGTTGTGAATCATCATCAAAAGCCATCTATTCTAAGGGAAAATTCAATTACACTTAACAATTCTTAAAGGAACCCAGTAGGAAAGAAAAAGCTGTCAAGTGAAAATTGATCCTCAAAGTCTCCTCATTAAGTTATTTTCTTTGAAAAGACTCTGGAAACCCTATCGGGAAAGCTGTAACAGATTTTTTCTTTTCAAGAAGCTTTCAAGATGCCACAGTACCTCCAAGGCTGTCTGTCTGAGCTTGCTGTTTCCCAGAATCAAGAGAAATGAGTGGCCTGAGGGAAAGACATATACTGCCAACATGGTAAATTTTGCAGGCGTGTGGTTTCCAAACATAACAAGTATCCAGTTTGCCACTTGTATGACAAAAATATGAACGATGAAGAGGAAGAGGAAAGACATCACCATTTTTATGGCCCTTCTATGGGCCTCTGTGCTCGAGTCCCGGGGGCCCATGCAGTTGAGCTGCAGATTTCTGATGTGTCTTACCAGGGACAGAAATAAAAGCAGCACGGAGGCCAGGGACAGAGCCATGGGAAACAGACAGGTCAAGCTCAGAAGAATCAAGGTTTCAACATAGAGAGTTTTACTTTGCTCTATGTATAAAGTAAAATTACTTACATCCGATAAGAGATCATTAAAAGATTCTAGCAATAGAATGTCAAAAATCAGAAAGAGCAAAGAAAATACAAAAACTGCAAGAACCACTTTGTTCATCCTCCACTTAAGCCAGAGGAAAAGGGAGTGGGAGAAATGAGCTATCTTAAGGAGGTAGAAAATGCTTAGGCAGGTGGCAAAAGAGTTATTCAAGTGATTAGTAATTCTCCAAAGTAAAGTAATAGACTTCGTTAGTTTATAAGAGTGATGTAGTGGTGGATGTAGTCCCATTATAAGCGAGTTAGACAACACCACCGACACCTGCATGATTCTGGAGGCGGCCAAGCAGGCGAAGATGAAGTCAGCCAAGGAGATGTTTTGGTTCCTCACCCACTGAGAGCAGTTTACCAGTCCGATGAACCCATTCACCAATGTTGCGATCACGAATTCTGCTATTGACAGTATCAGAAAGATTGTATCCAATCCAGTGAGCATTTCCACGGGAAAGAAAATCCAGATTTCTAATACTACATCTCAGTGATAAATTAATAATCAAATAACTGTCGAAGACTAGCATCCATTTCTGATACTTATCTTCATTTCTTCTGTTTGCAGTTCTGGTCTTAAGTAGAACCTCCTGCTGTTCCATGCAGTCTCATATATACTCAAGAAAATCTTTCGTCTTTTACTGTAACTCCAATCTTAATCTAGAAAGATTTGCTAAAATACAGTCTCACATAGTTTTGTGAAAATGTTTTTATTTCTTTGAAAGTGCTACTAATTTCTAAACCAGTTTGTGATTCCACTTATCATTGGCACAGCTGGAAATTTTCCACTCATGGTAATGATTGAAAGGTGCAAGTCAAATATGTCAGCATGCAAATGTTGGTCAGATTCTCTTGCATTGATTTGCACTGTACTCTTCACCTGGCATATTGTATGTACTATTTGGATCCAAATATTTTAGCTGTTTTTCAAAGAAAGTTCTAGAGATGACCTAAATACTTTAGTTATTATTCCTTAAATATATTCTGTGAGTGCCTGCTATGCACTAGAACTTTTTCTAAATGCAATAGAGGTTACTACAAAAAAAGAGCAAGCGTTAGGAAATCTATAAAATTAGTGAAAACACAGAAAGAAACAATGAAGTAAAATGTGACCAGAGGAAAAATAACTGCAAACATTGCTGTTTGGGAGAGAAAGGAAGATGATTTCCCGTTGGGTTTTGAAGGTACTTAGAATTTCATGAGGAAACTGGCAAGTCATATTTTGGACTGATCAAATAATATTAAAAAAAAACACCAAAAACCAAACTACTTTTCTGAAATTAAAGTCTTCTACCTGATAATTTACTATAATTTCAATTAAATGTCCCTCAGGTATCACAGAATAACATATTCACAATTAAACATTTTCCCCAGCTTTGCTCTTTATGCTTGTTGTTTGTTTTGGCCAGCATAATGCTGTCGCTTTGGCCTTAACAGACAGCAAAGTAGGTAGGAAATCATTTCAGATAAAATAAGAAAATAGTAAACAAAAGTATCTGTTCTACATTCTAAGAACAATGATTTTGGCTAAAGCCATTAATGCATCAGACATGAACTCAGAGTTACAGACTTTGTGTCTAGATGTGTCGGCAAAGAAATATTCTATTGTTAGTGTTAACTGTTCAAGTGTTGCCAAACCACATCCAAACAAGGTGAACAAAATCATCAAAAAACTTGGTCCTTTTCAGTGTATCTGTCACACTCCTCAATTAAATGCTATTAATTTTTAAAAGTGTATATTTCAAGAACAGTTATGGGTAATGAACTATTGGTAAATTATTTTATATAAAAAATATTTTAATTTGGGACAAATAATTGAAATTATAGGAAGAAAATAAAAGAGCAAGGAAGGCCCTGACCAGTGTGGCTCAGTTGGTTGTCCCATAACCAATGTGCTGTGGGTTTGATTTCAGCCAAAGCACACACCCAGTTGTGGGTCAGATCATCAATCCCCAGGTGTCTACGTGCCCCTTATGATTCCCCATCTCGGCGCATAAGGGAGGCACCCAATTGATGCTTCTCTCTCACATCATGTTTCTCTCCCTTCCTCTCTCTCTAAAAACAATGAAAAATATGTCCTCCGTTGAAGATAAAAAAGGAAGGAGGGAGGGAAAGAGAAAGAAAGGAGATTTTTAGAGCCAGGCTGAATGAAATAAAGAAAATTGGTAGTATTTTTGAGAGGAGAGTAATAGTGTTGACTACATTAATGTCTAGAGGTGGAAAGAAATTCATGGGTATGAGAAGCATTTAGGAGGCAGAGTCAGTAAGGCTTGGCGATGACTTTGAGGGCTATAAAAAAAGCACAGAAACCTGCAATGACGTGAAGGTTTCTTTTGCACCTGGATGCATGGAGTACTGTAGCCTGGGGGACTTGCTGGACAGACAGCAAGTTTAGGAGCCAAGGCATAAGAGAAAGAAGAGTTAGATGATGATCAGTTCTGTTTTGAACGTTTGGGAATATCTGTAAATCATCTGAGTAAAAAGATGGACTGGGCACTTGGGTATTTGTTATTGCACCTCAGAAGAGGTATTTGAACTGCAAGCAAAGATTTGTTGATCATCAGCACATACTGATTCCATAGATGAGGCTCTAAGGTCCCTGAAAAACACCAGTGGATGAAGAAATCAAAGAAAAGGCTAGAAAGCAGTCAGATGTAGGAGGAAATCCTAGAGACAAGGGTTTTGAAGCAACTAAGAGCAAGGTTTGGTACAAAGAGAAAGTAATGAATGCTTCCTGATATTAATAAAGGAGCAATTAACAAGGAGGTACTAAGGAGGCCCTTTGAAAACAGCAAAAACTGTTTAAGCGAATCAAAGTCAAATTGTCATAGATTAGTCAATGAAATCCCAGTGATGATACATTGGAAAATCAATTAATGTAATAACATATTAATAGATTAAAAGAAAAACACCAGGGGCAAAGAAATTTGATACAATTTCACATCTACTCATAAATATTTTTACCAAACTGAGAATAAAATGAAATATTCTTTTTTCCTGATAAAAAATCATTTGCAAAAACCTAGACCAAATATTATACTAATCTATAAAACATTGAAATTATTCCCCTTGAGTTTAGGAAAAATAAGCCATAAACATTTAATGATATCTATTTTTGGATATTTTCATCAATAAAAAAAACAAGAAAATGACATAGAAGATACAAGATTGTAAAATACAAAACAAAACTGTCATTATTTACAGATTATGATTGGGATTACATAGAAAATACAAAAGTATTCTTAAATATGTTAAAATATTGTCATTTAGCAAGATTGCTATATACAAAATAAATGTGCAAAAATTTGTTCAATTTCTTATAGTCAAAATGAAATATTATTTTAAGAGATGAAATTAACATAACCTCAACAAATATTAAGTATGTAATGATAAATCACACACACATAGTATGCAAAATGTTTATAGAGAATATTAAAGTGTCTTAAATGGCCTTAGCATTTTTTAGTTATATGACTAATTATATTAGTTGCCTGTAATTAATGCATACTAAATAAAATCCAACCCTGTAGATTTAAAAAATTTTAAACCATATCAAACGCATTTTCCCATGTTAGGTATGTTATCCAAAGACATTAAATTCTCTGACCGAACTATTGAATATATTAAATTTTCCTACTTGATATCTAGATCATGGATTTGTTGCAAGTCTAAAAGCAACCACTTCTGATATAATAATGGCCCTCTCTACTCCATGGAAAACAGCCCTGTTCCTTTCCCCCAGTCCAGAAACTTGTTCTCTTTTTTCTTTTTGCCATAAATATAGGATTCAGTTTTCCATGTGAGGCAGTAGATGACAAGATAATCTCTTACTTGCCAATTTGCAAATATAGACTGATATTCTATCACTGTTTTGCATTTTCTTTGCTTAACAAATTTGCGTCTGTATCAGTAGCTGTGGAAGATGATCAAAGCTAGAATTGGCAGATTGTGAATGTTAGAAGTCAGCCTGAATATATCCTCACCCAAGCACGTGAGAAAAATATTGATTAGAAGTTGGTCCAGTACATGAACAAGATCCATCGTGCCCAGTCATCTGCCATTAAGCACAGTTATTTCACCATTTACAAATGCAACTAATTGCACCAATCTATAGTTAGTATCAGGAGAATGTATATTGGAAGCATTGCTGGAGTCAAGGTGTAAAGCACGCACACCACCGTCTCGTCTGTTAGTCTAAGAGCTGAACCGCAAGGGAAATGCAGTCTGCCAGAACTTGCCATTCTTATGCTAGCATAAAGAATGTGTGTACTAATCAGAGTGGTTCTTCTTAAGATTAAGAGTAGTAACTGATATGTACATCTACTTGTAAGGGTATGTCTTTTTTTAAATATCAGAATGATTTTGGAAGTGAGCCAAGAAATTAGTAGAGAAGAACTCAGTATCCAGAGGTGAAATTATAAACGGTTTTAGTCATGTATTTTACTAATTATAAAAATCTTAATAACAGTAAAACTGATAGGTAGCATTTATAGAACTCTCCATGTGTGGTAAAATGATTTACTTGCATTCATGCACATATTACCTAAGAACACATGTAGGAATACTTATATTAGCATTCACACTTTAAAACATTGAAAATAAAAAACTTCAATTAAGTGAAATGTGGATGAAGCTCACAAACACACAGAAGTTCACACACCCACTTTATGAAGAGGCAAAACTAACTGTGGTGTCTGAACCAGGGTAGTGTCTCTCTTTGAGAAGACGGGTGGTGACGGCGACTGGGGAGGGACATCAAGTGAGCGTCTGTGGTCCTCGCACGGTTGCTTCTCTTCCGTACAACAGCTAATCACACTACGTTGAGGGTTTGTTCTGATGATTACTGGGATCAGGCATAAAACGCCTGGCACTGTGTCTCTCACGTACTGAGTGCTCGGTCACAGGTCCAAGTCTTGTTTTAAAGAGACCCTGTTCTGAATGAATTTTCTGAATAAGTGCTATTCAAGATTTCTTTAATCTCCTATACCCATAGTATAATTTTATACTCTTCATTTAAACTCGTAAAGATTATTTTCAAAACTCTATTTACGGTTGTCAAAATTTGGTCAGGATGACAAAAAAGTAGAGGGCATTAGCCTATACAAATGGAATTTTCTTCTGCAGTACCTTGGTTTGCAGTGCCTTGGTTTGATTTATTAAATATGGCTCCTTGAGCCAAAAGTAATTAGACCTTCTTTCTTATGCCATAAACAAAGGCACCAGAGAAAAGTTGGTTTGGTTTCCATAAACAAAAGCAAATGGAGGTAGGAAGAGCCCTGTTCACTGAATGTAACACAGGTGATGTTAAAACAACTTCTTTAAAATGAAACTCTGAAATCTACCCCTATTCTTATGGTTCTCCCAGAGATTGAAAGGCTATGGGTCCAAAACACTTCACACATAGTCCTCATGGAGCCATTTAAAACTATGTCATTTTTAAACTATGTCTGTGCCAAGCGTGACCCTCAGTTCTGGGAGTCAGGGCAAAGATGGAGACTGGATGATTGAGTCATTGGTGCCATTTTTTTCTTTTCTATTTGACCCAAGCACCCAACATATGGGGTTTTTTCAGTGTATATGGTGTTAAGAATACACAATGTGAATGCAGGTTGGAATTATCAAAAGAGACCACCTGTAAATCCCTGCAGTTACTCTGTGGGTTTCAACACACATCCACGCCTGCTCTGTGATGTGAGGCGTGGACCTGATCTGTGGAGTTTGCTGTTGTTATTGTTGTTACTTGTTTTTCCTTTTCTTTCTTTGACTTAATGACCTAAGTCTGTAATCATAAAGGCGATAAAGCTTCATCTCTAAAGTTAGGCTTTATCTTCATTTTCTGTTCTTCAAGAATTTGACACAGTAGTTCACAACTAGTATCATGGATATAAACTCGTCCCCCAAAATATTCAAAATTATGTATCAATCCCTAATTTGCAAGTTAGTAAATGAGAAGTTACCATGTTAGGCATCATCACACAGGCAAAAATTAATCCTGTAACAATGGCTTTTTGAAAGTTGCAAATTATCTGCTATAACGATGAAAGGGATTGAAAAGGTCTCTGGAAAACAACTGCACCCTATCCAATAACACAACTGCAGTGGGCGCAATGAGAGACTGACTGGAAACATGGTCGCAGATAGGAGAAAATCAGTGTAATAAAAAATTATGATAAAGAACTGTGCGTGTGTTATTCTACAGCTGCTTAATTCAAACTCTGACAATAAATTATGTAAGTATCTCTGTAGAAACCAAATGCAGTGACAGGACTTGGTGACTGATTACATGACTATAACAATCTATGCCCCTACCATCAATGACTGAAAGTTCCAGCTGCCCTATCTCCTTGCTAATTTCATTAATGTTTTCACTTTTTATTGATTGTTAATGATAATTTGAAGCTTTTCAACTAGGTGTTAGTCATATGTGTGAGCATTTGTGAACTACGTATTTTGTCCATTTTAAATATGCTCATTCTTCATATTTATTTGCAAGTCCTTTTTATAGATGAAAAATATGAAAGCTTTGTCTCTTATATAATTTAACGTTTTTTCTAGGAATTGTATATTTTGATAGATTTTTGAATCCTGTGCCACATATAAGTATTTAACAAGGACTATTCGAATGCCTCTACTCGAAAAAGAGGAGCCTTCTCGTTGCATTCTGTTTTCCCTGAGGCCTTCCTGGCTCACAGATTTTGCTCAAAACATCTGGAATTTAGTTCCAGACTATTACTAACTGACTCATTTATTTGCTGATGCATTTAAATAAAATTCAAAACCACATAAAACCCCAAGGTCTGCATGGCCCATGGGCTCAGGAGCAAGATTGCAGACTGAGGAGCTAGGAAAATCGCAGGAGCGGCTTGCTCAGACGGGATCTGCGGAGCAAGCAGCTGGCGTTAAGCTTGGAGAAATGCCGAGGGGAGAAAGCAATATGAAAGACAGAGACTGCCTGGTATCACTTATTAGTGAAATCTTTTCTTTAAACAAAAAAGCCAAAGTTATAGAAACAGAGTAGAAAACTGGTTGCCAGTGGCTGGGGAGTGGGAGAAATGGGGAGAAGTTGGTAAAAAACACAAACTTTCAACTATAAAATGAGTGAAGTCTGAAGATCAAATGTAAAACATGGTGATTGTAGCTGATACCACGCCATTGTGTAGCTGAAACTTGCTGTGAGAGGAGAAGTTAAGTGCTGTCACTAAAAAAAGTAAATGACTTGGTGAGGTGATGGCCGTATTCATTAACCAGACGGGGTGGATACTTTCAGAACGCATTTGTGTAGCAAATCAGCACAATGTATATTTTCAGTATTTTTCAATTTTATACAGCAATTATACCTCAACAAAGCTGAAAATTTTAAAATATATACATGCCAGAGCTTATTTCAATTCAGACTAATAGATTGTGGGTCAGGAGTGCCACCTATTGGCACATTTTTAAGTTCAGGAATAGCTTTCAGGTACAGGAATTGATTCCAAGGTTGAATCTACAAAACTAAGTGAATGATGAGATAATCTATCTCAAGTATTAAGTCATAATTATGTAAATTTTTATAATTATGAATGAAACTATCATACATATTTGCAAAAAATCATAATTAAATATCTACTTTAAAATTATAACTTCCAAACAACTCTTGATACAGTTTTTCCCAGCCTTCAGCAAATTTAAGTTGAAAGAAAATCACAAATTACAAGTGTCAACCCTAGCTTAAACCAACTGCAAAAATCTGGAAGGAAGTTTTATTCATTATAAGGATAATTCACTATTTTAATAATGCAATATAGTGTGTACTCAGCTTTCTGCTTACTAAATAGAAGATATTTGGAAAGAGGTAGAATACATTTTTTAAAATTCAGACACTTATTAAACAACTGTTAACTGAGCACGCTAAGTGCCGGGAACTCTTGTAGGTGCTGGAGGCATGAGTGCACAAGATGAGGTCCCTGCTCTTGGGGGTCCCCATCCTTTGTGGGGCACAGATAAAATAACTAAAGAAATAAATTAAAAATAACTTTCAGAGAAAGATAAGGGCTTTGGAGAAAATAAAGCACAATAAATGGACACACTGATTCTACCAGCCAGAAGGCTTTCATTTAGCATGGTCAGAGAAGGCCTCTTTGAAGGGAGCATATATTAATATCAGTTACTGAATAACAAGCCACACAAAATCTTACTGGCTTAAAACAACACACATGTACTGTTTTTCATGATTCTTTGAGTTGCCTGGGCAATTCTCATCCAGGCCAGCTCAGCTGTGGCCAGATGGTTTTGGATAGCCCCACCCACAGCTCAGAGGCTGGAGCCAGAATGGAGGACTTGGGCTTTTCTCCACGTGACCGCAGAGGAGTTCTCAACAGCAAGAGAGGAAGACAGGCTTATGGTAAAGGGAAATAGGTAAAAAATCACAAACATTAATGATGAATAACCAGCACTTCCCATCTTTCAGTGATCTTTGAAAATCAATCAAACCACTAGACACACTGAATATGGGTTTACTTATTTAGCCAGTCTATTAGTTTCTTGTTGCTGCTGAAAGAAATTACTATAAATTTAGTGCCTTAAACCAACATAAATTTATTTTATGTATCATAAATTTTTATATCATATAAAATTTGGGATTATACAAGCTTATTTTGTTGGCATATACTTAGATAAAATCTCAAAATCCACTTACCATTTGCTCAAGTGTGTATTTTCAAGGCACACAGCAGAACAGTGATTCTCAAACACCCAAACATGGCTCCTGGCAGAAGCACTGATCTGTATCTTATTAAAAATACAGATTAGAAGGTCCAACCTATTGATCCAGCAAGTCAGAATCTCTAGAAACAGTGCCTGAAATTTTTATTTTGCTTAAGATACCCAAATGATTCTGATACTGACATTACTTAACACATTAGGCAATCCAATTAAAAAAAAAAAAACATTGTGCTTTAGGGTGGAAAGTGTGGCAAAACTCCAATTTTAATATGCTAGTTTTCTAAACAGAATGACTTCAGGATTTTTGTCAAAATATCATGCTTTCCTTTCCAAAAAAGAACCTCAACAAACACTAACCCAACCCTCTGAGTAGACTAGGAGTCTATCGGTAAATAGGAATAAAAGTAACATGTAAAGGCGAAGGGATTGAGAAGTACAAACTCAAAATAGTAGTTACAAAATAGTCATGGAGATGTAACGCACAGCAGAGGGAATACAGTCAATGATACTGAAATGGCCATACATGGTTCCAGACGGGTACTGGAAATATCAGGAGACACACTTAGTGATGTATACGACTGTCTAGCCACTGTGCTGTACACCTGAAACTAATACAACACAGTATTGAATGTAAACAATGGTTGAAAAGAAAAAAAATTAAGTAGCATGTAAAAACCAAAACTTGACACATGGGGACTGAGAGTCCGCATGGAGTAAAAAGATGTTATTCTTCTGAGTTATTATAAACAGGTTGTGTTGCCCTTAAACATATGAAAAGATATTTGAATTCACTCATAAGAAAAATGTAACTTGAAAATGCATCTCACTTATCAGATCGGCAAAACATTTTAAAAGCTTGCCCACATATGCTGTGAGCGAGGCTGTGGCGAAACAGAAACATTCGTCGCTGGTAGGCGTGCCAATGGGTGTAACAGGCAGAGAGGCTGGAGAGTTCAGTGATATCTAACAGAACTGTATCTTTTGATCCGGCATTTTCTCTCCTAGGAATTCACCCTGAAGACAAACTTCCAACAAGAAAACCAATGTAAACAAGGTTGATCATTACAACATTGTTTCTATTTGGGGGCAAATTGTTAACAATTAGTGAACCTGAGTAAAGGCTACACAGGTAAACTAGCTAAAGCTGAGTTGGAGGGTTCTGATTGGTGGATGTTAGGTTTCCTTGACAGGTGTTTCCTGTAAGTACCGGCTGACTTAGGTTTAGATTTGGAATATGGGCCGGGTCACTGGGGCAGCCTCTATTTTGTAGGTCCCAATGTTATTGTAAATAGTTAGCTAATTATTAATAAAGAAGAAAACAAAGAGAAGTAAACTTTATGTTTAATAAACTAAGGACCATAAGCCTGCTTGCTTAGCCAATAACATATAGCATTTACAGACTCATTCGCATACTCTGCACCCCTCTGACTTTTGTGAGGAGGGAAGAGAAGCCAGGCTGGAGGTTGAATGGAACACCAATAAACAATGAGTTAATAAATCATGCCTACATAATGAAGCCTCCATAAGAAAAACAAAGGGAGTTCAGAGAGCTTCTAAACTGGGGAATCAAAACAGTTCCATGTGCTGCTATGCACATGGATAGAAACTCCTTTTGGGACCTCACTCTATGTATCCTTTCATCTGGCTGGTGATTTGTATCCTTTGGTATCCTTAGTAATAAACCAGGAATGTAGTGAGTAAACTGATTTGCTGAGTCTGTGAGCCACTCTAGTAAATTAATTGAATCCAAGGAGGGGGTTGTGGGAATCTCTGATTGGTAGCCAAATCTGTCAGAACCGCAAGTAACAACCTGGGCTTCCAGTTGCCATTTTAACCACTCAGAAACTTCATTACTTCGATACGACATATTCTCCTTCCTGTCCTTTGGATGGAAACTGGCCTCATCCGGCATCCTGACCCACCTGCCTCCTCCCTTGCGTGCCCACTCTATTAATCATTCAGCCCTCAGGACATGAGGTTCTAGGAGCCATCAAATAGTCTTAGGAACAAAGCCTCAGGCCTAATGGCCCAGAGACAGAGTTGGATTAAGCTAAAGAGAACATCTAGGCCTCAGCTGTGTTTCGGTTCCAGGCCCAGAAAATCAGGAAAAGCAAACAAAGCAACACCATGGCTGACATCAGGACCAGGCGCACTGATCAATGACCCCCCGCCCCAGCACTGACCAGTCAGGAGACACCATGACCCTAACTCTTAGTCACCATAATTAATGATTTTTCCTTAATATAACCCACCCACTGGAAGCTGTCAGGGAGCCAGGTTTTTGAGCATTAGCTCACCTGTCTCTGGGCATGGGCCACTTTCTATAAATAAACCTTCACTTGCTTTGCTGCCAGCTCCTGTTTATGTCTTGCTGGATTCTGACATGTGCAGGCAAAAGGACCCCTTTAGTCTGGTAACACCATCTGAATTAGGGGCCAGTCTTCTGGATTTGAATCCTCAACCTGTGGAATCTGATGCTAGCTCTGGGTGGATAGTGTCTGAACAGAGTTAAACTGAAAATTGCTTGGTGGTGTGGGAAAAAAAACCTCACACATCAGAATTGGTGATCAAGAAAATTAGTCCCAAAGCTAGCAATTGTGTGCTGGGTTTCACACCCAGACCACCTGGATCCAGAATCTGGGCTCTTAATACCAATGTTATGCCACTTTTCATGGTTCAGTAAGACCCTTTGGATATTATTTTCTCCTTTATATTCCACGGGAACCTAAAATCTTGACTAAATGCAGATATTCGAAAAAATGTATTGATTTCTTTCTTTCTGGCTGGGAAACAGGCACTCTGTGTGCCTAAACGCCTATTGTGTTTTGTGTTCCATGGGATACGCCATCCGGCCCCTGCATCCCCCTCGGTGGCACCAGATCTTGGTTTCTGCTGGCATTCAGAGTTAGTTATTCGCTCCTTCTTTGGGGACTTTGCTGTCACTTCCCCATTCAAAGACGAGTGAAAAGGCAGGGCGGAATGTATAGTTCCATGGAAAGCATTGGTTGGTGCTTGGAACTGAAACCAGCTTCCTCATTGCTGATCCATTTTTCTGAGTCTCAGCTTCTTCCCTTATGAAAGGTAAAGTGCATTTAGTACTTAGCATATTAATGGGTTTTGTGGACATTCTGTGGTAAGTGAAGGAAATAGTTCCTAAGTCACAAAATTAAAGACAAAAAAGGATGTAAAAATGCTTGTAAACTTGTAAACCATATGCAAGATATATAGATTCAAGGCAATACCAATCGATTTCTCAGGAAGCTATTTTGTAGATATTAACAAACACATTCTAAATTTTTATAGAGGTCAAAAGATCTAGACTAACACAATAATGAAGGAGAACAAAGTTGGAAGATTTATGCTACCTAATTTTAAGACTTAGAATAAAGGACTACAGTAATCAAGACAGCACGGTATTGACAAAAGAATAAACACATTGGAACAGAATAGAGACCCCTGAAACAGATGCCCACAAGGATTGTCAACTGATTTTTGACAAAGGAACAAAAGTAATTCAATGAAAAACTGATACTCTTTCCAAAAAATGGTGCTGAAAAGACTATAAGTTCATGCGAAAAAAATCTTAAACACAAACATTAACTCAAAATAAATCCTAAATTAAATGCAAAGTGCAAATATATAAAACTTGTGGAAGAGAACATAAGAGAAAATCTAGGTAACCTAAGTGATATATTTTTGATACAACACCAAAAGCATGATCTGTAAAAAAAAGAAATTGGTAAGTTGGACCTTGTTAAAATTAAAAATTTTTGTTCCATTAAAAGAATCTGAAGACAAGCTACAGATCAAAAATAGTAGGGAAGAAAAGTAGACACGAGGTGTAGGGAATGAAGTGCTCTCAAATCAAAAATTTTCAGATTGATTTGTCAAAATATCTAGTTACAATATTCTCTGACAATGTCCCTTCCAATTTTTAAAAAGATCACCAATCTCTATTTTTTAGCATTTCCTGTCTAATCGCTCTATCTGTTAAAGTCTTAGGTTTTTATTTGTATTTTATTATATTTTAATGACTATTCTATTACAGTTGTCCCACTTTTTCCATTTTTCCTCCCTCCACCCAGCACCCCCTACTCCCTCAGGCTATCCCCTGTCCTTTGTTCATGTCCATGGGTCATGTATGTAAGTTCTTTGGCAACTCCATTTTTTATACTTACTCTTAACATCCCCCTACTTATTCTATAACTACAAATTTGTGCTTCTTAAT
Source organism: Tonatia bakeri (assembly GCA_004024845.1). Lineage (NCBI taxonomy): Eukaryota > Metazoa > Chordata > Mammalia > Chiroptera > Phyllostomidae > Tonatia > Tonatia bakeri. The sequence goes on along the minus strand of PVIA01002875.1, from coordinate 106,326 downwards.
CCCTTCACCTTTTCTCACATTCCCCTACACCCCCCACCCAGCTGGCCACCACCCCAATGTTCTCTTCTCCATATCTGTGATTCTGTTTCTGCTCTGGTTGTTCACTTAGTTGGTTTTTTAGATTCAGTTGTTGATAGCTATATATTTATTAACATTGTAATGCTCATAATTTTAATCTGTTTCTTAAATAAGTCCCTTTAACATTTCATATAATAACGATATGGTAATGATGAACCCCTTTATCTGTACCTTGTCTGGGAAGCACTTTATCTATCCTTCAATTCTAAATGATAGCTTTCCTGGGTAGAGTAATCTTGGTTGTAGGTCATTCCTTTTCATGACTTTGAATACTTCTTGCCAATCCCTTCTAGCCTGCAAAGTTTCTTTTGAGAAACCAGCTGACAGACTTATGGGAGCTCCTTTGTAGGTAATTATCTGCTTTTCTCTTGCTACTTTTAAGATTCTTTCTTTATCTTCAACTTTTAACATTTTAATTATGATGTGTCTCGGTGTGGTCCTTTTTGTGTGCATCTTGTTTGGGACTCACTGCGCTTCCTGGACTTGTATGTCTATTCCCTTCACCAAATTAGGCAAGTTTTCTTTTATTACTTTTTCAAATAGATTTCCAAATTCTTGCTTTTCCTTATCACCTTCTGACATCATGTAATGTGAAGTATTGCTATGCTTGAAGTTGTACCAGAAGCTCCTTACACTATCCTCATTTTTTTTATTTTTTTTCTCCTTGCTATTCTAATTGGATATCTTTTCTTCACTTATGTTTCAAATTATTGATTTGATTCTTGGCATCATCCACTGCCCTATTTATTCCCTGTAAATTGTTCTTTATTTCAATTAGTGTCTCCTTCATTTCTGCTAGGATCATTTTTATGCTGTTGAAGTACCCTCTAAGTTCCTTGAGCATCCTTATAACCAGTGTTTTGAACTCTACCTCTGATAGATTGCTTATCTCTATTTTGTTTAGTTCTTTTTCTGGAGTTTTGTTCTGTTCTTTCATTTGGGCCATATTTCTTTGTCTTCTCATTTTGGCAGCTGCTCTGACTCCGTATCTTGGTGGCCAAATGTAGTAGGTGTCCCGAAGGGTCCAGTGGCACAGCAGTGGTTACTCGGTGCACCCTCCAGGTGGATTGAGTATTCCCTCCTCTTGTAGTTGAGTCTTGGTTGCTGTCAGCAGGTCAGTGGGAGGGATTTACAGACCAGAAAGCTAATAGGACTGGCTGTGACCACTTACTACCCACCACCACCCTCCGTGGCTTGGGAAGGTGGTTGGGTGGTTGTGCTCTGATGTGGTCTGTAACTGTCCACTGGGTGTGCAGGTCCTGAGGCTTCCCAGATAGTACAGGCAGAGTCCACCACTGCCTGTGCTCTATCTGGGGCCATGTGGCAAAAACTATAAAGTGATCTCTAAAGTCTTAGGATTTTGTTGTTGTTGTTGTTGTTGTTGTTGTTTTAAGTAAAGACCTGCTGATGTGTTTTGTACACTGGTAGACATTTAATGTTAAAGTGTGACTCACGACAGTTTGAAATGCAGTCTTCTTAAACTACTACCAGGTCAGGAATGTATTAATATAATGAAGTATTGCCAACATAGTGTCAAAGTTTGTACACCAACCAAATTAAAGAATTTACAATATGAAAACAGAAAAAAACTAATTTATAACAGATTCAATAGCTGGCTATTTCTTAAACTAAAAACAATAAGAGACAAACTTCTCATCATTCTAATCAAGAAAAAAACAGAAAACAATGTGAACTTCAGTAATGAGAAGATTAAGTTAAGCTCAGGCATTTAGATTTTTTTTTTCCCCACTGTGTAACCCACTTCAGAGCCTGCAGCCAATGGTCAGAGGCCAGGCAATGGTTCAAGGCCACAATTCACTCTGGCATGAGACACTAAGACAGACCCAGAGGGACAAGCCTGCCATAATGGATTTTTTAAAACTAGGATAACATGTAAAACTCTATTCTGATATAAAAATAAAATTGCTATTGTATAATATCAATTACCAAATTTGACTCAGAATGCTTTGGAAAAGTTAAATAGAAAAGAAAACATAAAATAAATATAGTGGTATTTTGTTTTAATTTCAAATTCTCTGATGGTGTATGATATAGAGCATCTTTTCACATGCTTATGTATAATTTTTTTGATGAGATATCTGTGAAGGTCTTTGGCCCATTTTTTTAAATTGGGTTGTTTTTCTTCTTATTGTTGAGTTTTAAGAGTTCTTTGAATAGTTTGGATAACAGTCCTTTATCAGCTGTGCCTTTGGCAAATATTTTCTCCCAGTATGTAATGGTTCTTCTAGTTCTTTTGATATTATCTTCACAAAGCAAAAGTTTTTAATTTTAATGAAGTCCTGCTTATCAGTTATTTCTACTGATTGCAAGGAAAATTTTTTCTTCTTCCCTTCTAGGTACCTTGGTTGGTCTGATAATTAAATTGACATAAGACAGATTAACAAGAGAAAAACAGACTTAATTATGTTGTGGCAGGCCCACAGAGACATGAGACTGAAAGGCAGTCAGGCCATTGGGGTTTATGTGCCATCCTGAGCTAAGGAGAAGGGGGCAGGGACCTGGGGCTTCAAAGGAGAGGAAGATGATTCACAGGAAGACAGGAAGTACAAATGTTTAGTAAACAAATGTTTGCCATGCAGGTAAGTATGACATAAAAATTATCACAGGGATGGGTCTGCTTCCTCCTAGCAATCCCTGCAGTGAGGTGTCCACCTCCAGGATCTGAAGAATCCTTGGTAGTTACTGTTTTTCTCATGAGGTGGTTTTGCCTTTTGTTTATAGATCACTGATGTCAGCACCACTCTGTATCTAAGGTACCTGTTAATTACATGTGCATTTCCTTCCTTGCAAAACTTTTTCATTTTTCCTGTAGTTAATAATTACCTTTTTCTCATTTGTTTAGTTTTCTGTAAACATCTAAGACTTCCTCCAACCTTCAACAGATCTGGAAAGTCCTTCTCAATACAACTTTCCTCACCCTCTCAAATCATTTGCTTTTGTGCTGAAAATTTTCTTTTCTCACTCTTAAGTAGGATGATGTACATCTTGAGTTAATACCTTCCTCAAACTTGGTTTTCTTCCTTGTTTGGTAAAACACAGCCTACCATATCTTCTTGCTAATGAGTGCAAAATAATTTGAGATCTTTCATGTCTGAGAATGACTGTCATCTAGGCTCATGCTCAATTGATAATCTCACTGGATATTAGATTCTAGGTTGGAAATTATTTTTGCTCAGAATTTTTACAATATTATTCCTCTGTTTTCTGATTTCTACTGCTGTTCCACTGTCATTCTCATTCTCAATTCTTTGCATATGACTATTTTTCTTGATTAAATTTTTAGGATCAATTTAATTAGATATAAATTGATGTGGACTTTTTCTTTCCATTTATTGTACCGGACACTCAGGGTTCCAAGGGAAGCCACTGGCCAAGGCCTGCACTTTAGAAGGAGCCCCACACAAACACCAAAACCAAAGGCATTGGTTTTTTTCCTTTTGGTCTCATTAGAAACCAAATAAGGTTCAAATAAAATAAGCAGGAATTACAGGAAAGGAGCTCGGGCTGAACTGGGGCACTTCACGCCTAAGGATTACGAACGTGCAAAGAATAAATGCACTGCTTCTGCGTAGGGCACCAGAGGAAAAAAAATGACTACTTTTGTATAAAACTTGTCACCTCAGATCAACCAAAAGCATGTCTAAGCAAACAAGTTTTTGCACCCACCATATAACTGAGTTTCCTATCACTCCTATGCTCAGTGGTGTAGTCTGGGGAGGTGCTTAGAAGTTTCTGGAAATCCTAAATCAGAAGTGAGGCATCGGGAGGAAAACTCGCCTAGCAGACTTGCACAGGAAATTCACCAGGTCAGTCCTGGGTCCAGACCAGCTTTTAACCTGATACTATTCCAGCAGACATCCTGTTCCCACCCACCTCTCAGCTTGGAGGGTGAGGGTTGGTACAGGGCAACATAGCTCCTTTAGTCTCTGGGCTTGGCCAAAAGGATGCTGTCCAAGGAACAGGCTGAAGGACTTGGGTGGAAACATGACCTAAACCTCAGTTCTAGCTCAGTTATCACCTGCAGATATTTAGGGATACAGTACACCAGCCTCCTTTTATAGTTCTGCACCGGGCTCTGCAAATGTGGGCCTGTGGATAATTGTTGGACGCTCTCAGTGTGGTGAATCATTCTTAAATTCTGGGAAATGTTTTGTAGTCTTTCACTGATAATTTCTTTCCTAATATATTCTGTTTTCTTTGAAATTTGTGTTAGTTGAATTTTTTCTTTTTTTTTTCTTTTTCTCTTTGCCTTTTTTGTTCTATTTTATGGGGGAATTCCTTAACTTAGTCTTCTATTCAACTTAATAATAGCCAATATTTCTTTTTATTTTCTGGTTCATAATTAATAGTGTCCTATTCTTGTTTCAAGGATGCAACATCCCTCCAAATATCTTAATTAGAGTGTGTTAAAGATTTCTTCTGCTCCTCATATTGATTACCTTTGCTCTGAATTTCCTTTTTACTGCTTCTTCAGCCTTACTTGAGGAAGATTTTCAACTGGTGATGCTTTGCTCTCTGTTTATATGGAAGATGTTGACGGTAAGGCAATGAAAAAACTCTACATACATTGCAAGGGATTTATAGAATCGTAGGAAGATTGGGTGGCCTGGTAGCTATTTTGTTGAAGATGTCTCTAGATGCTGTCTCTGAGTTTTAAATCTTCCTACCTCCTGCTTGACAAGCATAATCATCACTGCTGGCACTTTGGAGCTGGCCCGGATAGAAGTTGTGGACTTCTCCATTTGTTTTATAGGCTTTCATTTCATTGTCCTGTTCCTTTTATTTTTTTTTTTCATTTAATCCTTATCGTATTTTTTCCATTGCTATTTAGTCCCATTACACTCACCTCCCCTCAGCAATTACCACCCTGTTGTCCGTGTCCATCAGTCTTTTTTTCTCCATCCTTCCACCCTCTAACCTCACCCCCTTCCTCTCTACCTATGAATTTGTTCCTGCTTTGCTTGTTAGTTCAGTTTGTTCATTAGATTCCACATATGAGTGAAGTCATATGGTAGTTGTCTTTCTCTGACTCGCTTATTTCACTTAGCGTAATGTTCTCCAAATCCATCCATACTGTCACAAAGGGTGTTCTTATTTTTATGGCTGAGTAGTATTCTATTGTGTAAATGTCCCATAGTTGTTTTATCCACTCATGAACTGATGGACGCTTGGGCTGCTTTCATATCTTGGCGATTGTAAATAATGGTGTTTATGTTCTTTTGAATTAGTGTTTTGGATTCCTTCAGATATATTCCCAGAAGTAGTATTGCTGGGTCAAAAGGCAGATCCATTTTTCATTTTTTGAGGTATCTCTACACTGCTTTCCACAGTGGCTGCACCACCAACAATGCAAAAGGGTTCCCTTTTCTCCACATCCTCACCAACACTTGTTTGTTGATTTATTGATGATAGCCATTCTGACAGGTGTAAGATGCTATCTCATTGTGGTTTTAATTTGCATTTCTCTGATGATTAGTGACATTGAGCATCTTTTCACATGTCTACTGGCCATCTGTATACCTTTCTTGGAAAAGTGTCTGTTCAGGTCCTTTGCTCATTTTTTAATTGGGTTGTTTGATTTTTGGTGTTGAGTTTTATAAGCACTTTATAAATTTTGGATATTAATCCCTTAACAGATGTATCAGCAAATATGTTCTCCCATTCTCTGGGTTGTCTTTTTATGTTGTTGATGATTTACTTGACTGTGAAAAAGCTTTTCAGTTTGATTTATATGGAACCACAAAAGGCCCCGCATAGCAACAGCAATCATGAGAAAGAAAAACAAAGTTGGAGGGATCAAGGGAGCACACTAATATCGAACTATACTATAAGGCCATAGTAATCAAAACAACATGGTGCTGGCATAAAACAGACACATAGATCAGTAGAACAGAATAGAGAGCCCAGAAATAAACCCACAACTTTATAGTAAATTAATATTCAACAGAGGAAGCAAGCACATACAATAGGCTAAAGATAGCATATTCAATAAATGGAATTGGGAAAATTGGACAGATACATGGAGAAAAATGAAACTAGACCACCTTTGTACACCACACACAAGAATAAATTCAAAATGGATCAAAGACTTATGGTTAGACCCGAAATCATAAAAATCTTGGAAGACAACACAGGCAGGTTCAATTCCCAGTCAGGGCACATGCCTGGGTTGCTGGCCACGGCCCCCAGCAACCGCACAGTGATGTTTCTCTCTCTCTCTCTCTCTCTCTCTCTCTCTCTCTCCCTCTCTCTCTCTCTCTCTCTCTCCCTCCCTTCCTTTGCTCTCTAAAAATAAATAAATAAAATATTTTTAAAAAAAGAAAAAATAAACAAATGGGACTACATCTTGTTGGGGTTTTTTTAGGACAGCATTTCTCTATATCCTCTTCAGTGACAGTTGCCCCCACGTCCAGCACCTCTCTGGTTCAGTTTTCCAGAAAATAAACCTACTCTAGCTGAAATAATGGAGGATATAAACTTAACCTGTCTCACCACCATCATTACTTCTCCTCCAATCTAATCATCACAGCACCTGATGTCTATAACCCTTGAGCTCTGCCAAGGATTTGTAAGATCAGCCAGCATACTTCTATTTGGTATCACTCACCCCAAATCAGACTTCCACAGGTACTTGAGTATTTTATCCTTTCTGTTACATCATTAACCATTCTGTCTGTTTTCAGTCTTCAGTGCATTATGGCTAATATTTGTCCTATAAGCTTTATCCAATGTGATGTTTGCGGTTCTGTTTCTTGTTCTTTTTTGTTTGGGGATGGTCTTTAAGGAGATAGGGGATAAAAAAATGTTTTTACAACAAAACTGTACCTCACTCTCAGTTATATTCTAGGAAACAATTTTAGCAATATGCTAATAAATCAAAACAAACGGCTGCCAAAGGCTTGTAAACCAAGACTTCCGTTCCTATTATTTAAACAGCTAATACTGGGTAACCAATAATTTCCAGGTTGCTAAAATCAAAGGACATTTTTCAGTCTTTATCATAACTTGCTTTCATCAACAATAAACATTGTTTATAATTCTGCCTAATTTAAAACACTGTCTTCCACTCTGGCTGGTGTAGCTCAGTAGATGGAGTGCAGGCCTAAGAACCAAAGGGTCACCGCTTCAATTTCCAGTCAGAGCACATGCCTGGGTTGCAGGCCAGGTGCCCAGTTTGGGGCACACAAGGGCCAACCACGTGTTGATGTTTCTCTCCCTCTCTTTCTCTCTCCCTTCCCCTCTCTAAAAAATAAAATCTTTAAAAAAAACTCGTTCTAAAAAAATGTCACTATGTGAGGTGATGCATGTGTTAATTAACTTGATTGTGGTAATCATTTCATAACATATATGTGTATCAAATCATCACATTGCACACTTTAAATATATAGTTTTGTTATTTATAGCTCAATAAAACTTCAATTATCATATATGTACCAACAATACAAAATTGTATCTCTTGCCAAAACCTCTGCTGAGCTTTACATCTACTTGACATCTTCATCTGAATATTTTAAAGGCATCACTCAATAGTCCCAAAACAAATTAATCTGGTAGCCCTGACTTTGGAGCCCACCACTCAACCATGAGTGTAATACAAAATCTACAGCTTTGGCTCTGTCTCATTTGACATAAAAAGTCCACCACCAACTTTTGTCCCCTTTTCTAATTTTCTAAATTTGTTCCACTTTATCCACTGTTCTCTATCTCCATCTCCATGCTCACCTGCCCACTATAATCTCCCACCTGGTGACCTGTAATCATTCTCCCTTTCCCTCCAAATCCTTCTCCGGGCTGAGTCTGCAGTCAGAGTAAGCTTTTTGAACCATATCTGTGAAGATATAATAATCTACCAGCCTCAGCTTTAAAACTCCCAAGAGCTACTACCATTGAGACTAAAATTCTGCAGGTGGCCACAAGGCTGGCATGACTCGGTCCCCACCTCCCTCTCCAGATGCATCTCAAATCTCACTCTCCCCTTTGTTCCCTGCTGCAGAATTGCTGCTTCTGTCTGTCCTTCCTGCTCCTTCCCTCCAGAGCATGTGTTCTCTTCCACGCTGTAGCACGTTCTCCATGCTCCGCCCTCTCTTTGCCTAGTTAACGCCTACCCAGACCCCTTTGTTATGAACTTGCATGGAATCATGTTCGTTTCCTTCTAAATTCTTGTGATTACACATCCACTAATGTATTTATTTGATTTATAGTCCCATTTTCTTTAGATCTACACTAACACAGTACTCACAAGCCACATGCAGTTGTCTAAATCTAAATCAATTAAAATTAAATGAAATTTAAAATTATGTTTTAGTCACACTAATCCAAGTTTTCTACATTGAAAAATGTATTCCTGTCATAATCAAAAATTGATTTATATGGAAAAGTTTAAGGATTTGTATAAGTTTGATACTTTTAACCCAAGTTGTCAGATAATGTGACAGGATTATTTATGAGTTAAGTGCATAATGTATGTAAAATCACCTATTGTGGTGTATGGCACTAAAAAGCAACAAATGCAAACTCCTTCATTTATTCTTTTACCCAAAGAGGTGGTTATGTTCTTTCTCGTTCATGACAACCTTCTAAAAATGAATTATCAAAAAAATAGATGATTTCACAAGTAGCTGCTCTTTTCACAAGTAGCGAAAGCAGAAGGTCCATCTAAAAGGAATGATAATGGTGAATCTATCATAATATATCATCTGATGGCTTACAAACATTAATGATATCTAAATCTTATTCTTCATTTAAATGCCAATAATTCTGCACCTTGATATACTCAAGGCTCAGTCTGTTCTCTGCCTATGCAGTGAGGAGTGGTATATCCAAGTAATCTTCCCTAAGGTATTTCAATATGGGAAATAAAGCCCAGTTTCTCCTAAAAAACACCTGCTTCTTCTTTATTTGTATCTAAAGTAAACCAAGTGTCACTTCCAGAAAAAAGGAGTATACACACTTTTCCCTGTTCTTTCCACTACATACAACTAAGAGCCCCAGACATAAGAAGGCTGTGAAAGCTGGAGAGAATAAGACAGTTGAGATAGGAAGGGACCCAGGGACCCAGAAACAACCTGATGGCAAGTTCTCTAGACTTTTTTTCTTTTCTTTGTGGCAGGGTGGGGGTAGTTTATAAACCTCTGACTTGTAGCTGAAAAATGCAGCAACACAGAAATACCAACAGACACAAATGAAAAAAGCCCCAACAAAAGCCTATTCTCTCTTGCCAAATGACCTGGAAACAGCCTAGCAAGACAAAACATTTAGACAATAGCCACTCTACTAGTCAAACACCGTAGAAAAAACTGTGACCCAAGCAGGGAACTAAGATTTCCACGGGCCCGTAAGCAACAAGGTGCCCCAGTCCTCTGCCGGAGTAGTGCCAGAGAGGGTCAAGTGGGAACTGGAGTTTTCATCTTCACCCAGCAGCTTGAGCCTCCTAGCCCACGGCATCCATGAGACTAGAAGAGGAGTGTGTACCTCACCCCACATCACTCAATGAAGAAGCACTCTCCTCCCTACTCTGGGGTGATACCAGTATAGACCACATGAGAAGCAATAACAAGGCACTCTTACTCTTCCCAGACAGTGTAGGATCAGAAGAGGTCTAGTGGGGTGCCAGGATTCCATTTCTCACCCAGCAACAATGAGGAATCCCTCCCTGTTGAAGGGGAGATGTGCATTTCTGCCCCACCCAGCAGTATTGCAGTGCCCCCACCTTTCTCCTGCTAGAGTAGTGTCAGAGGAAGTCAGCTAAAACAGTTAAATCATAATACAAAAAATATCCTTGTTCAGTGAAAATAGTCACTTGTCAAACCAAGAATCAGGAAAATCTCAACTTGAATGAAAAAGATTATTGGTAGATGCCAGAATGAAAATAACAGGGATGTTAGAATTATCTGCAAAGATTTTAAAGCAGTCGTCATAAAAATGCTTCCATGAGCAATTATAAGCATGCTTAAAACAAATGAAAAAAAAATAGAAAATCTCAGCAAGAAAAAGTGTCAGCAAAAATTGAAATGTATAAAATAAAAGAAAATTTTAGGACTGGAAATTATAATAATCAAACTTTTAAAACTTAATGGATGGGCTCAACAGCAGATGGAGAAAGACCAATGAACTTGAAGACAGAAAAACAGAAATCACCCCATCCGAACAAGAGAGAGAGAAAATGGGTGAGGGGGAAACTGACAGAGCTCAGGGTCCCGTGAGACTATAACGAAGGCCTAATGTGGGTGTCATCTGAGGAGAGGAGAACAGGGCAGACCTGAGAAACAACTCAAAGAAATACTGACTGAAAATGTTCCACCCTGGTAAAAAAATAAATAATACATAAACCTTAAGATTTAAAAAGACAAGCGAAGTCCAATGAAAATAAACTCAAAGAAATTCACATCGAGACACATAACAATTAAATATCTGATAATAAAGACAGAGGAAAGATCTGGAAAACAGTGAGAAAAATGACCTATCTCCAGAGGGAAACAATACAAATGACAGGAGAAAACATCAAACGTGAAAGACAGCAGGAAGGGGCACAATCTTTTTTAAGGAGTGAAAGAAAAGCATGTCAATTCTGATTTTTATATAGAAAAAGTTTATTTCACCTACTAATTCCCAGAAACTGAATATGTTAAATTACATAGCAAAGGGGAACTAAGCTTGCCAATGAATTGACCTTGAAATAGAGATGTCCAACCTTTTGGCATCTCTGGGCCACGCTGAAAGAAAAGTTGTCTTGGGCCACACATTAAATACATTGCAACACATAATCACATACACAAAAAATCTCATAATGTTTTAAATAAATTTACAATTTTGTGTGGGCTGCATTCACAGCCATCCTGAGCTGCAATGCAGCCCGCAGGCTGCGGATTGGACGCCCCTGATAGAGATTATCCTGGATTATCCAGGCACTAGCCAAATGTCCTTGGGTGTGGACGAGGGAGGTAGTAGAGTCCTTGTCAGTGGCTCTGTGATATAATGTGAGAATCAACCAGCCACTGCTGGCTTTGAAGATGAAAGAAAGCCAAGCAAAAAGGGACAGAAAATGGATTCTTCCAAAAAGCCTCCCACAAGGAAACTCGGCCTGCTGACACAAGGTTTGTGACCCAGCAAGATGCCTTTCAGTCTTCTGAACTACAAAACTCTAAAAATAACAGGTCTGTGTTGTCTTAAGCTCCTAAATTTGTGGAAAACTGTTATTGCAGGCCTAGAAAAACTAATATACTTTCCATAGGTTCATTTCATGCTTTCCCATGACCATGAAGCATTGGAGCCTGGTTATAAACTCTCCACCAGAGAGGAATAACAGGATTACTGGTACTAACACAAGGCAACAAAGTAGTCTATGGTCTCATGAAATAAAAACCCATCTCAAAATTCATTTCAAATGTGCATTTATTGATCTGTGTTCAACGGGACACGATTAGGAAACATGCACCCTCTGTCTGTGGACCGTTCTCGTCACTGTGTGTGTCCCCAGCTGGGTATATTCTGTGGCTCACTAGTGTTCTCCAATTATTCAAACTCCTATGCTGGAATAGTAGGCTTCTGCAGAAGCTCAGAATCTTCTTATAAAGCTGTGGTTAACAGAGCAAAGATCACAGTCGATGGAGAATCTGCTTCATTTTCTAAAATAAAAAATAAAATTGAAAAAACAGGCATTAGCAACAGAAAGAAGAGAACGTGGTGTGCTCAAAAGGTGAGGCTCGTCTTCCCCACTTCTCTCTCTGACCTTGGCCATGGGACTACATTTCTTTAAGGTCTAAGTGCTTACTCTCCCTCTCTCTCCTTTTGCCTTAAGTGAGATATTTCTACACGGTCTAGTTGTCCATTTGACCGCACAAAGAAACCATGTTAGTGAATCCCAAAAAAGCCAAGAGCGAGGTTAAGTATCAAAACTGGCACCTCCTGACTCAGAGCTCCTAGACTTTATAGTTTTTAACTGAATTATACATTCTATGCCTAGGGAAGTCTGATGCCTTTTCTGCAGGCTCTCCCTTTAAAAGATTCCATGGGTTGGACTCGAAATCCACATCCTAGAGAGGTGGGAAGAGAGAAATCCCAGAAAAATCGAGGGAGAGAAATCGTGCATCCTATGCCTATTTGATTACTAAAAATCCAGACAATTAGATTGGGAAGCTAAACATCAGAGAGACAAGAGGTTGTCTTTAACCTTCATTATTAGATTTTATAGCTGGTCTCAGCATCCTGGAAGGCTTTTAAGTTTGGAATTCTTACCCAGGGGCCTGAAACCAGCATTGAAAATGGTGTCAAATCCTTAATAAGATATCACGGGCAGGAGAGAAAACACTTACAAGTAAGCTTTGAGATGAGCTCGTCGCCTTCTCTGGAGGTGTTGGGCTCCTCTGCAATTAAGAAAAAAAAATGGTTTTTATTCATTTGCAGTAAGTACCACTCACAGTGTGCCTAGCATTCAGCTAACAGCCTCAAGCAGCCCTAGTAAACAGGGACTCTACCGAGTCTGTGGCACCAAAAGCGCCCTTCTCCTGCCCACCACGCCTCCACCAGGCCTGAAGTCCTGCCTATGGGGAATACAACACAAACACACTCCAGGAGCATTTGAGCAAAGGGCTGGTCTCCGCTCACACCTGGCAGCCCCTGAGAGGAACACATGGACCGGTCACGTCTTCGTGAGCAACAGCCCTGTCCTGTCTTCTCCGCAAAAGAGGACGCAGCTAAGCTAGCATGTGCCTCCCGAGAGGGGTGTAACTGTGGGCAGAGGACCCCCCACCCCCACCAGAGCCCACTTGTTGACTCTGTCCTAGAAAGCCTGGAAGGAAAAAACATCCCTCAAAGGCCAAGAGTAGGAAAAAAACATTCGAAGATCTTTTTTCTTACTTAACTCTCCAGTTGGGGGCTCTCCCAAATAATCACCAATGTCGCTTGCTAGAAATAAGGATGTCATTTTCTTAATTTTAAAGGTTAAAACCTCCATGAATTTTCTCTTCCTATTAAATACCAAAGCTTCTCAATCTAAACATATTATCAGATTATACATTGTACACCTTAAAAATATACAATGTCATATGTCAATTATACTTCAATAAAACTGGAAAAAATAAACAAATACATTGCAATGAAAAACAACCAAAAAACACTTCTTAGTCCATTGGTAATTGCCATGGCCAGAAATTATCTCTTGATGAGCAGGCTGTGGGGTCCAGTACTTTTAATTAGCTCTTTTATTTAGAGCTGGGGTCCAGCTCTTTGTCATTCCAGCAGAAATGACAAAATGGATCTGGACCACAAGGCTTCGTCTTGCTCTTATAGTCAAACATGAGAACTTTCCTAATGCTGCAAGGGATGGGGGTAAGGATGGAAGGGTTAGGGTGAGAGACAGCATTAGCTTTAATAACTTATTAATCAACAACCACAGGATGGGCAGTTGGGGCACAATACTGAGACAGAGCTTCATTCCACAAATGAGGTGCGTTCTGTGAGGAAGATAAAAGTAGTGGAAAAGAATTTGAAGCCAGAGAACCAACACTCCTTTTATCAGGCTCTGCAGCCACCACTAAAACACAATTTCTAGACTCCTGCAACTACCACCTACATTTCCCCGATACATTTAGGGCAGTGCTGGAACGTAGTGAATCTCAACAAATGTTAGCTATTGTTTGTAGATGTAAGAATCAGATTGTTTCAAATTTGTTTTTGTAGGTAAGGCCCAGGGCACATTCTTAGCAAAAATAAAGGCACCCCCATGGTTTCCTGGGTTTTGTTGATTGTGGCAGAGGCATTGAAATCTGGTGACTCTGTGGCTAAGGGGCAGGCAGAACGATGAAAGACGATGAAGGCCTGACAAGGAGATGGGCAGGGATAGGACCGATGCTTCATTTATGAAGCTTTTAAATCCCTTTTCCTTCTGTTCAGCCTAAATTCAAGTAAGATTCACACTTACAGAATCTTCATTCATAAAGTTCCCTGTGTAAATTGAACCGTAATCAAATGGAAAAGAAAAGGAAACCGCTAACCCGCTTCCTGCCACCACATCCATCAACCCCTTGGAGACACAGGAAGCTCGTCCCCTTTAGAGAGGCGAGCAGAATGGTCCTGGACACCAAGGCAGGGTGGCCACCTAGCTGGAACTTGCTGGAATTCAAATGGTCCCATCTCCTGACACTCAGAAAATTCTTCAATTTTCCTCAAGTTTCCTAAAGTTTAGTTCACCTCACAGAACAAAGCAACAAAGTACCTCCAAATGTATGTTATCAGGGGACATTCCTACACAATGAGCTGTAAATAAGGATATGGAAGCAGGGAGAAATTTCTGCATTTTTGAAGACACGAATTTTTACCTGTGGCCCCGTCAGTGGTTTCTTCCATAAAGCTGGCGATGTTTGAGTCCACATCAGTAAACAATTCTAGGAAAACAAAATGGGAAGTGTGCATGGTCACACCTTATGCTGGGAATCCAGTACGCGGAGAGAAAACAGCCTTTCCCCCAGACATGCCAAAGATGGGAGCCCACCAGCTCTTGCCCAGGAGTCCTCTGAAGTCGGGACCCTTACTTACTCAAAATCTCTGTAGTCTCCAAATTAATACCAGTGATCCCCTTTTCAGCATCAATAGGGAGAAGGTTAATGGTCACCTCTACAGCAGGAGTGGAGCCAAGGTCATCGGCTGACACTGCAGTACCAGTGAGGTGAAGGCTAGTGTTCAACTCAAGAGAACCAGCAGGGTCAAGGTCAATGGCTGGCACTTCAGCACCAGTGAGGTGAAGGCCAGCTTTCAACTCAAGAGCATCAGTGGGGTCAAGCAAAGTGGGTGGCAATATGGCATCAGTGGGGCCAAGGGTAATGACCATCTCTACAACATTGCTGGGGTCGAGGCCAGTGGTTGACCCTGCATCAGCGGTTGGTTTTAGTTCAGTCTGTAACTTCGAGTCACTGAAAATGTCTGCATCATCCACGATGTCTAGAGAGAGAGAAAAAAAAAAAAACAGCTCAAACACTAGAAAGCAAGAGTATCTCCACTGCCTCCACGCCCTTTCCATTCCCAGTAAGATCTTCTCTGAGGAAAACACAGCCATAACCTCATAGAGTGAATCAAATGTGGTCTCACCACAAGTCTCTCTTTTACCAACTGCTAGGAAGTCCAAAGTACTGCCACCAGGACGATGCTGGGTGTCCCCTATGTCACCCTCCCTGAAGGGTCAGTTTAGGAAGAAACATTTGATATTGTTTCTCTCAATGTAAATTAGACAGACTGGAACAGAATAAACATTCCAAAGCCTCCTCCTATATAATCCTTCCAAGATTTCTGAAAACTTAAAACAAAAACAAAGAGAAGCAAGGAGCAAGGGAGATAGCTATTCCCAAGGCACCTATCAAGAACGTAACAGAGGGATGAGAAGGTTGAAGAGGTGAAAGGGGGCCCATGGTGGTGGAAAGGCTTGACTGGGGTGACAAATACAATACACAGACTGTGTATTATGGAATCGTGTACCTGAAACCTGTATCATTTTATTAACGGTTGCCACCCTAATAAATTCAATTTAAAAAAAAGAATGGAATGAACTCTATAATGGGCTCCTCCTATCATTTGTTCATTAAATATCCAGGATTTCATCTTCCACAGTGCCCCATCAATGGCCCAGTCCAGACAGCTGGGTGCTTGCTGACCCTATAAGCACCTAACTATGCAGGCCTGATGAGGGTACAGCCAGGGGTTCCTTGGGCGACCGTGGAAGATACATGGTCATCATGGCGGCCTGGTTCGGCAGGTTATGGGCATCCTGCCAACATGGCCAGAGTCATCAGCTCTCTGTCAGTCACTTTACAATTCACTCACATACAATAAAGAACCCAACCCTAGTCACTGATAGATTGAGAGCTACCAGAGGGACAACAAGGAGGACAATGGGGGAAGTAACGCTTTTAAAGCAAATGAGTGAACAGCTGTCCTCCTAAGAACTGAACAGGGATGACTAGAAAAGAAAGCCTTGGGGTGGGGGGTGGGAGAGCTTCCTTTCTCTAGTCCAGGAAGACACCTTCTTTCCTTTCCCAGTGTGATTCAGAAATTTCCATTCCAGACCCATTGGTCTCCATTGCCTGTTACCGAGCTGGATGCTAAAGCACTTTGAAATTTACTCTGCTGTGAAACAAGGATATATCCTAAAACCTTTTAACATGCATTAACTAAAGCATCTTTAGCACCCAGTAGTGAAGGAGAACACAGATAATCCTCGGTAGCTCTCTGATCACCTACCCTAATCCCATCTGGCTCAGCCTTTTTAACCTTTATGATGTCAATTCAAACCCAAATCTGAGTTTAGCCACTCCAATTACCCAAGGCCTCAGAGCTCAGCCTCCTATCCCCACCAAGTCCATAAAGCTTTTGTCCATTTCACATTACAGTGTTCATTGCATATCTTTCTCTCTCTCCACCACCGCCCACCCTGGTCCCCTCTCCCACATACACAGGCACACACACCATGACAGGATTTTAGCCTCGTTCTCCAAAAGACTTCCCTGTGGTCCACTAACCTGGGAGTGTAAAGGGGAGAGCCCCAGCCAAGATGAGCCAGGTGGAGAGGACGAGGACCTCCCTGATCATGGTGTGGGCGGTGGAGAGCAGGGTGCCGGAGAAGGTGAGCGGGCAGGTTGCAGGTCCTCAGTGTACGGAACTGAGAGCTCCGCTCAGCTTTTATAGAGCAACAGCCTCAGGTTCCTGAAGGCAGCATTCCTAGGTGATTATGGAAAGGAAAAAAAAAAGGCAAGCCTCACCTGCCCGTACACAATGAGAATGCCCCTGGAGCAAGGACCTGGGGGAGGGAGAAGAAAGGAGGAGGTTGGAAGAAAACTCTGATAAGGTCCTAGGTTGTGTTGCCATTAGCACCTATTACCCGCTTTTCAAAGCACAGGGGAGAAATTCTAGTTCCACTAGCTAACAGAGAGCTCCTTTCCTAGCCCAAAGTTACAAGTTTGTCATCTAGCCTGGAGCCAAATATTGCTTTACATACTAAGCTTCTGAAATGTTACTTTGTGTCAGAATTCCAGAATAAGAATGGTGGCCAGACTCTGCTGGCTACTTAGACTGTAAGGGAGAGTCCCACTGCAAGCAGTCTTCTAACCAAGCTGGCCTCTCTCAGAGAGAATTGTTGAAGAGAATAATTACTCCCACTATTAGTACTACAATAAAGCAGATATACCTAAACTGATAAGACTTCACAGTGCTATTATCATGTTTGATTTTCACCATGATCCTACAAGGGAGTCATTATTACCCCATTTTTTTGATGAGGAACCTAGGCCAAGACATTCAATGGCTCCAGACTCACCTGAAGATTTTCATATTCTGCATTAACATGAAGTACTTCTTGTCTGTGTAGACTTGGCTCCTGCTAGTGACTTCCAGTCCTCTAGGGGGACAGGACCAAGCTGCAGTGCATCCTTGGTTGACGCACGCTCTAATCCTCACAGTAAATGTAAAACAGGCTCAGAATATGCAGGAGGGACTAACTCACATAAGTGAGCCTCTGAGTTCAGTTAAGAGCCACGACTATTACCTGGAAAGCAGGTGTTTAACATGTATACACAACTTCCATCACAAAGTTAAACTCCCGTGAGGCCTTTAGGCCTGTTTTCTGCTGATTCTTGTACCTCCAAACCTTCACAGGGTTGGCAATGTCATTGAGAGAAACTTCTCAGCAATAATAACAGCCAACATTTATAAAGTGCTTAACTAGGTGCCACAGGTATACATTATTTTATCCAGAACCAACCCTAATAGGTAATCTTATTAGTCTCCTTTTTTAGATAAGGTAACCACTGCACAGGAAATTTAGGGAACTTGCAGAAGATCACACAGTAAGTGTGGTAGAATCAAGAAGCATACCAGTGGGCAGTGTGATGCTCGGGCCTCTGCTCTCAGCCGCTGAACTGTTTCTCCCCAAACCCAGTTATCTCCCTGACTTCCTCAACACCCGCTTTGTTCTGCAAAGTGTGGCACTGCACAGATTTTGCCCTAAAGGGAGGGCTAGGGCAGCTGCAGGGAGGCCACGGCGAGGAAAAAGACAGGAAGGTGGGAGAGGAGAAGCCTGAGGAAGCAGAAACACTGTAAAAATTAAGACAGGCGCCGGCTGGTGTGGCTCAGTAGATTGAGTGCCAGCCTGCAAACCAAAGGGTCGTTGGTTTGATTCCCAGTCTAGGGCACATGCCTGGGTTGTGGGCCAGGTCCCCAGTAAGGGGTGTGCAAGAGGCAACCACACATTGATTTCTCTCCCTCTCTTTCTCCTACCCTCCCCCTATGTCTATAATAAATAAGTACATAAATAAATAAAAGACAGTGTCTTCTAGTAATAGCAGGAAAGTTCCCGTTGCCACGCTGAGAACTGATCAGGCTGAAGAAGCAGTTCAGACTCCCCGGCACAGCCTACAAAGATCTCCGTGTCTGGGTTTCCCAGAGAGAGTCAGACGACAAAGAAAACCTCAGCCATAGCCATCAAATTTGAGTCAAGTAAACCTGAGGAAACTCTTCCAACTCTTGCTCCAAAAACCCTTTGAGTAGCTGCAGTTTTTAATAAAGACAAAGATAGCGAACCAGAGGAAATGCCTCCAGAAGCATAGATGAGGGTGAAGAATATTGGAAGGGATACACCAGCATCAGCAGGACCACACTCCTTCTGTAAAGGGAAGCATGGATTTCTGATAACCTGAAGCTATGGGAGCGAAACACAAAATCTCATCGTGGGCATGCCCATGACCAAAAGAAGTGTTTTGAAATTGGGGTGTGGGGTGGGTGTAAAGTGAAAAGGAACACTTTCCTTTTTAAAGACTGGAATGAGACTATCTTGACCACACATACTTTGTCAGAGCTATGTGTTGTGGGAAGGGTTGTATTTTTGTATTGTGTGTGATTTCTTTTTTAATGTGACAGTTAAACACATTTTTAAGGCATAATGATGAACAAAAGAAAAGTGCAGTCTAATGATGCCCTTGAAAATTCCAATGTTAAATTTGCAGGCAGCTTCAGACCAGCTTCAGACTGCCCACCACCAGTGAGCAGGTGGTAACTGCTCACTCAGCTCTTCTAATAAGCAATACCTCCAGAGAAGCAGCCTATATGTATTCCTAATGCTGTGTTCACTTGCATTTAAGTTTAGAGTAAGCCTCAAGTAAAACAATGGAAATGTACAGAGAACTATTAGTTCTTCCTTACAGGATTTAATCACATCAAGATGCATGAATTTAACTTGCATTAAGGTAAGCAAACTTTTCACTTTGGTCCATTTTACTATTTATGTTAAAATAGCATCCATCTCCTGCATATTCTTTTCTTGACTCAGATATTAACTTATGGTCAGGAAGAGAGAAAGAAAGAGGTGAGATGAATGTCTTTACTAAAATATCAATAAATTTGTCCCACTAAAAAAAAAATGCCGAGGGAAAACACACACATTAGAAAACATTTTGTTTTACTGGAAATGGAATTTCCTTGGCAAGCCTGGTGCGATGGAGTGTAACCCAAACACAATAGTCGGGAGTCTGGAAAGCAAGCAGCTCATGAAAAACTGGCAGGCAGGAAACACGAGCAAACAGCAGAACTCAAACGAGAAAATAATGGAGTAAGTCATGGGCCAGCGGAAGAAGCGGGAAGTGTATTCGCATGAGTGACAATAGGAGAATATTTCCTACACCAGCAAAGCGCAAGAATGAACTTTCAAATGCACAATGTAGAATCTCTGAACTCGAAGAAGGGCTGGTCTTAGGAGTTAAGGTATTGAAGGGGCAGAAACGACAACTTCCTCTAGAGAAGTTTTGTTTTGCAGCTCAACCACCTGAAAATATAGTAGACACCACTTTAGACAGTACCAAAGATCCTGGTACCATTTTATGTGCCTCAGTTTCCCCCAGGGTCAGAGAAAGAGTTGCTGCCTCATGACCTCTATATTGAAATATGGGAGCAATTTGGTCTCCCTTCATGAAGATGCGTTACTCTTTCACACCACCTAAGAATCAATATTTATTAGGTAGTTGACATAGTGGGTCTCAGAGAGGAACCAGCGCAATCTTCTAGGGTTAGAGAAAGGCAGTTTATACCAAGATACTAAAATACTGAGCAATCCACCTCTGCATATTTTTCCAAAGAAACCAAAAACACTAATTTGAAAAGACATATGCATCATATGCATTATTTATAATAACCGAGATATGAAAGCAACCTAAGCGCCCATCAGAAGACGAATGGATAGAGAAGTGGTGCATATATACACGTACAAAAGACTATGACTCAGCCATAAAAAAGAATAAATTCTTGCCATCTGCAACAACATGGATGTACTTAGAGGGTATTGTGCTGAGTGAAATAAGTCAGACACAGGAAGACAAATGCCAGATGATTTCATTTAAATGTGGAGTCTAAAACAAAACAAAATAAATGAGCAAACACAACAGAAACAAAACCTCAGAAATAGGGAACATTTTAACTGTTGCCAGATGGGAGGCAGGTTGGGAGATGGGTGGAAAAGGTGAAGAATTAAGCAGTACAAATTGGTAGTTACAGAATAGTCACTGACATGTACAGTGTAGCATAGGGAATATAGTCAATAATACCGTAGTAACTATGGATGGTGTCAGATGGGTATTAGATTTATCAGAGTTGTCACACCATAAGTTATATAAATGTCTTATCACTATGTTGTAAAAAAGTTCATAGTACATGATTTCATTTTTATAAAACCATAGACAAAACAAGTTGATCTCTGGTGACAGAAAGGGTATTGGTATATCCGGGGTGGTGGGGTGGCACGGGAGTGGGAGGGAGGCAGGGAGGGAGGGAGAAGTGGGGATGATTACAAAGGAACACTAGGAATCTTTTGGAGGTGATGGATATGTTCCTTACCTTAACTGTGGTGGTGGTCGCATATATGTATGCATATATCCAAGCTTGTCAAATTGTATACTTTAAATGTGTGTGGTTTATTGTATGTCGATGAAACCTCAGTAAAGATATTTAAAATAAAAATGTAAGTGAAATATAAAATAAAAACTTTTGAAAGTAATCATTTAAAAAAAATTTAAAGAGCAAATTGCTCCAGTGACGTACACAGGGAGTCAAACCAGGAGCCAGTTTCTGAGTGGTAGTGAGAAGAGCAGAAAGCAGGTGAGGAGGGGAACTACAGAAGGCCTGGGCAAGATGAGCTTGCCTAGTGGGAAGTCAGGTGCTTTAGGAGAATCTGGATAGAAATATACCACAGGCAGCAGAAAACATGAGGCTGAAGTCCATGAGATTTTGGTTTATGATCATAATTTTTGCTCTAAGCATAATGTGAGGGTAGAAAAATAAAAATTTCTGCCTATCTTTTTAAGTTCAAATAAGAAGTAGTGTAGTCCAGAAGCTAAGTTTGTAAGTACATTGTTCCATATTTTACTGAACAAGCACTTTGCCCCAAAGGCAGATCAGTTCAGTTAAATAATGTTGTCTCATTTCAGGAGGTGGCGATGCAGGCAGGCCCCCCCAAAGTAGGTCTACACGGAGTGAGCAAGCAATCAGGTATTGAAGAAGAGACATTTCTAGTGAAACAAACAAAGGTTAGTGTTTAGAACAAATTAAAAATATGGTTTCTGAACCAGGAGGGCTGCCAGATTTCTAGATGTCAGACTTTGCGTGTACACTGCCATTGAAATGTCGCTAATGATGTCATCCAGCACTGGGAAAACCTTTTAAGTGGCTTACACAACCTCGGGCGTGGACGTAGCCTGAGCTCGGGTTGCCCTGGAGAATTCCTGAGGTTCATATCCAATCATCAAGCTGCAGTTCCTACGACCTCAGGAAAAATGGCATTTTAGTTCTCAGTGATTCCAAGTCAAAGGATAGGAGAAAATTGAAAATGTTAGTTTGAAGAACTACAGTCAAATATTTGAGAAAACTAGAAAAAGTCAGGATCCAGTCCAGTTTTCGGGTGAAAAACAAAACCTCAGAGACAATTAACTGAACTAGAGTCTAATATTCACAAGTATGCGTGGTAGTTACTATTGAAACATAATTTTTCTTCTCTAAATCACCCTCACTTTTACCAAAGATAGCACAATTCAGACGAATTTATTGGCAAAATAAGTCTAGTTTTCATAAATGTGGCCTGTTTAAGTACAGCAACAATCACCATCAATCACATGGGCTCTTTTAAGACTACTTTGCTGAAAGTTTTCATAAGGGATCTCCAGATTAAACTTTTAAAAATTTTTTTATTGATCTGAGAGACAGAGAGCGAGGGAAGGAGAGGGAGAGAGGTGCTGATTTGCTGGAAGCTGCCACCAGGGCGTATCAGACGACGCTCTAACCAAGTAAGCTACCCAGCCTGGGCCAGGTTAAACATTTTTTTTTTAATTGCTGTTCAAGTACAGTTTTCTGTCTTTTACTCCCATGCCAGCCCACCCCCCCAGCCCTCCCCACCTCTCTCCCATTTCCACCACCCCCCTCTAGGTTTTGTCCATGTGTCCTTTATACTTGTTTCTATAAACCCTTCCCCTTTTCCCCTGAAATTTCCTCCCCTCTCCCCCAGGTTAAACTTTTGACAGTGCCTCGAAGCTAAGAGGGCAAGCTGTGTGCTCACTATCAGATTTTGCCTACAGTATGCTTAGATCTGGAGTAATTTCTCTCTTCTTCAGGTTCTCAAAATATCCCGATGATCCTATACCTGTCAGGAAGTAACCTTTCTTACTCACCTGGTTAGGTCGTTGGGAAGCCGGTAAGCAAAGTACCAGGCCAGTATTTCCAAGGGGCTTCCGTAAGTCCTCTTTAATTACTTAAAGCTGTCTGGTCATACTTGACTCTATGCATGCCTCACTCACACATGACATTCCTGTCAAAGCCTTGGTATATAGCCGCTTCCCAATTGTGTCTTGCTATAAGGAAAACAGATTCTTACTAAACTTATGCAGATAATTATATTGCCATGACAAGAAGAATATTCACTGAATGTTCCTAAAATCTGGAAGGGTTAAGTAGGGTGAGAAAAATAAATGTTACAATTCTGCTCACAACAGTATAATTTACCACAACGCTCTAGGTCTTAGGTAGTTTAACAGAAACAAGTTTTCTTACACGTGGAAAACAAAAGATTTTTTAAAATCAGCAATATTCAAAAAAAGTCATTAAAAGTATAGTCATGATCAGTTCATTTGACAAACAACGTTTAAAGGAGCTGGGTGAGTGGGGGACTAGACTTGGCCCTGGGAGGCTTTTCAGCAGCATGTGCTTTTTAAAAGCTCTCTGTTCCTTTTTTTTCCTTTGACTTATTCGGTCTCAGGCAGCTGTGAGCTGTTTACATTCCTGACCGTCCACAAAAGGGAATGGGGAACTGCCAAGGAGACTTAAAAACTTCCCTATCAGACTTTGAAAACCAAACTTCCGATTTTGCCAAATTTCTGATCGTGGAGTTATTAAATTCTTTTAAAATATCCTTTCAGGTTTCAGCTAGGACAAACAGTCATTATTTCTGGCAACGTTAAACAATTTTGTGGACTCGATGGCATGTAAAGTGTATTACCTGCCAGAGTCATTCCCTCTGACAGTCAAAGGAACGTGTCCCAGGCAGGCAGGAAGTGAAAGCCAAGTCCTCAAGACACAGCAGACATCGCTGCCCCTGGGAGGAAAAGGGTCAACAACCGATTGGTCTGGATTGGGAAGGAAGGGACAATGTGAAATTTTATTCCCACCTTTCCTTGGGCTCAGGAAATACGGATAAAATTTCAAGGATTCTCCCTGGCCTAAAAAAAATTGGTTTTTTAATTATGGCTCTTAGATCGGCCTTAGACCAAGGACTGAGGTTATAATTTCCCTGAGGGCCAACAGCAGTTTGGCAGGACCCTAGCGGAAAATGGACTTTGGCCCACATTTCTGTCTGGCCTCACTTGGGGGCTTGCAGCTTGATTACCCAGCCAAGTCCTTCGGACATAAAACTTTTAGGTTGTCGCTCCTCCCTTCTGGGCCATCACCGAGGTGCCAGCAGTCAAAGTGAAGTTCAATCCCTTTGTGACTTCTGACCAGAACAGGAGCCATAAAAGGCATTTCAATGTCTGATAGGAAGATTCCCACACTGGCAGGAAGATCACGTCTTCTCCTCCTTCCAAAGAACTGCCACAGAAGTACAATGTTTGGTCCATGCCCATCCGGTAGAATGATGAAATGCAGGTCGTGGGATGACATCACAAAGGACAGCAAATTGCCGAAGCAGTCCAGTTTACAGGAAGAAATGTGTCCTCTACATTGAATGAGTGTGACGGGAGAAAGCTAATGGGACAACTGCCCATGTGGGCACTCACCCCAGCGAGGTGGTCATCACTGCACTAGAACTAGACAAAGACCACAGAAATATCCTTGAACATAAATCAAATTCTCACCAAATGGGAAAGAAAAGGGCAAATACAAGGAAGAAATAATAGAGAAGATATGCAGGAATAATGTAATCTTATATACAACTAGCATTAAAAACTTGAAATAGGAAAAAAACTTTTAGGTTGTCTTTAGCAAGATTTGTCACATTTTTCTTCTTTTTTTTATCTTAAGTGCTAGACAATTATACATTCAATGTCCTGAGTTTTTATAGTAACTATAAATATCTGACGGCAAATAGGACTTTGATTTTTGTTGTAATTTCTCTCCTTCCATCTTATTAAGGAAGTTTTAATGGCTAGTCATTATACCAATATGAGAACTTTCTTCAAAAAAATTTTTGACTTAGAGGTTTTACCAGTTCAAAGGATCCATTGTCTGGCCATTAATCGTAAGATCTACAGTGACTCAAACCAGTAATCCTTTTATGACCTAAGGAAGCAAGAGGCTTCCACAAGAGAATGGGAAAGTTACAGCCCTCACAGATACAAAAGTTCACTCTAGTCCTGAATAGTGTGGCTCAGTGCTTGAGTAACAGCCTGCAAATTAAAGGGTCACAGGTTTGATTCCCAGTCTAGGGCACATGCCTGGGTTGCAGGCCAGGTCCCTAGTAGGGTGTTCATGAGAGGCAACCACACATTGCTGTTTCTCTCCCTCTCTTTCTCTCTCCTTTCCCCTTTTTAAAAAACAAATAAATAAAATCTTTTTTAAAAAAGTTCACTCCATAGTGGTCTAGAAAGATCAGGGCCCTGTCTTTAAATAGCTGTTCCAAAACACAGGGAATCATGTTTTCCTCCCTTTAAACAGAGTAAGGTTTTAGATTCCCTGAACTTGGATGCACAGCCCACCAGATGCATGTGCCTCCTCAGCTGGCAGAGATAATGACCATCTCTGAAAGGGATGGGATCAACAGAAAACAAGAGATTCAACCCAGATCTTTACTCCAGTCATGTTGCCTAAGAAACTAGTTTCACCAATATTCCTTCCTGCCAATCTAAATGTAGAAAGGAAAAAAATCTCAAAACGTTTGCTTCCACTGGATCCCACAGGCAGAGATCTGGGGGTGTGCCTACATGGTAAGAGCCGTTACCTTCCTCTAGCCCGTGTTAGATGCCCCCAGATTGCATTTGCTGCCACCTAAGGGGAACATGAGGGGTTCTGGCCTGCAAATTTTCTCTTCTCCCAGCTGCCTCGCTCAAATCGTGGAGGCAGAAAAGTACATTTTTTTCCTACTTTTCTAAAGTTCTTCTGGCTGGACTAATAATCAAATTAACAGAAGACAGATTGACAGGAGAAAATAACCAAACTGATCACATATGTACATGTAGGGGTTCCAAAAGAATATGAGACCCAAGAACAGGTTAGGCAGTTCAGGCTTACATGCCATCCTAAACTAAGTGGGGTGGCAGGGGGAGAGGTTGGTGCCTCATAGGACAAGAAGGCAATTTACAAGGAGATGAAGAGTTAATGGTTGGTAGACAAATGTTTGTCGGACCATTTTAAAACAATGGAACACAGAGGACTTTGACCAAACTGACCTTGCTAGCTATCTCCCTATCACATACTGGTTCATACCGAACCAGAGTTACCTGTGATGGTATCTCCCTGGAGCACGTCCTGTCTCTGAATTCTTTTAGGTAGTTAGGGGAAGGTCAGAGGTTTGTCCTGAGTCTTTTGTCTCTTAAAACTGACTAGCTTAATCAATATCCCAAAAGGGCATATTTTGGGTTGACACACTCTGTCCCCTTCAGTAGAGAGGTGTGATTGATTTTCTTTGAAGTGATGACTGTGACCAAGTGGTGGATACGATTCCAAGAGAGCTGTGGAAAGACAGGAGGGCAGAGCAGAACCCTGGCGTGGAGAATTCTTTCATTTAGGGGGATGGAGGAGAGGTTGGCAAAGAAAAATAGAGAAGTAGAGAACGAAACTGTGACATGGGCACAGAAGACAAGGAGATAATTAGTCAGCAGCATTAGATACAGCTGAGAGAGGCCCAAGATAAAGAGAAATAGAAAGATCAAGAGAAAGTGCGGTAAGGTTTTTTTGTTTCAGGGGCGTTTTTTTGGTGTGTGGGGGACAGTGCAGTTATTTTGGTTTTTAGGTAAGGAGTGTTAAAAACAAGACAACAGGCCCAAAATGGAGTTACTTATGCTAAGGTCCATGTCACCAGACCAGGACTTAATTACAATTTCAGCTCTCCCAGAAGTGGAATCTTAAACCAGTCCATCAGAAATGTCCTGGTAGTTAGGTATTCTGCTTGATAGGTCTCTGCTGCGCCCTAAAGGAAAGTATCCTTGCAATAACCAACCCACTTTTTTGCCTGTTCCAACCCCCTTGTTCCTGCTCCCTTCTGCCTATAAAAGTCTTTCATCTTATACATCTCTTCAGAGCTCCTTTCTATATGCTAGATTGAGTGCTGCCCAATTCATAAGTCATTGAATAAAGCCAGTAAGATATTGTTAAGTATATTTTATTGATTATACTATTACAGTTGTTCCAATTTTTTATCCCTTTTGTCCCCCTCTACCCAGTACCCCTCTTCCTTCTAGCAATCCCCAACTTAGTTCATGTCCATGGGTCAGGCACATAAGTTCTTTGGCTTCTCCATTTACTATACCATCCTTACCTGTCTATTTTGTACCTACAAATTATGCTTCTTAATCCCTGCTCCATTTCCCCCTTTCTTTCCCTTCCCCCTCCAAGCTGATAACCCTCCAAATGATCTCCCTACCTATGATTCTGTTCCTGTTCTGGTTGTTTGCTTAGTTTGGGTTTTTGTTTGGTTTGATTTAGTTTTGTTTTAGATTCAGTTGTTGATAGTTTTGAATTTGTTGCTTTTTTAATGTTCATGGTTTTGATCTTCTTTTTCTTAAATAAGTCCCTTTAACATTTCAGGTAATAATGGCTTGGTGATGATGAACTCCTTTAGCTTTACCTAGTATGGGAAGCACTTTATCTGCCCTTCCATTAGCTTCGCTTACAGTGATCTAAGTTGTAGATCCTTGTTTTTAATCACTTTGAATACTTCTTGCCAGAAGAACTGCCAGATTTTCACCACTTAAAGGGCCCACACAAATTTAGAACATACTCAAACCCACCCACTCTGGGATTTACCACCAGGGCAGCAGCTGGAAAGGCACCAGTCCCATATAGGAAATGGGTGAAATGACTGGAAATGGGGCAAGTGCCCAGCTAACCTCCAGAAGCTAGACAGCATCATTGTCCTCTCTCCGACTCCCCACACACACACACACATATAGCCACAAAGCAATGAAGCAGGTTGCCCCACCCTGGCAGATACCTAAGGTTCTGCCCCACATAATTTAGGTGTGCCTTGTTTACAATAGGCCATGCTACTAAGACAGGGAGTCAAAGCAGCTCTACCTAACACACAGAAATAAACACAGGGAGATTGCCAAATTGAGGAGACAAAGAAATATAGCCCAAATGAAAGAGTAGAACAAAACCCCAGAAAAAAGAACTAAACAAACAGAGATAGCCAACCTATCAGATGTAGAGTTCAAAACACCTGTGATCAGGATGCTCAAAGAACTCACTGAGTATGGCAACAACACAAAGGAAAAAATGAAAATTACACTATGTGAAGTAAAGAAAAATCTACAGGGAGCCAACAGTGAAGGGAGGGAAGCTGGGATTCAAATTAACAATTTGGAACATAAGGAAGAAATAAATATTCAATCAGAACAGGGAGAAGAAACAAGAATTCAAAAAAATGAGGATAGTATAAGAAGCCTCTGGGACATTTCCCAAAGTACCAACATCTAAATCATAGGGGTGCCAGAAGAAGAAGAGGAAGAACAAGAAATTAAAAACTTATTTGAAAAAATAATGAAAGAAAATTTCCCTAATCTGGCGAAGGAAATAGACCTACAAATCCATGAAGCACAGAGAGTCCCAAACAAGTTGGACCCAAACAGGATCATACCAAGACACGTCATAATTAAAATGTCAAAGTTTAAATATCAAGAGAGAACTTAAAAGCAGCAAGAGAGAAGCAGATAGTTACCTACAAAGGAGTTCCCATAAGACTGTCAGCTGATTTCTCAAAAGAAACTTTGTAGGCAAAAAGAGATTTGCAATAAGATGTTTTTAAAACTTACTCAGTTGAATTTTGTTTTTTAGCAGTTGAGAAGAGCATAGTTTAGGCAGAGGAAAAGATGACAAAAGGGAATAAGGGAATGAAAGTATTAGATGGTAAAAGTGTTGGGCTAATTAACAGCACAGAGTTGCAAAAAATATGTGTAATTTCCTATTTACACTTCCATTTTCTTCTGCCAAAGTAAGCAACTTTTAGGAAGGAACCAAAAGCTTTCATATCTGCACCCCAAAGAGAAATTACCCCTTATCCCTGATACCCATTCTTCCCTTTCCACCCAGAGTGACAGAGTCCCTGTGTACAGAGGGCCTTCCCCAGAGGACACTATGGAGACTACTCTGAAGATGGCATTTTCCAGAGGGGAAAACAGCATTAATGTGTGTAGCCCCTTGGTGTAGTCCTCAAGACGAAGAGGCCTCTCCTTCACCTCCACGTTCCTCTGCTCTGCTGTGTGGTATGTGGGTATGGTGGTTAATCATCTTGAACCATCTGGATGACGGCAACATTGCAGGGATGGCAGAGAAGATAAAAGGAAAAGGTCTTGCATTCCTCTCATAGTTGCAAAACAGAGCAACCATACCAGGCCAGAGAAATAAACTTCTATCCTGTGTGAGGCGGTGCTGGTGTGGTGTTGCTGTGGGCTGCACTGTTCGTACAGCCAAGTAACCCAGACCAATCCACACGCGGCACCTCACAGAGCTCCTATTAGTTGCTGCCTTAAGATGGAAGGAGAGGAAGGAAAAGATTTATAAGGCCTGTATCAGTAAGGAGACATTGAACATGATATGATAGGAAGTTAAAGAAATTTTAATGTGACTGAGTCATAAGCACACAGTTTTGTTTCCCTATGTTTCCATTTCTTTGTTCAAAGTCAGGCCTGCTATGATGAAAATCTCCAGTTTGATCTTGCTTCACTTTGCTCTTCATTTAGTGAAAGGCTTTATTATTATCACAAGTCCAGTCTTAAATGAGGCAAGAATTTCCTTCTTTGATCTGCAGTCTTGTATTCGGAGATGCATGAGGCTTATAAATGTTCCAGAGGATTTTCAAATACAGATCTACTGATACCAATTCTAAGTCACTGACAGAGAGCATACTAATATCACTGTAAAAGTGAGTACCCAGTACATTGCTGCCTCCATAAATAGCTAAATATTAAGTGTTAAACAAGGAAATCAAAGATGGTAAGCGACTTGCTCAAGGCACAGCTAGTTAGTACAATGCCAAAAGGTAGAACAAATGCCTCTAGAATTCCTTCCACCTCTAATCATGCCAGACTTAATGGACAATAACTTCTAAAGAGCCTCAGTCAACTCATACTGGGAGAAATACTGGGAGGCATCCGATTCCTCATTTTTTCTCTTCAAAAACCAAGATGTCCCATAACTGGCATTTTTTTCACCATCACTTATGGAGAAATACATACAAGCACATTTCCCTAATTTATGTTATACCTGCAGTAGTAAATAGTAAAAGGTAAGAAAATTTCTAATTTGTTTCCAAGTAATTAACATCAATATATTCTCAACTTATTTCCCCGATAGCAGCCCATCCACAACAAAGCAATCAGTTTATTCATCTTTATTTGCTACATTTACCTAAGAAGTCCTACTGTAAGCATGAAAATTTACAAGTTCTCCTGCTTAAGACACAGAAAGGCTAACTATAAAAAAATATTTTTAATAACTACAGCAGGAATCCACTGAAACTGAATCATGGGAAATATTCTGGAAAGGGAGCCAGATAGGTATTTTACCTCTCAGGGTTTCATAATTATGACTAGGGTGCTGGATGCCATTGGCCTTCTGAGCAGTTACTCAACATCAGTGATTAGAAGTATTTGCTGTGTTTCCTCCAACCCCCCCCCAAGGGCCATCAAGGAGCCCGAGTGTGCCCCATGAGATAACCCCTTATTCCATATCCCCAACGATGTTCTTCAC
Source organism: Tonatia bakeri (assembly GCA_004024845.1). Taxonomy (NCBI): domain Eukaryota; kingdom Metazoa; phylum Chordata; class Mammalia; order Chiroptera; family Phyllostomidae; genus Tonatia; species Tonatia bakeri. The sequence continues at coordinate 75,816 of PVIA01002875.1, read as the reverse complement.
ATAATGGGAGGTCAATAAAATAAATACTCATTGAATAAATAAGCCAATATATAAACGAATTGGTGTTTTCAAGACAATTTTAAATGTTCTCCATTCTCAATTCACTGGACCATCCTAGGACAGCCATTCTGTGTGACTTAGCAATGGATCGCCCAAATTAAAGAAAAGAAAAAGGTGTAAAACACAAGCCCAAAGACCCGGGAAGCCAGAAATAAGAGCAGAAGAAATTCAGGAATGTAACCAGCTTTTCCACCCAAGAATATAAAGATGGGTGATGAGGATTGGTATGTGAATCAAGCAGAATTCTAAAGTTACTACTCAAACAGCATTTTAAGTGAAACCAGCAGAAATTTTACTCTACTTACACTTTTTATTTTTCACTGGTTAAGGAAATTTAATAGAAAATGTAATGGCAGGGTGGGCCTGCAAACTCTGGCCAGCGACCAAACAGCCTAGAGGTTTGTTTGTGGGGATTGTTGTGTTTTAACCCTAGAAAAGCTAAAGCAAAGTTGGGTGTATCTTGCCCTTTAATTGTCACAGGCACTAATCTGAGCAGACAGAATGTATGTTCGGCTTCCCAAATGCAATTTGCATGGAATTCAAGTGGACAAAACAGTCCCTTGGTTTCTAACTGTGAATCAGTATTATAAGACAATACTAATAATTCCTTGCATTTATATAGAATTTGACAAGTTACGGGAGACTTTCCATGCATTATTTTATTTGAGTCTCAGGGGAGCCCTGTGGGGTGGGTGTTATTCTTGCTTTATTGATTATCTTCAAGAATTGATATTGGGTCTTTAAAAGTGAGAAAAATGGGTGGATATATGCTTCCATTTAAGGAACAGATATCAGTTTCTTTGTCTCAATTGATTCCACTTTCATGCTCTAAAAAACAAAACAAGCAGAAAGAAAGAAAGAAAGAAATACGTCTGCAGTCCTGATGAAAGCAGCTTTCCAGGGCACCCAATCTTACTTTTCCTGATTACTACAAGAAACCAAAGCATCCTGCAGTTGTCCTGGTAGGATCCCCATCTGTAAAACCTCACAGAATCATTTAATATAGAAATAAATTCAAACACCTTATGGCCTTCATTCTAGTGAGAAGGAAAATGAGGTATGGGAAGATTAGATAAGATTGTCTGGATTCTAATCCCAGCATTGCCTCTTAGCAAATTCCTTAATATCTCCATACTTCAGTTTTTCCTAAATGCAATATGGAAATAAGGATACTTACCTGGTAGGGTCATGGTGAGGATCAACTGCACTTATAAAGTACTGAGTACCTAGTAAGTACTCAACAAATAGCCAACACCAGGATCATCATCTACCAAGCACCCATAGAAGAGTCAGGAATAAACCTGACTGTAAATCCAGTATTCTTTTCACCACGGGGCATTATCTGTTTCTGTGGAAGGAGCTCTTCTTCTGTCTTTGAGGTGCCGATGGCATTAAAGGTAATTCTTGTTTCCCATATTTTAATCTATAGTAGAAACTGGATTCAGAAAAACTCCAAGGGAATGGGTGTCTAAGAAATAAAATGACAAGTGTTCATTATGGCCTTCCATTCATTCATTCATACATTCATTCATTCATTCAATCATTCAACAAAAATCACCTGAGTATTACATATGTCAAGCCATATGGTATCTGTCAAGCACACCATGGTGCATTAGACATGATCGTCGCCATCAGGGAGTTTACAACCCAGAGGAGAGGCGAAGCAAGCAGGTAGCTAATCTCAGTGCTATTTGTTAAGGGGAAGGCATGAAGACATAAAATCCAAAGGGTGAGTGTTGCCCTATAAAGGGGATTAGTGTTGTAGGGAGAAGTTCCTTATAAAAGAAAAAGACGCAAATCCCTCTTTTTCAGTCTCTTTTCTAGAACTGTGTATTTATAGGCAGTACCTCAGAGATATAGCAAGTTTGGTTGCAGACCACTACAATAAAGTGAATATCACAATAAGCAAAATCACACAAATTTTTTGGTTTCTCAGTACATATGAAAGTTATGTTTACTTAACACTATATTCTATTAAATGTGCAATCTGAGAAACAATGTACATACCTTAATTTAAAAACACTTTACTGCTAAAATATGCTAACTAACTATCATCTGAGCCTTCAGGGAGTCGTGATCTTTTTGCTGGTGGAGGGTCTTGACTCAGTGTTGATGGTCGCTGACTGACCAGACTGGCGGCTGCCGAAGGTTGGGGTAGCTGTGGCAATTTCTTAAACTAAGACAATAAGGTTTGGCACGTGCATTGACTCCTCCTTTCCCGAGTGATGTCTCTGTAGCATGTGATGCTGTTTGATAGCATTTTATCCACAGTGGAACTTCTTTCAAAATTGGAGTCAATCTTCTCAAATCCTTTTCAACTCAGTTTACATAATAGTCTAAATCCTTTGTTAGAACTTCAACAGTCTTTATAGCATCTTCACCAGGAAAGTTCCATCTCGGTAAACTACTTTCTTTCCTCGTCTGTAAGAAACAACGCTTCATCGATTCAAGTTTTATCACGAAATTGCACGAATTCAGTCATGTCCTAGGGCTCTACTTCTGATCCTAGTTCTCTCGCTATTTCCACCACATCTGCAGTTACTTCCCCCACTGAGGTCTTCCTCCCTTCAGAGTCGTCCGTGAGGGTTAAAGTCCGCTCCTCCCAAACCCCTGTGACGCTGGTGTGTCGATCTCTTCCTCCATCAGTGTCCTTCCCGGCATCCAGAGTGGTGACTCCTTCCCAGAGGTTTTCAGTTTACCATGTGCATATACATCCGAGACATCACTATCCATGGTGGCTGTCACCTTATGAAATGCATCTCTTAAAAAGTCAAAATTACCCTTTGATTCATAGAGCTACAGAAGGGGTGTTGTGTCCGTATGAAAACAATGTGAATCTCACTGTACTTCTCCGTCAGAGCTCTTGAGTGACCATGTGCATTGTAAAAGGGCAGTAAATTTTGAAAAAAAATCTTTTTTTGAACAGTAGGCCTCAACAGTGGGCTTAAAATATTCAGCAAACCATGTTGTAAGCAGATGTGCTGTCATCCAGATTTTGTTGCTCATTTGTGGAGCACAGGCAGAGGCGATTTAGCATAAATCCTAGGGGCCCTGGGATGATGGGCTTCAACTTTAAGTCGTCAGGTGTATTGGTCCCTAACAAGAGAGTCAGACTCTCCTTTCAAGTTTCGAAGACAGGCATTAACTTCTCTCTACCTATAAAAGTCTTAAATGGCCTCTTCTTCCAGTTTAAGGCTGTCTCATCTGCACTGAAAATCAATTTAGTGTAGTACCTTCATCAGTTACCTTAGCCACATCTCCTGGATAATTTTCTGCGGCTTCTGTATCAGCACTTGCTGCTTCACCTTATACGTTTATGTTATAGAGACGGCTCCTTTCCTTCAACCTCATGAGCCGGCCTCTGCTAGCTTCAGGCTTGCCTTCTGCAGCTTTCTCAGCTCTCTCAGCCTTCAGAGGATTGCAGAGCATTAGGGCCTTGCTCTGGGTCAGGCTTCGGCGTAAGAGAACATTGTGTCTGGTTTGACCTTCTATCCAGACCACTGAAACTTTCTCCATATCAGCAATAAGGGTGTTTCCTTTCTTATCTTTTGTGTAGAGTCCTAGCTTTTCTCCTATTTTTGGCTTTTCACACGCCGTCCTCACTAATTTTAATCATTTCTAGCTTTAGATTTCAAGTGAAAGACATGCAACTTTTCTTTTTTACATGAACACTTAGAGGCCAGTGTAGGGGTATTAATTGGCCTAATTTAAATATTATTATGTCACAGAAAACAAGGAGGCTTGAGAAGAAAAAGAAAGACATGGGAACCATTGGCAGACCTATCATAACAAACATATTGATCAATTGAGTTTGCTGTCTTATATGGTTGCAGTTCATGGCCCTTCAAAACACATTAACAACATCAGACACCATTGATTGCAGCTCACCATAACTAATAAAACAATGATGAAAACATTTGAAATATTGCGAGAATGACCACAATGTGACAGAGACAGAAGTGAGCAAATGCCATTAGAAAAAGGACACCAACAGCCTCACTTAGTACAGGGTTGCCACAACCTACAATTTGTAAAACCACAATATCTGCACAGTGCAATAAAACAAGATAGGATTATACCTCATATGTACCATGTAGTTCATGGTTAAAAAATAATTTAAATTCAGCCCTGGCTGGTGTAGCTCAGTGGATTGAGCACGGGCTGCGAACCAAAGCATCGCAGGTTTGAATCCCAGTCAGGGCACATGCCTGGGTTGCAGGCCATGGCCCCCAGCGACTGCACACTGATGTTTTTCTCTCTCTCTTTCTCCCTCCCTTCCCTCTCTAAAAATAAAATAAATAAAATCTTAAAAAATAATAATAATTTAAATTCATGAAAAAATGGCAAAGACACAGACAAAATAAAGAGTTTTTGAATTGCACTTTAAAGTTGCATTGGAAATATACCATCCTGATTTTAAAAGCAAAATAGTCAACACCTGTAATACCATAATCTGTAATGGGGGAGAGAAGAAAAATGCAAAACTATACAACTTGCCTATAACTGAATTTAAAAAAACAGGTTATAATAGGCATATATAAAAGTCTGTGATGGAAACACTATGAAGTTACTGAGTGTGTCATTCTACTTATATAATAAAATTTTGGGTGCTTCTCATTTACTTTCACGATAATTTTATTGCATGAACAAGATACTCTTTATAATAAGGGATAAAAATTACTTAAAGAAAACATAATACTGCCATTCATTTTACATGTTCTGACATTTCACAAATATTTATTATCAAACATTGTTCTAAGTACAACTAGAAAGTAAAATAGGGTTAGTCCCTGCCATGATGGTGAAGGAAGAGAAACATCAATAATAAATAAGCAAATATAAGTAAATTAGATGGGATAAGTAGTATGGAAAAAATCAACAAGGAAAGATTACAAATAGTATTGGTGTGGAAGCTCTGAAGGAAGTTAATAGGTATGCTATTTTATTTAGAGACTCTGAGAAGGGCTCTCAACAACGTGAGGGAGAGAGACATGTGCTATCTGGAGACTGTTCCAGGCAGCAAGAATGGTAAGTGCAAAGGCCCTGAGGAGACAGGAAATCAGTAAATTTTCTTCATGCTCTGTTTTTGAGTCTTTTCCCAATATCATATGAGTAAAATCAAGAACCACCAAAGAGAAATTTTCATGAGTTAAATATATATAAATACCAAACTTAATTTACTCAGCAAATATTTGTGGAGTACCTGTAAGATACCAAGCACTGTTCTAAGTGTTAGGGACCAAGCAAAGCCCAAAACAGAGTTCCTCGCTGTGATCAAGCATAACGTTGTAGAGGGAACCACTGGCAAGTTAAAGAAGTAAAAAATACTTTGTATGCTGTACAGTGCAAGTGCTAAGAAGGAAAGCAAGGCAGAAAAGAGGGATGGAGACTGTGTGTGTTGGTGGGGAGGAGCCACAGAACCTACATGGATTCTACAAAGAATACAGGTGAATCAAAAAAAAAAAAAAAAAAGGAACACATGGCTGATCTTTCCTATATCGAAACTGATGTTTCAAAATGGCTTAAGATTAGGAAATAAAGATCATAATTTCAAAACAGCCACAATGTTCCTCTATTTAAGACCATGTTCTATGTCATTCCCTCCTTTTACACAGAGCAACTGGCATGTATGTACTCAAGGAATGCCAACCCACAGTACACTTAGCTTAAGCAAAGCATAATTAAGGAATCGAGTCTGTGAGAGTAACACCTAAGGTCTATTGAACATTTACTCTGTGCCAATCACAGTTCCAAGGAATTTATATGTAAAAATTTATATGTAATAATTTATACATAATTTATATATATAATTTGTATAAATAAAATAGTTTTATCTCCACAGCAACTCTATAAAGTAGATGCTACTATCCCCAATTTAAAACACAATAAACAAACAGAACGAGAAGTCAGATCACTTGTCTGAGGTCACACAGCCGGTGACTGACTGAGCCTGGCACCCAAACCCACAGTGTCTGACATCTGGGGTCAAACTTTGAAAGCACTGCTTCCACAGCCACAACAAAGGAAACCCACATAGAATAAATGTCACAAGAAAACAAAGATGACTTATAATCACACAAATGTTAAAACCTGAAATGACTTTAGGAATCTTGTCACATACCCTGATTTTAGAGGCCCCGAATAAACGGCCCAAAGCCAGGTGTCAAGTGTTTCCATTCCTAAACTGGTCTTTTTCAGTACAATGTGTTTGTGTTAGCCATTGCTTATGGCTAAATACCTAAATCTATAAATCTCATTTTTGCTTAAAGAGAACAGGAAAACAAAATTCCTAGTAGGGTGTGTGGGGCCTTTAGTACTTGGGAAGCCAGTTTTTTACAAAATGCATACTCTTAGACACCATTAATGTTACTGTTCTAATCCAGTGCATGGTCTTCAGTTCTAGCCCCACTGCTCTTAGCTACTTAGATATAAAAGACAAATGCCTTTGGTTGAGCAGGAGCCCCAGCTCTGCTCATGGGCAGAATCAGGGTGATCAAGTGTCCAAGAGAATCAGTCTGATGGCACCAAAGCTATATGTTCCTTTGTCATAAGAACCACCTGCCCAGGTGAGTTCTGACTTGTTCTCTCACATGACAAGTATTTGTTGTGAATTGATTTGTGCATTGCTGGGCTAGGTACTGTGGAAACCACAAAGAAGGGCGAGACACAATCCTTGTGAATGAAGAAAGCAGGTGAGTGTTAACACAAACAACTAAGACCCAAAATGATAACAACAGGAAGCAAATATTACTGTAGTCATTGACTAATTTATTAAGTATTTTTTAGAGTTTTTGAGGTAAGCTGAAGAATAGGCTGAATGAAGCTGAGGGAGAAGGCCACGTGCGCTCATGAAAGCTGAGGAAAAATAGTCGGAGAAGGCTGTGAAGGAATGCTACCAGGAAAATATCAAAGAGCAGATACAGAGATATATGAAGAATGTCTCAGAAAGACTGGAAAAGACTCAAAGCATGAGCAGCAATGCTAAACCCGTACTATTATCAGTGGAAAACAAGTTCTCTCCACTTCTTTCCACAGTTATCAGTGGAAAAGCATTCACATGGCGTCACAAGGAAAATACTTTTTTGAGAACTGCATGGGAAGGTGGGGTTCTGTGGTAAATTGATTGATGATGTAAAGTTAAGGGGGTTCCCCTCCTGACTTCCCAGTGTCTCATCTCCTCTGTCAGGCCATGGGAAAGGTCCAATCTTGTCTTTAGCATTGCCAAGACAAAGGCCAGTGTCCAGAGTTTCTGCTCTGTACTAAAGCCCAGTCCAATTCAGCATCTGGCTAGTTTAGCTTGTGTTCCCACCTGCGATCGTTGCTGTGCTGAGGTGTTCGGGCTCCTACCTGGAGCCTGTGTGTGGAGTGTGCATGCCATCGGTCATGTGGCTACGGAGAAAGGATGCATGAGTACATGGTCCGAGTGCAGGTCATTGGCATCAGGCAAGAGAGAGAGATAGTGAGTGTGTGTGTGTGTGTGTGTGTGTGTCTTTGTTCCCCTGGGATTATATTAGATTGGGTTTAGGACAGACCAGGTGCCCTTTCAAAAGAACCAATCCATTCCCAAGCTTTCACAGGCTTTTTAATATCCCACCCCTTAGTTAGAATAACAGACCCCTATGGCCCAGCACCATTCCCAGTGCCCCCCTCCCAACACTCCCATGCTGGAGGGAGAAGAAGTGTTAATCTCCTTGGTGGAGCAATGCTGTAATCTGGAGTGTGAAGCTACAGCTTCCTGGCTAAGCAAGCAGGCTTCTGTCTTCCAGTTTACTAAGCTCAAAGTCTAAGTCCCTTTGCTTCCCTTTCTTGTATTAATAATTAAATACCAACAGTAGCAATTCCATGGATATCATTATTCAAAAAGATCCTATAATCCACTCCATTTGTGTTCAGAATCATCTCCATTTGACATTAAGTGTGGATTTCCACTGGCTCACTACTAGCTTTCACTGGTGACACATTCGTTGGCTTAGTAATTCTTCATACCTCTTCTGCTCAAAGTAGCAGTAAGTAAACTGAGGCAGGTTAGTAAGAAACTAGAAAATTCCTTGGCAAGTGGAATGAGGAAACTGAACAAAAGGCTGAATCAAATGTCTGGAGTAGCTGAGTAATTAACAGCCAGCTAATAAAGCATAAGACTATCCTCCCTAACCAATAATATCTAAGAGCAGGTGTGTTAAATCACCCTGGTCAGGGAGATAGATAACAAAAAGGCCAATAAGAGCCAGGGTAATCCAAGATAGAGGTGAAACTAAGCATAGAATAACCCCCGATATCACTACACAGTCATTTCGATACAACAGCATACTAAACGACACACCTGGGAATCTAACAAATATTCTGTTGAGATCCTCCCCTGGGACCTCCCCTATAATTCACCCCTATAGAAAACAGATAAAACCCTCAGGACAAAGGAAACCAGTGCAGATTCCTCTTCAAGTATACCTGTACCCCCCCTTGCTTCTTCCATCCTAAGCTCTAAGAGTCCCAACAAGACCTGCACCCAGGGGAGCAATGGGCAATGGCAGCTCATCTCAGGCTTAGCCCCTGAACCTGTCCCCATGGGCACTTCCTCTGCCTCCCTGTCCCAAGCTTTAATAAACTTACTCTCACTTTCACCTGGACTCATGTCTTGAAATTTTCTTGTTCAAGTCAAGAACCTGGAGGTTGCCTGACAAGCGCAAGGTTAGGGGCAGGGTCAGCCCCCCAAATGAAAGGGGTCTGGTAACAAAACCATTAATAGCAATAATCCTTCATAGTTTGATTCAGTAACAAGCCCAGCTTTACACAATAGTAGTCATTACTAAGGCTAGAATCAGACAAATATAACACAAAATACTGCACATAATTGTCCCCACAAAGAAATGTTCAGCAAGCATTTATTATATGTGAAACTAATAGTAAAGAGTAGTCTCCTCCTACGAAGATTCCTCCCATTCTGATTTGAGAGGAAAAACGAGAAGAAATACAGGGTCCTAGGCCTTGATTTTACAACCTCGTTTAGGAGGCAGGTATACAAAGAAGGAGGAGGAGGAAGAGCAGGAGGAGAAGGAGAGGAGAAGGAGAAGAAGAAAAGGAGAAGTAGAAGAAGGAGGCGGAGATGGAGAAACAATGTTATGAGAGCTTATGAGGACAAGTGGCTGAAATCAGGAATTGGGAAGCTTGTTTTGGAGAAGACAGAATTTAGTTTGAACTTTCAAAGGTGGGAGGTCAGAGATGGAAAAAGCATTCTGATCCTGAGGCCCTGTTTCACCTGCCATTAATGTCAAACAACAAAGAAAAGATAAGTAATTAGCCTCTGGGTAGGAAGTGGTCTGTTCCTCTTTATCCCTTTCCTAATCCCCCTTACGAGATGGTACTGGAAGGATAAGAAGTCCTTATGCTTCCTTGAGGCCATAAGACAGTAATTCTTTATGTAATTGCTCCTACTTAGAGAAAAAGGAAAAGTTCTGTTGTGGTTCTTCCATCCAAGATACAGAAAAGAGGTTATTTCTTTTTAACCACTTTCCATCTGACTCCAGGTCCACCTTTCTGAACCCTCACACATGGATCATTTCCTGAGCTCGTACTAGATGTCAAGCAGTGTGCTGAACGATGCTCATAAAAATAATTAAAATATGTGAATCCTCCCTTTCAAGATTTCAGACTCATGAGAGAGAGGGGCTTACAAAGAAATAATGGCAAGTAATGTGCCATGAGCAAGAATGCAAGCCTGAATGAACTCCATGGAGGCAGAGTGTGAAAATGAAGTTACCACCGGGTCGAGGGAAGACAGATCTTGAGGAGAGTCTGGCCTGAGACGTTTCACAGACAGGGGACTTGCTAGTCAGGAATGGGATGACTACAGAAGACTGGTGGAGAACGTAGGGAACACAATAAAGCAAAATGGATGAAAACAAAGTGGTGAGTTTGGTGAAACAAAGGCATGCATTTCAGGACTGAAGGTGTGCTGGGGAACTGGAGAGAGATAAGGGGCCTGGAATGTCTTGCTAGGGACCTTAGACTCCATCCTGTGACCCCATGGGCCAATACCCCTTACTTCAGATCCAGAGAGTAACTTGATAAATGAAGGGATTTCTGGGCCCTACTCCAAAGAGTAGGACCTAGGAATCTACATGGTTTTACCAGCCTCCCCAGGTGATTCTGAAATAAAATTTGATAACAATGGCTAGACTAAGGGGATCTTTGAAAAGTTCTAAGCATCAAAGAAAAATAAAGTGATTTTTTAAAAAAATATTACATATAAACATAAGGCATACATGTGAGTGTGTGTGATATCTAACTTTCGTACCAGTTCAGAACTATTTTCCATGTGTGGGTATCTTATTGTCTCCATTAAGAGAGAAAGACCATGCTTACCCCAGCATGCATCACCAACTACTTGCTCCACCCCCAAATGCAGTCAATAGTGTTTCAGTGTCCTTAAGCACAGGTGGCAGGAATGCCTAAGCAGGGACAAGGCCTTTCCTAAGCCCCAGGCTCACTGGGAGATTGTACCATCCCAGCATCCTCAGCACCTCATCCAGTGTTCCAGTGTTGAAGGACTACTATTTTATCTGCATGTCTGATAAATCTAACCATGGAACCCCCTCTCTTTAAAGCCTTTCCATTGCCAGAAAAGCTTTACAGACCCATCTCAATCCAGTCCTACCTACTTTTCCTAATTGATTTTTTACCATAACCACCTGTGCACTTAAGGGACCAATCGCATGGAACCAGGTATTATTCCCAAGTACATGATATACGTTTCCATCTCTACGCCTTTGTACGTGCTGTATTTTCTGTGAAATAGTCGAGTGCCCAGACTTCACTCTGCTCTCTGCCTGAGAAACTCCTACTCAGGCTTTAAGAACCAGTGTAGTGTCAACCCTCCGTGAGATCTTCCTTGCTTCCCTCTGCAACACTTCAATTACATCACATAACTCAATTATTGTCTGGCCACCACTTTAATTCTGGCAGAAAAAAAAGTAGCACCAGTGAAACAGCTCCTTGTTCTACCACCTATCCTGTCTTAATATATTTAGCATGTTTTATTAATATTAAACTTCAAAAATAACGACCTTAGAAATGGACCAAAGAGACTCTCTCTCCCTCCTGGCTGAGCGATTTCCAATGCATATAGTGCTCTTGTTTGCTTTTTATTTTAATAGTTGAAGAAAAGAAAGCATTCTTCACAACTTTTAAGTTTTCTTCCTTGCATCCATTTTCTTTACTACCATTTACACTCTTGAACTCTTCTTTGCAGAATAAGGATGGGGTGGATTGCCCAAGGGTACTGTAACGAAGTACCACAAACTGGGTGGCCGAGAACAATAGAAATTCATTCTCTCACTGTCCTGGGGACCGAGAAGTCCGAAATCAGTGTGTGGGGAGGGCTGTGCCCTCTCTGACCGTCCCAGGGGAGAGTCGTCCCTTGCTCCTCCCGGCCCTGTGGCTCCAGGTGGGCCTCGGCTTGTGGCAGCGTCACTCCAATCTTCGCCTTTTCTTCATGCGGCCTTTTCCTAACTGTGTGTCTAAGAGCATTTGCCACCAGGTGTAAGGTTCATCTCAACAATCCAGGATGATCTCATTTTTAAAATCCATAACTTAATTAAACCCACAAAGACCCTTTTATCAACTATGGCCACATTTACAGGTTCCAGAGATGTGGACATGGGCCTATCTTTTAAGGGGCCACCGTGCAGCCCACTGCAAAGTCTTTCTTTCCAGTAAACTACATATCAATAGTGTGTTTGTTATGCCCCAAACTCTAATAAGATAGTTTTGACATTATGTAGTAATTTAGGAAGTGCCTAGTACATAATCTCACCAAGCATCATTCTTGTAGATGACAGTAAGATAACATAGCAGGAAAATTGGATCACGGATCGTTCATTCACATGTGCCTTGGATGTTAACATATACTTAAACTCTTGACATAAGGAAACTGCTGAAAGAGAGTTGATTCTTCATTATCTCTAAAAAGTACCTGGTTGCTGTAATAGTTACATATGGTACCAGGTATATACTAGACTTATCAGGGGCATCACCTCATAAGTTATATAAAAGTAACCCCTACATTGTACACCTAAAACTAATACAATATTGAATGCCAACTGTAATTTAAAAATTAAAATATTTTCCTTTTTAAAAACAAAATTAAAATTTTAAATACTTGGTTGCAACCAGCTGGTCTCCTTCCCCTGATAGAGCGTCTTGTCCTTTTTGGTAAATTTGAATAGTGGAATAGTTGGGGATCTGGTTCTCCTAGAATTAAACCGAGATTTACTGGGCCATATATATATATATGCATATTTACCACCATTACAAACAGCTTTTTGAGTGGTAAGCCATTATCTCTAGACACTCTGGCCTCCCTCTTCTATCCCTATTAAAATGATGTGGCACAGTAATCGATTAATTAACATCCATTATTGTAACACCTAGTAATATGTGGATATTGGCAGTGTGTTTAAGATAAATGACCACACCCTGGCTGGTGTAGCTCAGTTGATTGAGCATAAGCTGTGAACCAAAGGATCACCAGTTCAATTCCCAGTCAGGGCACATGCCTGGGTTGTGGGCCAGGTCCCCAGTGGGGGCCACGTGAGAGGCAACCACACATTGATGTTTCTCTCCCTTTCTTTCTCTCTGCCTTCTCCTCTCTCTAAAAATAAATAAATAAAATATTTTTTAGAAAAAGATAAATGACCACAAGTTCAATGGTTGGTTTATAGATCGTTGATCAAAAACTTTATCTCTCTTTATCCCCAAATCAGTTTTATACACAAATAACATTTTTCCTATTTTAGGATAAGAAAAGTGAGGCTTAGCAAGGTTAAGGGAATAACCCTAAGTCACATAGGCAGGAAGTGGCAGAACTGTGATTTTAATCTGCCTTCTGACGTCAAAAACTGTATTCTTTCCATTACATCTCTTGGATGTATCAGCAGAAATCTGTAGAAAAGGGGGCTCAAATCTCAAAAAAATGTGCTAACACCACATGTAAAAGAGTATGGTCTGAATAACAGATCCAGAATAAAAGCACTTTTAAAGAGGCAATCAATTGAGTGGGGAGAGATATCTGCAAATAATACCTCCAGTCAGGGGCTAATATCTAAAATATACAAAGAACTCACACAACAACAACGACAATGACAAAATCTTATTAAAAACTGGGCAGACACCAGAACAGACACTTTCCCAAGAAGACATACAGATAGCCAACAGACACATAAAGATGTTCCATATCACTAGTTATTAGGGAAATGCAAGTTGAAACCACAGTGGGATACCACCTTACCTTGTTAGAATGACTATTATTGAAAAGACAGAACTAATGTGTCGGAGAGTGCGTGGAGACAAGGAAACCCTGTGCACTGGTGGTGGAAAGCATGAATTGATGCAAATAGTGTGAAGATTCCTCAAAAAGTTAAGAATAAAGCTACCATGAGATGCAGGAATTCTTCTGGATATGTACTAAAAACATGTGAAAACATTCATACAGACATATGTACCCCTTTGTTCACTGCAGCATTATTTACAATAGCCAAGACAGGGAAACAACCTAGGTATTCACTGACTGGATAAAGATGTGGTGCAATACACAATGGTATTCCATTTACTAATTCCATTTAGTAATGGTATTCCATTACTACTCAGTAATTTAAAAACCCGCAACATTGCCATGTGCGATGACATGAATGAATCTTAAAGGTATTATACTAAGTGAAGTTAGTCAAATGGAAAGGGATGAGAACCATTGAATTTCACTCACATGTGGGCAATAAAACAGAAAGGAACAAATGAGCAAACAAACAAACTCACAGACACAGACAACAGAAGGGTGGTTGCCAGAGGGGCAGGGGTAGGAAGAGGATGAAGGGGTTACAGCAGGTCAAATTTACAGTGACAGAAAGAGACAAGACTTCAGGTGGTGAACACACGTGCAATGTACAGATGACATAATTAAACTTAAACGTCTGAGACTTATATAATGTTATTAATCAATGTCACCCTAATACATTGATTTTTTACTTAATAAAAATACTTTAGAAAACAATTGTATCAACAGCTATCTCAGTGTTACCGAGCGCACACTGTGCTTGTGGGTTCAGCACTGTGTCTACAAAGTGTGGGCCTGTGGCCCCAGACATTACGATACATGACGTACCCACTGCTACACAGGTCTCTCCTAGGAAACACTGGCAGAGTTTTTAAAGTGATGTCAATAAATTCAGTAGAAATGTTTTCCCAAATACTCAAAATAACCTGCCTGTCCTCTTAAGGAAGGTTGGTCTGAAACAAAACTAAAATATTTTCTAATTAAGCAGAAGCTTGAATCCAAATATTTTTTGTATTCTGTTGCCAGATAAACTTCAATTAAAAATGACAAAAAATGTTTTTTACAGTATAAACTTTCAGTCTGCACTCATTTCTTATGAAACTGAGGTAATGCCCCAAGAACAGCACATGTCAGGACCACCTGGGCATCCTACTGAAGTGCAGATTTGGAAGCTATAGGACTGGGACAGGGCCCAAGGCTGTGCATTCTAACAGACTGTGCATTTTGAGAAACAAAGCCCAAGATACACCTGTACGATCAGGTTTAGGCATAACTGTCAAGTGCTGGCTCCCCCTATTTACCAATAAAACAGTCTGTTGACCAGGCAAAGCTGAGTTGATTCCTTACTGTCATAATGGACATAACTGCCTGGATAAAGTCCTAGCAGCATCTCAAAGATGGAGGGCAGTTTATGGGAAAGGGTGTGTCACGTATGGGTGAAAAGGTGAGGGGATAGGCCATTACAGAGTAGCCATGGGGATGTAAAGTACAGCATAGGAGATGGAGTAGCCAAAGAACTCACACACATGACCCGTGGACATGAAGAGTGGTGTGGGGATTGCCTGAGGGAGTGGGGGATGCTGGGTGGAGGGGGGCAATGTAATGCATAACCAATAAAATATAATTTCTTTTAAAAAGCTGGGCATATATATGATGTTTGGGGTTCTGGTTTGGGGTGGGTCTTTCAATGCAGAAAATTGGTGAGGTTTGGGTAAAGATGCTATAATAATTAAGGATTGATGGGCAGCAAGGTATTCCAGAGTTTGATGTTACCTACTAGAAAGTCGAACATTTTTCTTCCTGGGCAAAAGTTCGCTGGAGTAGCAAAAACTTACTGATGAGGTCAGTGAATAGTGAAGTCTTATTGATGGTAAACTGTGTGGGTATAAGTGGTTTGGGGTTCTAACACACATGTGCATATCTATGTAGTTTAACAGTGGAGACACATTCTGAGAAATGCGTCATTAAGCAATGTTGTCACTGTGTGAACACCACAGAGTGCACTTACACACACCTGGATGGCGTGGCCTACCACACGCCTCCACGTACAGTACAGTCTACTGCGCCTAGGCTACAAGCTGGTACAGTATTCCACTGCACAAACAACAGGAGATTAAATCAAGCACAGAGAAAAGGATGCAGTCGAGACGCACGGTCGGTAAACACCACGTGTGTGAGGCTGCTGCTGATGTAACACAGCACACCCTTCTAGAGTAAACTTTTTTTATAAGTAGAAAAAGTACACTCTAAATAATGATAAAAAGTATAATGTAGTACCAAGGATTATGTGCTGTTCATAACTGTGTGTGCTATACTTTCATATGACTGGCAGTGTAGTGGGTATGTTTACGTCATCACCACGAACCTGTGAGCCATGTGCAGGTCAGATGGCTACAACGTCGTCCGGTGACAGGAATTTTCCAGCTCTACTCTGATCTTCTGGCACTGTTGTTTATGCAGTCTGTGTCCGTGGTCGACCAGAATGTCGCTATGCGGTGCAAGACCCTATAATGATAATGTAAAGCATGCATCCACTCTTTCCCTAAAGACGACGGGAGCGGGGAAAGGAAGGACCGGGGTGGGGGTTGGGGGAATGCCTTGTGCGAGAAAGGCTTTTTCTGTCAGTGAGTGCCACCTGCTGGCTCATGTTGGTTATAGAAAAAAAAAGTGCAATCGATTTTAGCAGAAGACTTGGGTGCCACCGACTGATTTATTTTTAAACTTTTCAAATATTTTGCAGAAAGTTGGTTTACTTTCGTTTAACATGTACACTAAGCACTAACCATATAAGAGATGCTAAAAATAGGAAAATAGCACCCAGTGGAGGAGGCATCTTGGCGATAGGCGAGCACAAAGAGATCCTGGGGTGCGGTGGAAGCAAGGTTGCAAAGGGGTGTGCAGCTGGAAAAACCGAGTCTGCGATCAACTCCCGAAGCCAGGCTAGGGGAAGTTAGGAAAACTTTACCGAGGTGAGGAAACCCAAGGAAATCTCCTAAAAGTGAGTTGATGAGCAAGTATGAGAAAGAGCTGGGAGTTCCAGGCAGAAGGAGAGGTGAGAGCCTGCCAAGTGATTTAGTACTGTTGAGCCTGGTAAGGCAAGGTGTAAAGACCCGCACCAAGAGAGAAAGCTGGGGAGGGAGGCTAAGGCCAGATCCTGGGAGGCTTCACGTGCCACACAGTGGAGGTTATGCCGCAGAAAACAACTGCAGAACTCTTGGTAGGTATCAAGCAGAGAGAATACAGGATTAGACCTCTGTTTACAAATACCACCCCCACAGCGTTACATCTTCTTTGAAAGAAAGAGAAATTGGAATTCAGTGCACTGGTTTGGAAATTTATTGTTGCTGTTGTAAGTCACACGAATCCAATCTACTCACTTAAATTAAAAAGGGGATTTTATTGGAAGGATAGCAGGCGTACACCAGTCTCCAGAGGCTGGAAGAGCAGGCTTGGAAGCAACAGGAGCAAAGGCAGTCTGGAGGAGGCACAGGAGTTGTCTCACACTTGGCACAGTCTGACCACAAAGATTTGGTTGCAGAAGGACATCACTGCCACTGTTGTCCCGAATTATCCCTAGTCACCCCAGTGGAAGCATATGACGGCCAGCCATCTGCCCACCGCTTGGTTGCTAGGTACTTGTGACTTCTTAAACGAAGTATTACTTCGGGTACCTGTTTGGCTGCAGTAACAAAGATCAAAATCCATAGTGACTTAAACAATATTCATTTCTCTTCATGGAAAGGCACAGGTTGGTTGGGCAGCTCTTCTCAGTGAAACCAGCACTGACCCAACCCCCCTGGATTTTTACTCTGCAATCCCCCACACAGAGTTTCCATTTGGTGGTCCAATATAACTGCTCTAGTTCCCACCACCACTTTGCCATTCTAGCCACAGAAAGAAGGAGGGAAGAAAAAAGAGATCGCATGCTTTTTTCTTTTAAGAGCACAAGCTGGGACTTGCATATTTCACTTACATTTACAAGCCAATGCCCAGAACTTGGTGACATGGCCACCCCTAGCTGCAAGAAAACCTGACAAATGAAGCCAGGATACCATGTGGCCATGTGGTCATTTAAAATTCTCTTACTATGGAAGAAAGGAAATGCATATTGGGGGGACAACTGGAGGGTCCTCCAAATAGGGAGTGGGGAGCTAGATTCTAGAAAGGTCAAAGCATAAAAGTGAAATGCCCACTACAGGCAGATAAAGTAAGTGGAAAAATATTTTAATCATCTGCATAAGAGATAAAAGGGACCAGAACAAGAAAGTACATATCTGGATGGGAGCAAATGTTTTAAAATGTAAAGGAGTCAGACTCCTTCAGATTTGAACCAAATTGAACAGAGGGGACAAGAGAAAAGGAGGAGAGATAGATGAATCTCAATTGTCTGACTATGATGATGGGGTTGATCTTTGAGCCATAACTCAAATAAGGAATACAACAGGCAGTATACATATTACACCAGGGTCTGTGTGACATTCCAGTGGAGACGCTAGTAGTTGGTCAGATATTTGGTTCTTGACACCAGGCAGTTGGATTTGATAACTCGCAGCAGATTGGTGGTAATGGAAGCTGTGGAAGAGAATTGTATCCCCAGGGAAGAGCTTGAAGCTTGAGACTGAAAAAGGACTGAGGGTAGAGCTTTAAATTAACCTATGAGCACAGAGCCATCAAGCAACCCAAGAGCTACAAAGAAAGCTATCAAATGTAGCGCTTGAGAATTTAGATTTTTTGTGTCCATTGTTAAATAAAATAAAGTTATAGTAGCCAATATAGTATAACATTGACAAATTAGATTGATGAAACACAACAGAGTCCGATTGACTTTTGCTATCACCACCCCCAAAATATTAATAACCCCTTAATATCATTAAGCAGTTAGTGCTCACATTTCTGGTTCTCATAAAATGTTTTTTATTTGTTTATTTGAATGACAATCAAAATAAGACCCAAATTTTGTGATGAATTGATATAGCTCTTAAATCTCTTTATATCTGTAGATACACCCTTTAGTCTATAGTTTCTTGCTTTCCTACTTTAATTAATAACACTGATTGTTTGTGCTGTAGAACTTGCCCACAGTCCAGAACCCACATGCACACAGATACATGTAGATACACAACCCCACACACAATCACATTTACCATATTGAAAACCATAAATTCGCTGATACCTCCAATTCCAGTCTAACACTACAGATCACTGGGATCATTCTAGTTTCTTCTCTCTAAATATGTACAATTTCCTTCTCAGATAGTGAAAAACCTGGCTTCTAGTATCCTAAATATATCCACGCATCTTCACTGCCACTCCCTCCCTGCTCCTTCCCTGAACACCGATCCAGGCCACCCTCCTCTGGGGTGTCTTCCTTAACTTGCTTGGACTCTTGCGCCCACATCAGGACAGTCTGCATCCAGTTCAGGATCAGACATCCACTGGGCCACTCCATCTCCCCACTTCCTCCCACGGCAGATGGCTTAGGACTGAATTGTTCAGGAAGGGATGGGAAAGGAGGATGAGGAGAGGAGAAGGAGGAAAAAGAAAGGAAAGTAGAAGAGAAATAGGAAGGAGACATACATTTTTAATAGGAAGCAAAATAGATGGGGGTGGGTTAGAGACACCCTTCACCAATTAGGAATCGTGTATTCCAAGTTAAGGCTGGTGACAATTCTACAGGCGTGCAGCAGTGAGATCAAGTGGATCAGTTTGAGAGATGCTTAGTGGTTAAAATGGACAGAACTTGGTGGTAGGTTAAATACAAAGAGTGAGGGAAAAGAAAGGGGTCGTCTTCAGGAGGAAAAGGTCTTTGACTTCATAATTCTATGGGTAATAAATGAGACCGTTGCTAGGAAAAAGAACACTGGGAGAGTGCCAAATTCCGCACATCCACACATGTACTTCTCTTGTATAGCATTAACGTATCTGCTTTGTCTCATAGTTATTTATATGTATGTATGGTTTTGAAATCAAGGGGTGGGGCTAAAATATTAATACTATTCCTCCCACATACAATGTTCTTCTGACTGGGCTAATTAACAGATGGATTAACAGGAGAAAAGTCAAAGTTTAATACATGTGCACAGAGAATTCACATATAAGCATGAAAACACGAAAGACAGTGAGGCATCCTTGGGCATCATTTTGGACAAGGAGAAGGTGGGGTGGGTCATGGAGTGTTAGAGTTTAGAAGTGAGAATGGGCGGTTTGCATAGTTGAGGAAGAGGGGGCACATGTGGCAGGAAAACTCCTAAGATCCCTTCCCAAAGCAGGTCTCTCTGTCTGAATCTCTTGGGCAGGAAGAGGGGGAGGGTCAAAGGTTCTTTCTGAGTCTTTTTGTTTCTTAATAAACAGCCTAAAATTAGTATCTCAAAGGCTTTCAGAGGTTGGCAAACTAAAGTCCACAGGTCAAAAGAAGCCTGTTTTTGTATGGCCCACAAGCGAAGAATGGTTTTTACATTTTCAAGGGTTGCTTAAAAAGAGTAAACAAAGATAAATATGCAAGAAAGACTGCATGGGGCCTGCAAGGTTTAAAGTGTTCACTCTCCAGTCCTCTACTGAAAAATCTGCAGGCCTCTGCCTTATATAGCTCATCTTGCTTTATTAAATAATGAATGCCTATTATAAAATTAAATTTTATACTTAAAAAAAGACTCTCTAAAGAATTTAAATTGGAAAGTAAAAATTATGCAGATAGGGTTCATATATGGAAAAATGCACATTTTGAAAGCTTAGAAAAAAATGAAGAATTTTCTGCTGACTAAGTCAATAAGAAGTTATGGGAAAGAAGAATTTGTAAAAACTGGGAAGTTCACCCTTGGCTGGTCTAACTGAAAGAATTTAAGTTATCTTGAATTTTTGTGGTGAATTAAATATTTGTAATTCTTTTCAGTTGTACACTTTAGATGATAAATAATATACTTCTAAATGTCAAGTTTTATTGTTCATACATTTCCCAGTTTTCATTTTATTTCCCTCAATAAAACTAGTGGGGGGAAAAAGCTCTTTAAACAGTGGCTCAATGGTTTAGTACATGTGAAGGCACATTCCATTTTCTTACCTCTCCACTGCACTGCTCAGAATGCAGTCATTCCTCCACGTAGAAACGGTTGCTTCGCCTCTTCTATAGACCCCCATCAGAGTCCCCATGGTCCCACGCTCTGTAACCTGTACCTACAATTAAGGCATTTCTGTAGTTCATTGCCTTGAAGAATTAACTTTATTTTGTCTAGTTTTTCTAAGAGACTAGGTTACAGGAATCGCCATGTATACAAACATGCAAGTTGGTAACTTGAGCTTAGCCAAGGATACTATATTTTTTAATAGAACAGAAGCCAAATTGATCTGTTTACATGCAAGTGATTCTAAGTAAAACATTAGTCATGGAGGCAGAAGTAAAAAAGGAAGAGAAAAGGTGGACACCCTGCCCTGACTCCTTCATCCAAGGAATTCAACTTTAGACACTCAGTTTAATGGAAGCTTCTTTTACAAAGCATTTTCTTACCCCTCCCCATCTGATTTTGAAGTTAGAATTAACCATTTTTCTTATCCCATGGTATGCCTAGTTCAAGTGTCTATCAGCACTTCCATAACCGTTCCGGGCAGTTGGTCTGTGTGTCTGCTTCTCTCTGCTAGACTATGGGCTCCTTAGGGAAAGGACCTATCTCATTTACCTTTCTGGTTCTTCTGTTTGATACAACTATACAGCATGTATTCAGCAAACATTCATAGATGAGTAAATGCATGAATGGTTTGGAGTTCTTGGAAGACAGCAATGCTTAATAGGAGTGTCGAGGAGTCTTTTCAGATAAGAAAGAATGAAGAGAGATAAGAGGATGCTGGATATTGGAGGTTCTAGGATTCCCTCCTCCCCTCTGGTTTCTAACAACTAAAAAAACATATCCACTAACCAAATAGAGACAGTAGCAGAGATGGCTAAGTGTTCCAAGTACCCATTCTTCCTTTCTCAAAAGACGGTGGGCTCCTCGATTCTTGCCTGGATCCACGGCCTCCCAGAAGAAACTTCAATTCCCAGCCTCCCTTGTGACTGGGTGTGGTCGTGTGACTGACAGCCTGGACAATAGGATGTAAATACAAGGGTAGGGTGGCACTTCCCTAACCCCTTCCCCCTCCTCATTATCCAGCCTGAAGCAATAGGTGGAGGGCTACAGACTAGGGATGAGGGGGCAGAGAGGCCAAAGGAGCTTAGGACCCCAAGGACTTCATGGCTCAGAGCTGGCTTACGAGCCTTGGAAGAAAAATTCTGGACCATTGCCTAAGAAGGAAGAGGAAAGTACTTTTTAAAGTCACTGCTCCTTGTAGATTTTCTATATCACTCTCAGGGAAACCTACTCCTAAGAAACACAGGGCTCCAAGTGTTGGCAGCCTAGAGAGCCTGATCCCTTGCAGTCAAAGAGCTTAAGACAAACTGTCTTAAAAACAAACAAGGCAGAGACCTAAGGATTTCTGCCCCTTCTGCACTGACCCAGAGCCACCTTTCAGGAGAAAGTTGGGTCTGCAAATTCAGTTATGAGAAAACTTCCCCAGTTATCTAGAAGAATGACGAGAGAGAAAGTTGGGGAGGGGGGACAAGGTGAGAGAAAGGAAAAAAGAGAGAGAGAAGATAAAACAGAGAGGGTGAGAAGCAGAGAAAATTAATGATAATGAATATAAGGTTTCTCCCAACCCCCACCCCTTTCCTTCCAACATGGGAACAGAACACAAAAAAGGGAAAGATACAATTTGTACCCTGAGGAAAAGGACTAAACATTAGGGTTCTATGGGACAATAAAGAATATAGAGGCCCATCCCACAGTGTTACAGATGAAGTGAGGTCCAGAGAGAAGAAATTTGGGTGTTCAGATCCACAACTACAAGGATCAAAACCAATACTGAATCCTGAGACAGTCTTTACTATTCTATACAGTGTTTTCTTCTGTTAACCACCGACTGTTAAAGAGGAGAGGATGTTTAGTCCAACCTCCTCATTCTAAAAGTGAGAAAACACGTATTGAAAGGTGTCAAATTTCCCATGGTCACACAACTGGCTTTTTGTTACCAGCTCAGGCTCTTCTTCCCTAGTCTCTGCATTCACATACAAGTGTTGGGTAACTTCAAATGTTAATCTAGAGTAAATCTGTACATTCAGGGGAGCAGTGGAGATAAGGAACATAGCTAATGTAGCAAGACCCTCCTCCCTATGACTCAGTTTATGCTGGTCCATGAACAGTTAACAGTTTTTAACATCTAGCGCTTTCTTCCTGTGCTAGCTGCAGCTAGAGTTGTTATGCAAACCTGTGTTTGCAAGTCCCGAGGAGGAAGAGGTGTGTAAGTACATTTTAAATTTGCAAATGTTTTACATTTGAACTTCTTAACCGGTAACATTATTCATCTTCATCTTGAAACGACTCTGTTGAGTTTGTTGTGGGATGTTTACACATGCTTCCCTTTCTGTGACTACATAGAACTTCTGTCAGCGGGTCGGATGGCTGCTAGAACTGTTCCCCTCAAGTTACATCAATGTCCTTATGTTAATGATACTGGCTTTCAACTGGACAAAAGGAACAAGATCAAGGAGGAAATAAATTTGGATAGAAAGAAATCATCATAACCCCGTGAATAAAATGCTCATGGAAGTTTCAGTAATGTGTAAGAGCACAAGGGCAGACACAGGTGTTGTCCAAGAGGGTACTTCCTGTCAGCACCAGGATGCATAAAGGGTGTGTCTGAAAGATGCTGAGGACAAGGTCACATTTGGAACCTGGCCTGCCCTGCCCCAGGGATATACCCTTGGGGTATTTTCATGTGGCAGCCCTCCTCTGTCCAAACAGCACAAGTTGGTGCCTTGAAAACGTTCCCATGTCCCCATGTAATTCTTAAAGAAGCCAAGCATGTTAGTCATGCAGCTCACAGACAAAAAGGAATGCCTGTATTTCTGCACACAGTCATGAACTCATTGTACTTTGCACAGGAAGCTTGGCTCTGAGTGCTCAAATGTCATCCTTTAAAGGTCAAGTCTAAGTAAACAGGTGCAGTCTAGGAACACAGATAGTTGAGCTGGGCACTAGGCACACCTAACAAGAAAGCCACCCCTGTACCCTGAGCAGGGGCACATACAGACAAGACAAGTCTGACCCTTGCCCCTGAGCTGTCTGCCCCATGAAAACAAAAGCTGTCTCTCCTGACATTCTTATTGGAAGCAATACCTGGGATTGAGGAGAGTAAAGGAGGTCTGAGGAACCCTTCCTCTCTGAGGAAGAAACTAAACCAGCCTGGGCCCTGAGATCCTTGACCTCCCAAGTCCCTTTTTCTCCAGGCACAAGAGAAAGCTCATAATTCCCCTAGCATGCCTCTGGGCTTCCAGGATAACCCTTTTGCCCACCCCGGTATCGAAAATCAGTGGTAAAGAGTTCAAATAGATTTAGAGATCACATGCTCCAACCCCTCCTACCTAACCACCAAAGTCCACTTCAATAGTGCCTCCTGCGTTCAGATTTAGTGGTCCTCTGTCTCTCAGTACATCGGCACTTTGGTAATTCCTGCTGATCACATTCAGTTTTGTTAGTTATTTGTGTACATATTTTTCATACTGGCTACAAGGCCAGGTTGAAACCTACAAATCTTAAACTATTATAATCTACTAGAAATTAAATAATATTTGTAGTTCTATAATTAAGACTTTTATTCTTTGGGATGAAAACATGTCAGTCTTTTAAACAAAACAAAACAAAAAATACCTTTGTTCCTCCGCTTTTCTAGTTTCCCAAGTGCCTGTTTAGTGAGTCAGTTGGTACTCTGCCGGCATTGATCTTAACCACACAGCAGACTGTGAGCATTTTCAGGGCAAAGACAGGCTTACTCCTGTCTATCAGCCCTTAAAGATTAAACATGAAGGCCAGAACAAAGTAAAACACACAGCCCCAAAAAAAGAAAGAAAGAAAAGAAAAAAGTGGTGAAATGAATAGATCTAGCAATAACTCAATGATGAACAAGAATTAAGTTGGGCCAGTCCCATCCAAAGCTTCCTCAAGCCCCAGGAAGACCACAAGGCTTCCTCCAGGCAGGGAACGGCAGGAGTCTTGGTAAGCAAGCAGTGCACAAAGCACGGCTCTTGACCTTGCCTCTCCCTACAGCTCAGTGCCCTTGGTGGGGAGCCACTTGCCTCGAGGCTTCTTTAGGAAATTGTGCACAGGACAGGTGTTAACACTGCACAGACTAATGCTTCTCTGGATTTTTCTGGGGCTGCTGCTTCTGCTGCTGCTGCTACTGCTGCTGCTGGAATCCATTTAGCAGCTATGCCTTGGGAATGCAGTTCTCAAATGGCTTAGAAAATCCTCTACTTTTGATCCTTGCAGCATGACTTTCCACACGCTCAGTCAAAAATCAGAAGTTACCCACCCCCATTTCCTGTGTTCTTGGTAGCATATAACAGTCAGTCACTCCTGGGCCACAGCCAGGATGGAGGTGCGTAGAGGATGCAGAGCCGCCACCTTCTGTGAACTTCTCCTTGCCCCCAGATCCTCCTGCCTTGTTCACACAGCAGTACCTTTTCAGAAAGTCACTAGGCAGTAACAGATTTCTGCTCTTAAAGCAGCAGCCTGACAGACTAAGCCACTCTCTGGATTGTGAAAAGTACCCATAGGAGACAAAATACCCTTAGGGAATTCAGATGGACCAGTGTTTTAAGGTCAAGGATGACCTCCAGAGCCAAGGGAGAATCCATGCTGAGTGCAATTCATCAAGAACTCTGTGACTTCAGCACTCTGGGGTATGCTGGCTGATGGAGTAGGTTGTAAATATATTCAGTCC
The DNA here is from genome assembly GCA_004024845.1 of Tonatia bakeri. NCBI lineage: Eukaryota > Metazoa > Chordata > Mammalia > Chiroptera > Phyllostomidae > Tonatia > Tonatia bakeri. The sequence continues at coordinate 50,627 of PVIA01002875.1, read as the reverse complement.
TAGTCTCTAAACAAATTGTTTAAGAATGTTGACTTATCCAACTCCTAAAGCACAAGTGATAAACACAAGGCCCGAGGGCCGAATCCGGCCCTCCACCTTGTTTTACCTGGCCCGGCACCTTATTTCTACCCAGTGGCAGCGCCGAGCCCTCCCTTAACTGTTAAAGAGTAGTTACATTTATACAGTCCTAAAATTACACTTGGCCCTTTGAAGGCAACTGCAAGGCTTATGTGGCCCCCGGTGAAAAATGAGTTTTGACAGGCCTGAAAAGATTGTCCCATCTGAGCTGAAGGTTGCTACAGTCCCTGAAGCTATGTCTAACCGCCATCTTACTGACACTACTAAAACATTCACGGCTAAACTTCAGTGGGACTTCCATTCTAATTAAACAATCACTTAAAAGAAATTTCTTTTACTAAATCATCAGAAATGATTCTCAAACACTACGTTTGAAAGCACTCCCTTCTGTGTGAGAAGGTAGGAAGGGATGGTCAGGGCCACAACGTGTTCAGTGACCAGGGAGGCCTAATACGTGAGGTAAGAGAGGGAGGCACCCCAAGCTAATGAACGCTCCATTGTCTTCCGTGACAGGTACGTGTGCTGAGTGGAAGAGTGTCTTCCCAAACTCCATGGCCACCTGGAACCTGTTGAGGCAAGACAGTGAGAAGCTGAGAAAATTCCTTGGCAAGCAGAATGGGGAAAGTGAGACAGATAGTTAAATTGCCAAGCAATTTATAACCAGATAATAAATTGCAAGGTCTTATTTTCCCTAACCAAGGATATTTAGGTGCAAATAGTGTACACGTTCCAGACTATGCCAGGACAGACCCACCTGGGCCCATCTTGGTCCCTCTTCCCTGACATTCTTGGAAGGTGAAACCAGTGAATGGCTCTGATCCTTCTCCAAGCCCATTTTGATGCATCAGCGTATTAAAGGATTCACATGCAAAGCTGAAAAGTATTCTTCTGAGATCCTCCCTGGAGACCTCCCCTAAAATTTCCACCTTTAGAAAATAGATAAAAAGTCTTAAGACAAAGGACCCAGTGCATGCTTTCCCTGGAGCATGCACACACCTTCCCCACTTCCTTCCTCAAGTTTGTGTCTTTGCTGTTTTCCTCCTAAGCTCTAAGGGTTCTCAGGACACTTGTCACCAGGGGAACAGTGAGCAACAGCAGTTCACCCCAGGCTAACGCCCTGAACCTGTCTCCAAGGGCCCTCCTTTTGCCCATGTATTTGTTTCCTGAGTCAATGCAGTGGAGCTGGCTCACTTTTCCTGCCTCTGTGGTTTTATTCCTGAAGGGCCAAAGCAGCCTCACCTAAGCTCAGCTCTTCCTCACGTTTCCAAGGGGCCGAAGTAACTCTACCTACGCTCTCTCCCCGTTGCTGTAATCTTGCCTTTTCTATTTTAAGCCCTTCTTTTGTTTCAATGTTCCCAGCCTTAATAAACATACTCTAAAAACCACCTGGACTAGTGTTGTGATATCTTTCCTGCACCTATTCAAGAACCCACACATTCCAAACCATGCCCCGCAGACCCACCTTGGTCCCAGTCCCTTTCTGGTGATATTCTGACTGTGACTCTATTTGGAAATAGCATCTTTGCAGATAATCAAGTTAAGAGAAGGTCGTACTGGAGTAGGGTGGGCCACCGATCCAGTATGACTGGTGTGCTTATAAGGAGAGAGACAGAGACACAGACACACAGGAAGAGTATCCTGTGACAAAGGAGACAGAGTTGGAGTGATGCATCTACAAGCCAAGGAAAGCAAAGGGTGGTCGGCACACAGAAACGAGGAGAGAGAGAACGAAGTTAATTCTCTCACAGAGCCCCTAGAAAGAACAAACCCTGCCGACACTTTGATCCCAGACTTCTGGCCTCCAGAGCTGTTAAATTTTTGTGGTTCTAAGCCACCCAATTGGTGGCTTACAAGCAGCTCCAGAAAACTAATATGGTGTGGTTTGAGACACGAGTTACTGCGTATGCCAATTCAAAGAACCATATATTTAATCAGCCCATTTCCCTGGTCACCTCTTATATGACAGTGCCCATCACAGCCCATTGATTCTATTTAGTGTTTTCAATCAATATTACCTGGACCACACCAAAATTACATGCCTGGTATCCCCTCAGGCATCTTCTAGTCAACATAGTCAACAGTTTTCCAAATACGATCTTTGCTTGCCCTGAAATCCTCAGAGGCAGCTAAGAGATGCCCGCAGAAGGGGTATCAGGAGACAGCTGTGAGAGAGAATGGGGTGAGCAAAGTTTCAAACCTTTCCTCGTATGTTTCTCTTGTGAGTCTTATTTTATAAAATGGCTTTTGAATTTATATATTATTTACTTTTTATTATTAAAATTGTTAAGAATAAATGAAAATAGAGGTCCCAAAACACACCAACTTTAATTAAATAAAATAACCATGAGTAATTTGCTTTGTTTCTGTTTTTTTTATTATAAGAATCGATTTGAAATAAGAGGTCTATCACTATTTTTATTAAATACTGGATTAGATAACTCATTTTTTTTCATTATATTTTATTGATTATGTTATTACAGTTGCCCTGATTTTTCACCCTTTGCTCCCCTCCATCCAGCACCCCTCATCATTCTAAATTTATTCAATATATTGCACTTTGTGGCTCAAATTGCTGCATCATAAATTGAGTCTATTGAAAGAGTGTCAGACCTGGGGGCCAGTCATTGTATTTGGAGAGAGTCCATTATATTTGACCCAACATAATTTTCTTTTCAAGATACTGCACTGAGTTCCTATTTCACTATTTTCTCACATTTAAAATCCTCCTCTGCAATTTAATGTTTTTTATTGATACGTAAAAGGATCTACAGTCCCCGAATAGTAAACTGTTGCTTTTATTTTTTCCTTATAAACCACACCTCTCAGTATGATGCTCTTGTGAAGTCCCCTTTCATGCTGACAGTGGATTTAGGCATGTGACTGGCTTAGGCAATTGGAACATTAGCAGGCATGATGCTGTACATTCTGGATAAGCTTGCATGCGGGACTTGTCCTCTTGATTCCAAGAAGAGGGCTGCTGGTTGAAACCCAGGCCCCTGCTTTGAGGAAGCTCGAACACAAAGAGGCCCGCATAGAGGAAGTCCGGGACCCCTGGCTGACAGCACCAGCTGAGCTCCCGTGACCAGCACCAACGTCCAGCCACAGGAATGAGACCATTTAAATCTTTGAGCCACCTGGTGCCCAGAAGACACTACATGAAGCAGAACCACCCAGTCCACCCACAGAATCATATGAAATAATAAACAGTTGTTGTTTTAAGCCATTATGTTTCAGGGTGCTTTTATATTCTATAACACCCCTAATTTCTTCTTTACCACATCATTCTCCCTACTCTTCCTACACCAAAAAAAAGTCTCAGTTCAGTAAGCATTTATTAAGTATATAGCAAAGGACAGAAACTGTCATAGCAAAGCCAGGAGCAGTAGCACCTGTTAACAGCTTGAACTCAGTAAGTGGAACTGGAAAGGACAGATGGATTTGAGTAATGTTCAGGAGAAAAAATAATAATGTACATGTAGAGAATGAGGAAAGAGAAAACTGCAAATAATTTTCTCTTTCACCTTCCCTTTTTCCTAAGTTGGGTGACTCAAATGGTACACCTGGTAGCACAAGGACTGGGCACAGCCTGGCATAGCTGAGAGATGGGTTTGATGCAAGCATATTAAGCAAGTAAGTAAACATATGGAAGATGGTAGGGACACAGTTTTCTACTACTGAAGAAAGGCATTACAAATGTGGAAAGGAAGAACTGTGGTATTGGATTAGAATTGGAAGTACCAGTTGATGATGATAGATAGATAGATAGATAGATAGATAGATAGATAGATAGATAGATAGATGATAGATAGACAGTAGACAGACGGGTGGGTAATAGAGAGATATAGGTAAAAATGTATAGATGTGTTATATTTCCTAGTTGTGTGTACCAAGAGGGCTTAGAAGCAATAACAACCCAGTTCCAAAGAGCATCCCAGGACCCAAATCTCAGCTTCTGGTTTCTTGGAGAAATGTCTCATTCCAGAGCTAGGGTAGGAAAAGAACAAGATGAGTCTGGGACTTTTGCTGCGTCCAAAAACAAAGAAGCACTCAGAGAACTATGAGGACGTGCCCAAAGGGAACAGAAGTCAGTTTAAAGGGGCTCCCACTGGCCAAGTCTGGGATGATTTGAGCATCCAAATAAATAATGAGACTAACTCGTTACAACCCATTGAAAAAAATCAAAATTTGTGAATTTATACTACTATAAATACATGAATAAATAAATATGAGGGAGAAGAGAAAGCTTTAGATTTTAGTAAAATGCCAACTAATAGAGGAAAAATGATGAAATTAGAAAACCATTACTTGGCAACAATAATAGTAACAACTAATTTATATAGAATCATCATTAGATGCTAAAACTAGTAAGTGAACATTGGAAGAGGATATAGAAACAGTCTCAAAATAGTTCCCCCAATTATTTACCTGCTTATTAATTAATAAAAACAAATCCTTACTAATTAAGGTTGAAATGGACAAATTTAGCAATGCCACCTTAATTAAGTGACAAATGTGATGTTATCAATAACAGGATAAATCAGCATTAAGTTATTCCTGATACTGACAAAGCAGCATAACTTCCATGAAATTCTACCAAAAACACATCACCCAAATCTAACAATGAGAAAACATCAGAAACCCAAGGTGAAGGACATTCTACACAGTAATTAGCCTGTTCCCTTTTAGAAAATGTCAAAGTTGTAAAAACAAGGGAAGAATGAGGAAATGTCCCAGGTTGAGGGAGACTAGCAAAGACACGGTGACTAAACACAACACAGCATCCTGGGCTGGATTCCGAAATCATGAGGGACGTTATTGAGACAACTGTTGGAAGTCGATTGTATTGTGTGGATTAGACGGCAGTATCACAGCAAGATTCATGTCCTGATCTTGAGGGTTTCACTCTGGTTATGTGTGTTCATGTTTTAAGGAGATCGCACTGAAGTAATAAAATGTAATGGGGCATCATTGTTCTCAACTGGTTCAGAAAAAATAATAACAATGTGTAAACATACATAGAAAGATAAGATAAAGACAGTAAAATGTTAACAACTGGAGAATCACAATGAAGAATGTATGGAAATTCTTGTGTTAATCTTGCAATTTTTCAATTAAGTTTGAGAGTATTTTAAAATAAAACATTTTAAATGTGTTAATACTCTAAGAGATGCAAACTGATCTGTAGTGACAGAAGGCAGATCACTGGTTGTCTGAGTGGGGAAGGGCCAGAGGGAAGAATTCGGATTACAAAGGGGCACAAGGGGACGTTGGGGATCAATGGATGTAACTATTATCTTGATTTTGGCAATGGGTTTCCTGGTATAAACATACTATCAAATTTATACCATATACTTTTAAAATCTATTAAAAGCTAAAATCATAAAAAAATTTCTTTAGAATTCATGGTATCTGCTTAGGGAATCCAACCAAACTCTTCATCATATGGACACTTTTTTGTCACGCTCTTCCTTGTTCCCAGGATGCCCTTCTTGCAAACTTGCTCCATCTTACTCTCCCTCACATTCAAGAAGATAAGGGATTTCCATCTCCTCCAGGAAGTCTTCCTACACTGAAATCTGCTGTCCTTCAGTCCTTCAACAAATCTTATTGTTGAATGTTAATTTATACTAATCTTACAATACATACAATGGAAGCATATAATTTTTTCTATTGTTGTATTTATAATAATTGTAAATGTCCATTTTCATATTTCCTGTTTATTTTTTACATTAGAATTGAATGTCAAGACGTGTAAGTTCCTGGAGAGTAAAATATTGTTGAGCAGCATTGCACCGTGCCTACCTGGGTAAAATCGGGGGAGGAGGGGCAGGCAGGGAACACAGTGAACATGGCCGAGAGAGCAAGCTGGAGTCAGGAGGTCGGGTTCCAGCCCTAACTCTACCATAACCAGTGGTGGGCCAAGAATTCTTTGCTTCACTCCTTTAGGTCTAGGTTTCCCCATATGTCAAAACAAGCAGTGAATTCAATGTCATATAATTCACCTGTAACTTTTAGATTATTTGCATAACCACTAGATGGAAGCCATGAACCCATGTCCTTACTTAGGCTACCAGGAGAGGCCACGTGGCAGCAGGAAGCCCAGGAAGTGCCAGTGGAGAGATGGTCCTGTGGCTGATGCAGAGAGAGCTACAGAAGTCATTTCCCTGACAATAGTGTTCTTCTGTCTTTAACATCTGGGCGAGAAAATTAGAGATCAGAGGAAGTCAGGCCAAAGTGCAAGTCGTAGACATTTTCCTCTTTACTAAACCCCAAGGCTTTTGAAGTATGAAAATCCTGTATGATTTTCTGTATTATCTGAAGTGAAAATTACTTAGAGTCCCACATGCTTTTAGTCAAATATGTTCAAATGAATATTGTTTTGAGAGAAAGAGGGTGTCAGTCACTTTTGCTGAAACCAAGGGTCCTTATGACTTTAAATCTTAGCTCTAGAAATCACCTCTCCCCTCAAAGACCTAGCCTTCTCCCCTCTCCCTGCCCCCCATAATCGGGAACCCCCAGGCAGCAGACCTGACTAATGGTCACAGGCCCAGACCTCTGTCAGGCTAAAGGTTCCATCTTGACCTAAGTTATGTTTCAGCTCCTGAGCCCTAAGGCAGAGCAACCCCCTGACTACTTTTCCATGAAACCAGACAGAGGGACCCAGCAACAGACCTCAGAACCTCCCTCAGGACCTGAAGAAAGGATTCATTACCCTTACCTCACCTCTGACCAATCAGCTCCCAACACAACCCAGAGCCCCCAACCCTCAGTGTCTTGTGACCTTGCCCTATATACTCTGTGACTTACACACCATCCTGGAGTCAGGTCTTTACAGCATAAGCTCCCCATCTGCAAATTGGCCAATTCCATATTAAACCATTTTTCTCTACAGACTGCAAATGCTTGCTCGCGCATTGCTCTGGGCCAGTGCATGCCCGCAGGCAGACTCTAACATTAGGGTCTCAGTAACAATGTCAAAGGCGTTAAAGCACGTTGAAAAAAGTAGATTTTTTTTCAATCTGAAAGTAAAATTTCTATGAGATTCATCAAATGGATGAGAATTTTAAAAAAACTATCAACCTATATAAGCAAATAGAGAAACCTGTTTTTGTGCCATTTTTGTATGCCAGTGAATCAACTCTGTAAACCTTGAAGATAGAAGTATTGAAAGCTATGGTGGGGCTAACAAAATATTAATACTACCCCTCACCTTCTACATTCTTCTGGCTGGGCTAATTATCAAATTAATGGAGGCAGACTAACAGGAGGAAATCACAGTTTAATACATGCACATGAGGAATTCACACAGGCACAACAATCTCCTGAATACTCCAAAACAATGAGGCAGCATTGGGTATACGAGATGCTCCTGGCCAAAGAAGAAAAGAGGGAAGGAATAGGACATTATATTTTAACAGTGAGAATGGGCAATTTGCAGGTAGTTGAGGAAGAGGGGAACATACATAGCAGGGAAATCCTAGCTAGGCACTTCAGAAACAATGGGACGCAGAGGGTACCTAGCTAAGAGGCACCTGCCTGCAGCCCTCTGTTTATCATACCTAATTCAGATTAGGCGAAGATGGGCATCCTAAACTCTCCTCCTGAATGAAGCACATTTCTCTGCCTCAATCTCTTGGGCAAGAAAGGGGAAAGGATCGCCCTGGCTGGCGTAGCTCAGTGGACTGAGTGCAGGCTGCAAATGAAAGCATTGCAGGTTTGATTACCAGTCAGGGCACATGCCTGGGTTGCAGGCCACGGCCCCCAGTAACTGCACATTGATGTTTCTCTCTCTGTCTGTCTCTTTCTCCCTCCCTTCCCTCTCTAAAAATAAATAAATAAAATATTTTTTAAAAGTTTAAAAAAAGAAAGGGGAAAGGATCAAAGAATCTTTCTGAGTCTTTTGTTTCTTAATAAACAACTTAGAATTCCCAATCCCAAAAGCAACTTCAGAGTGGCAGAACTTTGTTCCCTTCACTCTAGTATGACTGAATCTTTAATAAGTGTGTATGAGTCATACACAGAAGTCACATACCCTGTGCTCCCCTGAATAATCCTTTTTTTTACCACTGACCTTTCCAGCTGAGTAGTTCAAAATTCTTGGTAAACTGGCTTCAGTGTCTCTAGTGGGTGGAGGGGTACTTCCTTCCACTGCAAACTTTTAACAGCCCAGAAAAGCTCTGTCTTAGGGAAGAACAAATCAAGATACTTCAGAATGCTAAGTGATGGTAAGACTACATTCAATGTCACTCAGATTCAACACACATTCAATGAAAAAATATTTGGCAGGGATTTTAATTCCTTTATTTCTCACAATGTTTTTGTCAATGGCCATTTTAATGCCATTTTACAGGTGCTGAAGAAATTAGAGATGTTCGGTGTTTCGTATTAATGATATACATTGCAAAGCCAGCATTCAAACCAGGGTCTCTGGATTTCCAGCCCCGTTCTTCCTAACACACCAAGGTGAAGAGGAGGATTCATTACCTGAAACTTAACACAGAAAGTTAACCTCACAGGTGAGTAATCGTGAAGCTAGGGAGCAATTTCCTCCACCCTTAGAGCTGTCTCTTTGTCTTCCCCCTCTTTACAGTTATTCTTTTGTCACCCACCACAGAAGAATCTGGTAGGGGACTGCACAGTAACACACACGCTCACTTGTCAAAAATAGCTCAATGCTACATATTCTGACCAGTCCCCGAATGAGGGAAACATCATTTAAAAACACTAACAAATAGCAATGCAAGGAAAGCAATACGATTGCTGAAGGGTCCGTAAGGTCTACTCTTCCCCACCCAAACCCGAGGAAGAAAAGGGTCTGTGGGCCTTCTTAGGCTGACTCTCACCCCAGCACGCAAGACCTGATTTTGTTTTTGTTGTTTTAAAGAGGCAGTGCAGACTGTGAATACTCTACTACATGGGGTGAGGGTTTTCTTTAAGAGTTTTTCTTCCTACCTACACACTAGTGCAGGACTTGTTCCAGCCAGTCCTTATCAAGCCAGCTAGATCTGAGCACTTGGTCAGGAGGCTCTCCCACCACTTAAGAAAGCAAAGAAAGGGAACACCAATGTAGAGAATAGTATCTAAAATTTCCCCCAGGTCTTCATAAAGCCAGTGTCTTCTTTCGTTACTTCCTGCAGTTCAGGAAACGAGGCAAAAGTAAAGGCTTTATGAACTCTACTTGTTGGCCTATAACTTCCACATGGAACTGAAGGAACTGTCCTCCTAACAGAAGTCTCTCAAGAGAAGAGGTAGGTTCCTACACCGAGGAGAACTTGGTCCGTGGTCCATGCTCCGTCTGCTGACCTAGAGGTAGAAGAGAGAGTCGGGCTGATAGACTGCATTTGCCTAATGACTTCCCAGCCCTATTCAGTTCTGAGGGCAGCAGAGAAAGCGGGTCCACTGTTAGCCCAGCCTGCTAACCAAGTCTTGGCAGGCCCTTTTATTTTGGCAAGGCTGAACCCAAAGAGAGGATTGTGTTGCATATTTACTCCCTTTCTCTTATGATGTCTTAGACTCAGCATGGTCCCTGTAGCCTGTTTCAGGCCGAAGGTCCCCTCCCACCTCCTCTGCAGTGTTTCTGCACTGCTCTGTTTTGTGCTTGCTCAGTGGGAGGAAATTCCTTGTCCTCAACATTCCTTTCAGACAATTACCATAAGCCACTCGAGACCTGGGAAGTGGCCTCCTGGCACGCTGTGTCCCTGCGGAGGCCAGTCTCATCCAGAGTAAGGCTGAAAGCTGGCTTTTATTTTGTATAAGCTACCTGATCTCTGTGAGATTCTGTAACCGTGAATTGCACAGGTTAATTATTCCCTCGATTAAAAAAAAAAAAGTCACCTCTACATTATCTGAAGCTTGTTGCCTTGTCACTGACTTGAGATGATTGGCACAGATAGCCAGGCTGTGTTTAATTAAAGGATTTTCATGTGTCAACAGCTGAGAATAACAGTCTCACTTCTCTAACTCAGGAGGAGTCTGATTAGGGTGAGAAATGCCCATTATCCCAGGGAGCATGCCTTCTTCGCCTCCCCGCCCAGATCTGCAGCTGGTCGCCCTTCCTCTGCACCAGGAAGAAGGGCTACGGGAAGGAGAGGTCACAGTGCCTGCAACCACCGGCCCGTCTGCAGAAGGCAGAGAAGACCTGCTCACAGAGGAAGGCGAGCTCTAGGGCTCATAAACCCACGGCACAAGGCTTCAGTGGTTTCCCTAAACGGTCAAATTTTTAAAAGTTAAACAGTCAGTCACTTTTTCCCAATTCCTAGAAAATATGTTTGTCTACTAAGTTACCTACATAGTTTTGCTTGTTTATTTTTTGTTCAATTTACTTTGTGAGGAGGAAATGCCTGCACATGGTAAAAGGATACATAGTGAAAAATAACCTTCCTCCACCTCAGTCCCCTGCCCCCAGCTCCAGTTTTCTCATATGTGTGCCCTTCTGAAGATATTTCACTCAATTACAGGTTTGTGTGTGTATTCATCATTTATCTGGAATTCAAATTTAATGGGCACCCTGTATTTTATCTGGCAATCCTATCATTGGTGACACTGTTTCTAAGATATATGAGGTCTGTCCAGAAGCTATCCTGCCATGTACTATGAAAAATAGACATTCACTGGAGAAGATCCAATATACAAGAAACATTGTACATAGAACAATGATACCTCAGTCCTCTTCAAAGCAGGCCCCTTGGGACCTGACAGTTCTCCCAAACACCATCAGCTGCCCTGTTGTATTTTCCTGAATTTCATCAATGGTCTATAATCTCTTCCCTTTCAAAAGTGGTTTTAGTTTTGGGAAAAGCCAAAAGTCGCAGGGTGCCAAATCTAGGCTATAGAGGGGCCGAGTCACCTGGGTGATTTGATGTTTCACCAAAAAACTCTGCACGAGATGTGATGCATGAGTGGGTACGTTGTCACAATGAAGCAGCCAATCACCAGTTGTCTGTACCTGTGGCCTTCTGAGTCATCCAAATAGTTTCTGCAGAGAAATGTTCAAGCTTAAAGCAGAACATGATACAGATTCATTGCTCTACTAGCTCAGTCATTTTGAATGCAATGGCCACACCGTACACATGCTCACTCAACGATGTCTACCACCCCTACTGACTAGCACAGTGAAGTCAGCGTTGCTCACACATGCACATTCCAGTCCACTCTCCTGGCTGCCAGGTTACGTTGATGTCACACAAACTGTTCTCATTATGTTAACAATGGCTGGACTTTTGCTGGACAGACCACATATAGATACACATTTATTGTTTTTATATCTACTATAATGCATAATATATAAATGCTATAAAATAATATATGTAAAATATACTAACATGTTTATATAAACATCTATTATTATATTTATATCTGTGTGTAAATGCATATCATATATGTCATATATCAGTATGAACTCATTTAACTTATCAAAATGTATATTCAAATTTAACCTATGAATATATAGCACACATACAAATACATATTTAATATTTAATATATATTTTAACTAAGTTCATACTGATGTATGCCATATTTATTTATAACTTTAATATGAACATATATTAAATATATTTTTGTTAAATATGAGTTTATACTAATGTTCCAGACTGTAATCTAGCACCATAGCGTTCCTTCCAGTGTTTCCCCTGTTTACCTACACTTCCCTCCCCAGCAGTGAGAAACCTGGCCCCACTAACCACCATACATTTACTTATTTGTCCATTATCACTTATTTTACACGTTTCAGAATTGTCAACCTGTAACCCATGAGAAACAAATTTACCAGCGAGGGTACAGTGTTTGCGGACAGCTTCTTCAGTCTTTAGTCCTACAGTTCCGAGTCCAGACAGCTGTTTCCCAGTCATTGCGGTCATCTTCTCATCTTCTTCTTCCTCTATTTTTTTATCCTCACCAGAGGACGTAATGATTTCAGAGAGAGGGGAGGTGGGGAAGAGAAGGGGAGAGAGAGGTAAAGAAACATCAACGTGAGATTAGGTTGTCTCTTCTATGCGTCCTGGCCAGGGACCAAATCTGCAACCCAGGCATGTGCCCTGACCTTTCCATTTATGGGACCATGCTGCAACCAACTGAGCCACACCAGCCAGGACGAGATGATCTTACCCTCCTCCATTCTCTTCATGGTGTTATGTCATTCACATATAATACAGTTAGATTCATTTGTCAAAGTCTGCATTTCATCTTGGAATCCCCCAACATCCTGGTGGATTTTTTTTTAACTAAATACATTTGGTTCACTCTTTGTGATGCATAATTCTACGGATTTTGACAAATGCAGAAGCATTTTTTCACCATTCCAGTAATAGAGAACACTTCTTTATTCTAAAAATTCCCCCATGAATCCTCTTTGTCACCAACCACTGCCCTCTCCTCCAACTCCTGGCATCTGTTTTCCATCCTTACAGTGTTGCCTTTTCTAGAGTGTCATATAAATGGAATCAAACTTGTATCCTTTTGGGTCTAGCCTTTTGGGTCTGGCTTCCTTCACTTAGCAAAATGCATTGAATATCGATCTGTGTTGTTATGTGAATCAATAACTCACTGTTTTTCACTGCTGAATAGTATTCTATTTGTGGATGTACCACAACTTGTTTATCCATTCACCTGTTGAAGGACATTTTGGTTGCTTCCTGGATTTAGAGATTATGCATAAAACTGCAGTAAACATTTACAGACATGTTTTTGGATGAATGTGAGTTTTTTGTTCACTTGGGTAAATGTCTGTGAATGCAATTGTTGGAAAGTTATGTGTCTTTGTTCTTGTTCCAGAGACAAAGACGCCAGGACAGCCTGAGTATGTAACTCTGAGAGTGTGAGTCACCACGGAGGCACAGTAGAGAGCAGGCCTCGCAGGTTTGGAAAGTCTGGACCTCAACAAGCCTCGCTGAGTAGGAAGGGGACAATAAGGAAGCTTTTTAAATTTTTTCCATTTTTTTATTGTAATTCTACTATAGTCGTCCCATATTTCCCCTTCTGCAGAGCAGACCTCTGCCCAGCCCACCCGACCCCCACAGTCAGTCCCCACACTGTTTTCCATGTCCATGGGTTATTCATATGTGTTCTTTAACTGGACCCTTCCCCTTCTTTCCACCATCATCCCCTCCACTCTCTCCTCTGGTCACTGTCAGTCTGTTCCATGTTTCCATGCCTCTGGTTCTATTTTGCTCATTAGTTTATTTTTGTCGATTAGGTTCCTCTTATAGGTGAGATCATATATTATTTGTCTTTCACAAACTGGCTCATTTCACTTAACATAATATCATCCAGTTGCAACCAGTTGCTGTTGCAAAATGTAGGGGTTTCTTCTTTCTTTCTGCTGTGTAGTATTGCTTTGTGTAAATGTATCACGGTTTTTTGATTAATTCATTTACTGATGGGCACTTAAGCTATTTCCAGCACTTGGCTATTGTAAATAGCACTGCTATGAACATAGGGGTGCATAAGTTCATTTGAATTGGTGTTTTGGGATTTTTAGGGTATAGTCCCAGCAGTGGAATCGCTGGGTCAAAAGGCAGCTCCATGTTTAGTTTTTTGAGGAAATTTCATACTGTTTTCCACAGTGGTTGCACCAGTCTGCATTTCCACCAACAGTGCACTAGGGTTCCCTTTTCTCCACATCCTTGCCAGCACTTGTTGTTTGTTGATTTATTAATGATGGACATTCTGACCTGTGTGAGGTAGTGTCTCATTGTGGTTTTAATTAGCCTCTCTCTGATGGCGAGTGATGTTGAGCATCTTTTCATATGTCTACTGGCCACCTGTATGTCCTCTTTAGAGAAGTGTCTATTCATGTCCATTGCCCATATTTTAATTAGATTGTTTGTCTTTGTGGTGTCAGATGAGTTCTTTATGTATTTTGGAGATCAAACCCTTGTCTGATGTTATCATTGCCAAATATGTTTTCCCATAGTTTAGGTACCCTTTTCATCTTGATTACGGTTTCTTTAGCTGTGCAGAAGCTTTTTAAATTTGATGTAGTACATTTGTTTATTTTTTCCTTTATTTCCCTTGCCTAGGAGATATATTGGCAAAATTATTGCTATGTGGGATATCTGAAATTTTATGGTGTCATGACTTATATGTAAGTCTTTTATCCATTTTTAGTTTAATCTGGTGTATAGTAGAAGTTGGTGGTCTAGTTTCATTTTTTTTTGTATGTACCAGTCCATTCTCCAGACCATTTGTTGAAGAGTCTATTTTTACTATATTGTATGCTCATGCCCCTTTTGTCAAATATTAATTGATCAGAGAAGCATGGGTTTATTTCTGTGCTCTCTGTTCTGTTCCATTGATCTATGTGTCCATTCTTATGCAATACCAGACTGTTTTGATTACAGTGATCTTGTTGTATAACTTGATATCAGGTAGTATGATCCTTCCTGCTTTGTTCTTTTTTTCTCAAGATGGCTGATGCTATTCAGGATCTTTTTTTTGGTTCCATATAAATTTTTGAATTATTTGTTCTAGATGTGTGAAATATGCCATTGGTATTTTAATAGGAATTGTGTTGAATCTATAGCTTGCTTTGGGTAGTATGGACATTTTAATGATGTTAATTCTACCAATCCATGAACACAGTATATGCTTTAAAGAAGCTTTTTTAAAGGATCAGAAAAAGAGTCTTGCAGGTGAGTATCAACCTATTAAAGACAGTCCATAAACAAAGTCACACATCTTGAATCACAGTGATCCTCTCAAAGAAACACAATGATTTAATTTGATTTTATCTATTCTGATCCCCTTCACATGTACTTGCTCCATGATCACAGGGAATGGGAAGCGAGATTCTGATTTAAAGTTTAATTTGCTCTAGTAACTTAAACAATCTCTATAGAAAATTATCAGTCATAATATAGCTTTGGGGAGAGAAGCAAGGAGTCCTTGGTCTCATGACAGTCCTTAAAATGAGCTGGTTGGCATCAGCTTTTCTCTGGGGCATTGACCCCTGTCCATCTGGTCACCGGTACCCTGCAGGGACCTGATGCTCAGATCTATGGTTGGTGAACACATGATCTGTGTTCTTTTGGCTTGGTTGATTCTACCTGAGTCTGATCCGTGCAGCATGGAGGTGTATGACAGTACAGGAAGGTAAAACCTCAAGATTTCCCTTTGTCTAATGACTCTGTATCAACAAGTTGGCTTTGGCATGGCTGCCCCTCAATTCAGCACAAGGCAACATGACAGGCAGCATCCTCAGATAGGAGTAAGGATGTGGAAGATGAAAATGTGCAAGCAGTTGATGATGTGAGGCTAGAGCCCACTCTGTCCTTAGTCACACCATTCTAAGCTATTGATTCTCAGCTCTGGACCAAAGTTAGCAGAGAGGAAACCAAACCACAATTTCTGCTCTCATGCACCTCCCTCCATTCCCACTATTGGTCTTATCACAACCCCAACAAAAAGGAAAAGCTAGCTTCCCCTCTTCCCGTTACTGCTAGACCATCCATAGGCAAAACTCAAGAGTCTATTCCAAGGTCAATAAACTATGGCTTTGAATGGCACATTTTTAAGGCACAGTGGAATGAAGATTATTTTGTTCTTTTGTTAGCTGGCATTGTATTTAATATGACATTAGAACTGTCATACTAAAAGGATATCCTGTACACTGACATTATCCAGCTAAGCTCTCATCACAGTACTTCCAATTCACAGGAAAGCAATGATCAGAAAAAAAAATTAAAACTTTATAATGGAATTTCTTATCACAGTGGAATTATGTCATAAAATTAAACACGATAATGAGACTGCAATCAAAGTAAGTTTCTGAGTGGCAGATTCGTTAGCCAAGTGAGAAAAGCCGGTCACTGGTGGTGAGTTAATTAAATCGTATTTGTTTGCAACAACCAAGGAAATGTGTCCAGAGAAAATAAATTTCTTCAAGACTATTAACAGTTGCTGGCAGAGTTGAGGACATTGGGAGCAACATCAAAAGTCAATTAAAAAACAGACAAATGATTTGAGTGGTTTTCCTTGGCTCTTGATGAGTCAACAGATGCTACAAATACTGCTCAGTTATTTATCCGAGGAGCCAATGCAGAGTTTGAAGTGACTGAAGAATTAGTCTCTGTGAATAGTCTGCATGGAAGACTTAGGGTGGGACTGTCTTTGTAGCTCAAAACTTGTCGCCTGTAGGTTGAACTGAGAAACACATTACGGAGTAGCAAAAAATAAGCCTAAAAGGCATTTTGTGTGAGGTTCTAACTTGAAATGCTTACAAATAATACAATGTATTGGGGATTTTAGTGGGGCAGCACACAACACATCTCTTCCACGTCCAAATTCAAAACAAATTAAGATATATAAGAGAAAAGCTTATAGAGGCTAAACTGTCATATTTAATACTGATAAAGCTATTTAGAGAAGGCACATTAAATATGGGCCATTAAAGTGGGCTCACTAATGTTCCTTAGAATTGAATGAGAGGAATTAACTTTCTAAAATAACAAACCAGACTCAGAGAGACCGAGCCTGGACCACAGGTTCGGAGCGTGGCCAAGAGCTAGGGAGAATGCATTCTCTCTACACTCGGCCGTCTCTAGAAGAGGAGCCCGTGCACAGGCAGAGAGAGACAGGCAGTGTTGTTTTAGAAAAATCCCCCCAGATGGAGCGAGGAAAGCCATGGCCCACTCCATCAACGGGGAACTGGAGAACAGCTTTGCCATAGATGAGGAATTATGACACTGTGGGCAAGCACAAGCAACTCCCTCGTCCATTTATAGTCTCAACCCTGAATTTTGCCGATGTATCTTTTATAAAGAGACATACTTTAAAAAATATCAAATAGAGCAGGGATGTGAATCTGCATCCGAACTGTCTCAGGGCTGGTAAAGAATGCTTAGAATTTTTAGCTTCTAGAGGCCATGATTCATGTGATTAGAAATACCCAAATGTAAGAAGTTCTAAATGCTGGTAAGTCAAAAATAAAAAAATTAATTAAAACTGACTGACATCACACAGTCATGGCCTCACTTCGTAATTGATTCTCTCATTGTTAATCCGCCCCTGTGGTTACAACCTGCTTTCCAGATGTTTCTCCATGTTTTTGACTTTGGCAGTATGTACAGCTCAAGAGGTCTTGCCCACCCCATCTTTGTGGCCAGATGCTGGAGCCTCTCCCTCTTTTTTTCTTCTTCCAGTACATTTGAGAGCCCTCCACTGTCTCTTTATCTGGAGAGAACTGTGTCCGTCCTCATCAAACTGCCACATGGTGTTGCTCTCAGCCACCATGCGGGGCAATCAGGTTGGTACCATGCTAGCAGGTTTCCCAACTCTCCGTTAGCAGATTCACTTCTTTGACTGAAGGGAGCAGCAGTTCACTGCACTTGGATAAGCACCAACCCAGTCTGGAGGGATCTGGAGCACAGTTCTCTGCTTTGTATAACAAGGAAGTGACAGCAAATGGTTCTTCCATGTTCTTTCCAACTCTGAAATTCTGATTCAGTGATTGTGATTTTGCTGTATACTTAAGGAAAAGTAGAGCTGTGTGGGTTTTTTTTAAAGATTTTATTTATTTATTTTTTAGAGAGATGGGAAGGGAGAGAGAATGAGAGGGAGAGAAACATCATTGTGATGTGTGAGTATACATTGGTCAGTTGCCTCTCACACACACCCAACAAGGGACCTGGCCTGCAGCCCAGGCATGTGCCGTGACTGGGAGTCGAATGGGTGACCTTTCAGTTCACAGACTGGCACTCAGTCCACTGAGCCACACCAGCCAGTGTTGGATCATTTGATCTAAATCAAAACATTACACAAGGTCCCACACACAAAATCAGTAGAATAATAATTCCACTATTTAAAACTGAGAAAATTTGGTGGATGGTTATATTGCTTTGAGCTACAAATGACTGTACTAAATGAGACAGCATTCAGATCTGTTTAATTTAGAGCTGCAGTTGGGTAATAGATAAAAAAGATCTTCAAGCAAATCAACCATAATCATTTCTTTGTTAATTCATATACTCAGTAGCCAGTTCTGTTCTAATAACATGCAGCTGGGGGGGTTTAGGACAAAGATGTTTAATCACAACAATTAATATGTGCTTACAGACATAATTTATCTGCAATCATTCTTCAATTATGATATTTTATTTAATATGGGTAGTGTTTCCAAGGGTATGATTTTCATAAAACAGTGGGAGACACATTCTTAGAATTTAGCTGGCGTTTGAAGGTCTGACCTTGTGTTTGCTGGCTTTTTGCAATCCTACAAGGATTTGCTGGATTTCATTCCAATTGCCTGCCTTTCCACCCCAGTTTTACTTACTTATTTTGGTGGAACCCACAGAGAGGTGTAGCGGGAGAGGTTCGGTTGATGCAGCTGAATCTGTGGATTTAGAAACAGGAAGTTGGAATCTTATTGCCTGAAAACGTCTCTTTTCTTGGTGAGTAAGAACCAAGGTTCCTTGCTAAGGTTGGGAGGAAAAGTGAAGATCATTTGTTATTCCCAAACCTCGCAGATAAAGTTGTAATGCGCCAGAGAGTCTGAATGACTTCCTTTAACATTTCTCTGAGAATTTAGTTAGTTCATTTTTATGTTTGGTCATAAATACTCTAATCTTTGGTTACTCAAGTAACAGAAATTTCCCTCCTCATATTGTGGAGAAAAGGGGGGAAGAAACTGCTCACATAAAAGGGCCCTAAGAAAGACAGCCTATCAATAATGATTATTTTTGGATTGTGTACTATGGGTCATTTTATTCTCTTGGATATTTTTGTATTTCCCAAGTGGTCTCTAATTAGCATGGCTTGCTTCTTCAAGAAAAACTTGAAATAAAATTATAAAAGACCTTAAGATAGTAGCCTAAAATCTAAGCTGTACTTTCAAGAACATTCATACTTACAGAAACTCTGTTGTAAGCACTTTGATGTGGTCCGTGTTTAATTTCAGTCTCCTTCCTCTGCTGGCTGCACACAGCCACTGCATCAAGAGTGCCTAATGATCAGGAACATATCAGGAGACCAAAAAGCAAAAGCAAGCAAACACCAGTGAGGTAGAGAGAGCTGCAGAGAGCGAGCAGTTGCTCGAGAAACTCCGAGCCAGCAGTGGAAAGAGAGGAGAAGCAGAAGCAGCAGAAACAGCAGAAACAAGAAGCTGAGTCATTCTAATGGCAGAGCATTTCGTGAAGGGCAGCAGACGTCTACGTTTATGGGACAAGATAACAAGATTGACAAGGCTGCCTCTTATCACCAGGGCTTTTTAGTGGTCTTTCAGGCCTTTGTGTCCTATTCCTTAGCTCTGTGGTAGATGAGATTAGTTTGTTCTTTCTCTGCTTTTTATATGTTCCTAAAACACAGGCCATCAACTGAGGCAGCCTCACAGCCTACAAGAAGCTAACTGGCCTAGACAAATACTTAGGTCAAATCCAATTTTGTTTAAAATGCAGATACTGTGATAAACAGCTTAGGAGATACATTTTTTTGTCTTTGTTTTGAGTTATTTCCTTAGGACTGAGCCCCAGAATAAAAACTAACAGGTCAAAAGTTAAAGAATTGTTGATACTGCCCGACAGCTTTTCATGAATTGCTGTGATTATTATTGAGGTTTATTATCTTCAGATGATTTCACATCTTTTAATTTTTTACAGTGTTTATTTTCTGTCTCTATTCTCTACCATATTGTATGGCTGGTACTCAATTTTGGTGGACTCAGTCATCATTTGCAACATGTTTCTCCCTCTCCTGACTCTACTAGGGAGGAAATGAAAGCCAAATTTTGATTTCCACCATTTCTTGTTGATCTGAAAGTAATTCTCTGGTGCACTCTCCAAACTCTGCCTGCTTCTTGTGTAAACTGCCAGGAGATGCAGCAGTCATTTTGAAACCAAAAGATAAAAGCTACATGCTGAGAGTGTGTGAGCCAAAAGGTCTACCTTGGACGCTGGTAGTGGTGAGAGTTTGTGTGTCTGCCCTACACTAATTCTCACAGGATCATGGGGGCTGTGCTGAGGCCTTAGTTGTGGGGCCTCCTGCTCCTTCCTGCACCCTCCTTCAAGGCCGAATCTTTGCAAAGGTCAAATAAGCTTAGATAAGCTTGTGGCATTCCAGAGCAAATGGAACCATTGCCTGCCTTCCCAGACAACCTGAGGGACCGTACACCTCAGACAGCAGCCTGAGTGCACTGGAGCAGGACAATGATCTGCAGGGACTGGGGCTGGGGCTGGGCATGGACCCTCAGGTTCTTACAGAGGCTCTTACACCCCAGCCTGGTACAGGGAAAGGAACTGGAGTTGCCAGGCGCCCCGAGTGGGCGCTGGACTAGCCGAGTGCACCAGGTGCACCTTTGGGGTGAGGACACAAGAAGTACAGCTTTTTGCCTTGACAACAGGGGACCACGGCAGCATTCAGCAGGAGCAGAGAGCAGCGCTCAAGGCCAGAAGGAATGAGTTACGCAGGTCAGCACAGACAGAGACATCCATGACCCAAACTCACATGCTTGGCCCTAATGCCACCGCGTCAGACAAGCCTCCCTCAAATTCAGAGACCTCGAGGGAGCAAAAGAACTAGAACAGCAGTGCTGGATGGTTCATTTGAGTTCTCCGTAAAAGATGGAGAGTAAATTAAGTTATCGGAAAACAAGTGAAAATAGAGGCTTGTGTGCTGAGCTGAGTTCAGTTGTAGAGAAATTACTAAAGTTTTATATAAACCCCCTTGTGACAATGCAAAGTTTGCACTCCCAAATCTTTTGGGAGAGTTACCTGGCAGTAGCTACTAAAATTAGAAATGCACAAACCCTTTGACCCAGCAATCTCAATGTTAAGAACTTATCTTTTAAATGAGCCAGGATACAAGGAGATGTGTATAAATATTTTTATTTTGACAATATTTGTGGTGCCAAAGCTGCTTGACTCTCTTTAATATCTATCAGTAGAATGGGATGAATAAAGAACTATGTGTCCATTGTTTGAAGTATTATGTAGCTATTAAAATGTTGATATATATTATTAAATGAAAAAGTGTGAGTGTATATATTATCTCTTTTTTGTTAAAAAAAGAAGAGGGTCTTTATACATGTCATAAAAACACAAAAAGACCCATCAAACTGTTAATGTGAGCTCTTTAATGGGTGGTTTTGGAAGAAGGAGAGACCATCTTTCTTTGCTTATGTATTTCAATATGTTTGATTTGAAACCGAGAACCTGTTCAAATGTTATAATATTTTAAGAAATAAAATTAAAATGTGAAAAGAAAAATGAATGTCAGTTTAGCGATGTTTCAAATGATACTCTCAAAAGCATCCACAAAAAATGATTTTGAAAGATGAAACTTTCACTTTCCTTCTGTCTAACTCGACCCTCCCTGAAAGTGATGACGTGTGAAATGGGGTAGGGGGCGGGTGGAGGGGCGGTTAAAATCAACCGTTCACATTATGGAACATACTGAAGAATTAGGACTTGACCTTGACTGTTTCTGAGTCTTAATCTTTAAAGGGCCACTTTCAGTTGCAGGAGCTGATTCCTTCTTTCTCTGATCATATCCCTTCACCTTTGACACTCTTTACTTTCCCTTGTCTCACCCTTCCTCTTCACCCCATCTCCTGTCTTCCTCTTTCCCACGTTACCCACATTCACACCCTCAGGTCTCCTTGTTCCTGACCTAATTTCTCATTGCTGCCCCCTCCCGTGTCCTCATCCCCACCCCCTTTGTGTCTTCCTTTGTCCTCAAGGACACACTGGACATCATAACTCATTGTGGGGAGCATTAGTCTATTGGACAGAGCACCAAGGGCATGCAGAGTCCATATCCAGTTCCACACTACTTTTTCACAAAAATCCCTTTATTCTCAGAAATGGGGTGAAGAAATGGGGCACGGTGGCTGAGCTAGCTGCACTATGCTCAAGAACAATGTAGGTATGGAACGTTACAGGCTGTGTTGAAGGCAGACTGCACTGCCACTAATTTTAGCAAGGAGGAGGAAGACAGAAGCATACAAATCAGAGGCTGAGGAAAGATCAGAATGCAGAGAGAGAGAGAGCTACAGGAGTTGATGGGATGGCTTGTCGAGCTAAACGAGGGAAGAAAAAGAACTAAGGAGTAGTGTCAAAAAAGAGATTCGGCAATTAATTTAACACCGTGTCCACTCTGGCCTTCCTCACGGTTCAACGCAGGGCACTGAGCTGAGGATGTGTTTTTAAAGGTCCGCAGTCAGGAAGAATAAACTTAGTTTCCTGAAGCACTTTGGGGGCCAGACCACCAGATAGAAATAAATACATACATGCCTTAGTATACATATATTTCCACTTCATGATTTAACTTAGGATTAAAATAAAAACCATAAAGTATTGCATTTAAAAAATATTTTAATATTTCAACAACCGTTCTTACCTACTAAAATCCAGAACAATCATGGTTTCTATGATTTCGTGTCCAAGTAGTCTACTAACCAAGTAGGTTAATGTTTTCCAGGCCAAACATTAGCAATTCGTGGGAAGCCCTTGTCTGGAAGCAGGGCCAAATGAAGCAGGAAGTCACGCGATCACTGGTGGACTTGGTGCTGTCGGGCTCCTCTTCAGGGATGACACCCTCCCTGAAGCCATTTGACTCACTTCAGGAACTGACGATGCAAAACAAATGACCTATTTAGTGCTTAATCTCCTGAGCCCTGACTTCTGCTCAGCATTCTGAAGCATCCCAGAGGATGTAAGCACACTAGCCCCACTCGCGACACTGCTCCCCTGTACAGAAGTATCTGTGGCCTCTTCTTACCTGTGTTAAGCTACTCTGGCACACACTACAATGTCCTGGCAAGAAACTCTAACTCTCCCAAAAGCAGGGAAAAAACTGAAGACCAAAGCCTTCAAACAGAGACTCGCTGGCAAAACTCTGTGGGAGGGAGAGAAATGAGGCCATTGCCCTGGGCACACTGCACAGGTGATTCAAGACACCTGCCAGAAAGGAGCTTGCAATTCTGGAGGAGTTAGGGTTGGTGCCACGTGGTGCTGGGGGAGAGGCAGAGGAAAGGTGTGCTTGTGAAGAGAAAGTGCTTGGTCCTGGATGCGAAGCTGGAAATGGGAGCCTTGCCCCCCGAGGAAATTCTGGTTTCTCTGTCCAAGCCTACGGTTAAACACTGTGAAAAAGAAAGTACCCGGCAGGTGGCAGCACCGGATCACCTGAGTAAAACAAGACTGCCAGGCCACTCTCCCGTTCATCCTGCGTGTTCCGTCTGCACTGTGACTGCCTTGGGTGGGATCTCATTTAGCCATCGAGGCCATCTTCATAAGAAGGAAGAGGCCTTGAGCTCATCTCTGCATTCTGAGTACCTAGCACAGTGCCTGGCACATGCTGGCCATATTTGCTGAGTGAGTAGATCAATTAATTGAATGAATGAATGAATGAATGAAGACATTTTGAAAATCCACCTAAACTAGAAAAAGCCATCATTTGAAGTGGTCCTGTTCCCTACTTCTTATCCCATCACTTCTATTGTCATGTTAATTACAAATTTAATTAGTTTTAGTAACAATAATAACACACTCTACTAGATTAATTCTCTACTCACCCCTGTGGCAGCCTACATCCTTATTCTTTACTTAATTAAAATTTCCCTATCTCTTTTGGAGACTTTAAAAAACCATGAGTTTTTTTTTTTAAACCTGACTAGAGACACAACAGCTAAAACTCCACGTTTAAAATAATTCATCTGTGTCTGGATGTTGATGTTTACAAGAAAGGCAACAGACAGTCGTTACTTGATCAGCTCTATTTCTTTTTAACCAATGACTTGTTGGCCAGCTGTAATTATTTTAAATTTACTGTTTAAAAAAGCTTTGCTTTCACCAGCCTTCTTTAAAATATGCTATTGTGCTGTGACTTGTGCCTTTTTAGAATCCTGGATTAATAATAATAAGTTGAGGTAATAGAAATAAAAAGATTAAATACTCTAATGTATAGTTCACTATGCACCAGGCACTGTGCTGTATTGGGGCAGGGTGATCACTATCACCCTCAAGACAGTGTTCAAAAAAAATCCTCATCTTTGCTTAACAAGGAGTGCGAAATGGCCACATCAGGCAGCAAAATAAGACCCTCGTATTTACCTGTCAGAATGAGGGATAGCCAAACTTCCTGAAAGCCAATGACAAGAACTTTGCTGATAAAACGACAGGGAGCACCTCTGAGTTGAGCGTGGGGGTAGGGGGCATTGGTGCACATATATAGGTTTTTGCAAGAATGTTATCTTATATATTTTCATATCCCTGGCACCTCACCCAGAGTCTGGCACATTACAGGGCCTCAATAATATTTACTGAATGTGTGGAGACTATCAGAACACATCTCACCAAACAATGGTCCTTGAATCAGAGCCACATTCTCAGTGTAGAAAATAGGAGAGCAGATTATGAGAGCCAGCATTCCGCATAAAAATGGGCTCGGAACCAAAAAAAAAAAAAAAATCAGATAGCATCACCTGGAAATGATGACACCCTTAATTATCTCATCTTCGGAACTCCTATCCCTACTCTGTTCAACGTCGTTACACCTAATCATTTTACTACTGCTTTCACAGCTTTATTATGCAGGTGGAGCAACACTAGGGTTACAGTCGTGAGTACATGAAACACAAAGTTTATTCCTATTTATGAATCACTGTATTATTTTCCATATCAAAAAAAAACTGTAAACTTACAATGACCCCACCCTGTATATTAAGTGCAACTTTCCTGAACTCAAAGAGCCCATTTGAGTCCTTTCTATCCAAAAGGGGAAACTTCTGAGTTATTATTAGCCTCCCTAATGCTAGAAAACTATTGGATCCTACGAACAATGACCTGAAATAGAGATGGTCCCTGGCGTCAGGCTTAATTCCTAGTCTCTTATTCTGCATGCTCTCCCTAGGTAATTTCATCCCCACCCATCATTTCTATACCGGTAACTCCAGATCTGAACCTGTAATGTAGATCTGTCTCCTGATTCCATGTCCATACATACAGCTAATTGCCTGCTACACATCTCAGCCTAGACATTCCACAGCTACTTTAAATATATCACATCAAAGATGAAAATCAGGAGCCTCTGGTTTAGTACGGCAGATTGAACATATTGATTTATCTTTTTTTAAAAGCCCCACTAAAATCGGAGTAAGGAAATACAGAGTTGTGGGCATGACCAACTGCACCCGATGATGAGAATGGAGAGGAGTGGAGATTCCAGCAAAGAAGTTGAGAGATGGGTGAGGACGGGTAACCAATGACCAGATGGAAATCATCTACACCAGGGGCCCCCGACCCCAGGGCCGCAGACCCATGTGGGTCAGGGGCCTGTTAGGAACTGGCAGAGAGGGAAGCCCACCTGAGCTCTGCCTCCTGTCCTGCACCCCCGCTCCTGTCAGTGGGTCCCAGGTGCCAAAAAGGTTGGGGACCACTGATCTACCCCTTAGAACACATGAAAATGAGACACAGCCAATGAAGGAGTCATACTGCCCAGAATGAACCAGAAATGCTCTCAATTTGCAGACTCCAAATTCTACAGAAGGCAAGAGCCTGAGAAAACCGAAGTGCTTTAGAATCTTCAGAAAGATTAAGAATGATATTGTGTCCACGAAACAAAGGCAGGATAAAATCTGTGAATGCCAGCACGTCCTGTATCTCCACCAACCTGCTGCCTCTTATCTCAGTGAATGCCGCCGTCACCCACCCCGTTTCCCAAGCCAGGAAGCTGGAAGTGATCCTTCATTGTTCCCTTCTGTTTATGCCTCATCTGATAAACGAAGGGCTGATTCAACCTCATAATATCGCTCCTTCCCCACAGCCACTGTCCTTTATTATGTCTTTCCTAAATTCTCTCAACAGCTTCATTTCTTTTTCTTCTTTTCCTTTGTGTGCTCATCCACATAGCCAAGAGTCACCGCTGGCCTCCAAGCTGTCAGCAGAGCACCTGGAGCACCTGGGCAGTTTGGGAGGTCAGATGTTAGAATTCTAAGTCACCAGGGGGACTGCTGTTCAGGGTATTCACCGGATTTCAGAATGGATCAGACTGAGGTGAAAGGATCTATGTGGGCTTCAGTTGGCACACACCTTCGTTCTTCCCAGTGTGTTTGCACATATGCTATCTGTCCAGATCATGGGAATGGACATTTTTAGTCTTTGTAATTCTGGTTTGAAGCCGTCCTAAGTCATCCTCCAGGATCCCGTCCTTCCTCCTCGGCCCAGCCTCTGGCACACTGCCCTCAACCAGGGAGTGCTCCTTAACTCTTTTGAGTAATATCTGACTATCTGTCCAGCCCCAAGTTTTCACAACATCATGCTTTGTTCTTTATATGCCATTAATGTGAACTACTTTTTGTTCTTCCTCAAAATGTGCCTCCTCTTTAAAACACATGTGTCTTCTTTGCCTGGAACCTCTGTTCTCTTTATTGCGATGGAAACTCCTTGAAGGCTCAGCTCAAGTGTTACTTCCTCTAAGGAAGTCCCCAAAATTCCCTGGACTGATGTGAGACCCCTGGTTTTGTATGCCCTGTGTCTGTCTCATTTGCCTCCACCACGGCACTTAAGTGTTAAATCGCACATTTCCTGTTACCAAGGGCAGACTGAAGGCAGGAACCAACCCTTCGAGCTTCGCAGCCCTGGCACCCGTGTCACATGGATGAATGGTCACAATCATAGCAGAAGGAAACCTAAGAAAATCATCCATACAGTCCCTACCCTGAGGCCAGTGGAGTATTAACATTCTTTTTTTATTAGCTGAAGCAACTGAAACATAGAGATTAAGTGGCTTATTTCAGGTTGCAAAACAGGAACATACAGTTTGTATGTGCGGTGGGGAGGGGAGAGTGCAGTCCTGGTTCCCTGCCTTCTCACACAGCGATCTTTGCACCACATGATGCCACTCTTACTAATCTATTATTGTTTACTAACAAAACGTGACTGGAAAAATATATAAACCAAAATAATAATAATAATAATAATAATAATAATAATAATAATAATGGCAGTCCAAACTAAGGGGATTACTTTCTTTAGAGTAGTGACAATTGTTACACGCTATTTTTAAGCCTGGCCTTGTTCTGTGCTCTCCTGGCTCACCCACTTCTTCATCAGGCACCGTGTCCCGTGTGTGATTTTCTGTTACAACAAACTAACAAGCAAATGCCTCCACGGGTTATCATGTTCAGTTCTCCCCTTTCTCTCTTATTGCCATTTCTGGCACATGTGCCAAAGGTGTCAAATGGGCCGAAGACCAGTGTGCTGGCCAGCCAAGACTGAGTTGGTCCCTACCCCAGCACACTCTCGAACAGCCCACCGTTACCCCACCCCGTCCTTGAGAGCTGGCAAGCTGTCTTCACTTCAGGGAAAGAGTGGTGGAGTCTTGTTTTTCTTTGCTGGCTCCCGTAGTGCCCCATCAAAGTGCAATGATCATCATGGGTCCTCCAGAGGGGACTCGTTGACTTGATAAAGAAGGTAAAAAGGAACCCACAAAGCACTCAGTGATTTTTTTACACTTTCTTAGCCATCTTCCCCTCTTGGATATCGTTACTTGACAGCTTCTTCTCAGTCTGCTTTTCCATTTTACCCTTTTAGGCTCACCATCGAAATTGTATCAGTTTCCCAGATTCTGCCCTCCACTTGCTTCTCTGAACACACCCTCCTTGAGTGGCCTCATCCATTTCATTTCATCACAATCTATATGCTAATGACTCCCAAGTCATGGTTTTGAAAGCAACTTCTCCCAAAATTAAAGACCCCAATTTCTAACATCCTCCGACATAATACTACATATAAAGCTGGATAAACCTTAAAAATAAGATGCCTGAAATAAAATTCATCACTTTACCCAAACCCATTTCTCTGTTTGTTAAAGGCATCACCATCCTCCCAAATATAGTGGCCCAGAATCCCAGTCACGCTTTGTAGTCTTCTGTCCTCTTCACTGTGTCTTCACTGGGAAAGCTGAGATGGCTCCACTACCCACAGGAGTCCGCCTGTGGCCATGCTGTCATATCTTCCCTTACCCTCACCCAACCAGGAGTCTCTGGTGGGAGCTGACAAAAGCCACACCTCATATACAGGTGTAGTGACTGATCCAAGAGATGGTATGTGATCCATGTTCATCCATCAATGGACAAGTTCTAGCTTTTCCAGGGGTGGACACCAGAAGAACTGGCTACGGCAATGATCCTCAAGCACGGAGAGAGCTTTTGTATCATATGAAATTATAAAGGCTACCTTCAAAGACAGGATATGGAGGAAGAATGATATCTGAAACCTGAATTCAATCATGCCTACTTACTTTATCTCTGTTCTCCCCAAAGTTAGGTTTGTAACCTAATTTTGCAAACAAATTCCCCCTTTTTACTTTTTAGATGAATCAACTTGGGCTTCTGTCATATACAATCCTGATTTAAAACTTTCTCTTGTGAATCTGTTTCTTATCTATTTGTTTGGGGGGGGGAGCAGGCCATGAACCTAAGAATTAGGTGGAAGAAGAAAAGTTTCTCCTCCCCTGATATACTGAACATAGCATTTTCTACCTAGTAAGTTTTCACCAAATACCTGTTAAATTGATCTAGCTATGACATGTAGATTTGGGGAGAAGGATTGTTTCTGTTCTAATGACTTCAAATTTTAATTCATCCTTGGAATTAACGCTTTCTATGGAATCTGTGAGACAATTATGGATATCTAGATGATAATACTAGTTTTTATTCTACTGGATATCCTCATGGATGTCCTCTGTAAGAGAAGTCCCAGTTTAAAATCAATTCTACAAAAACACTGAAAATCTGAGTCTATCCCATTAGTAAAAAACAAAATTTCATCTTCTTATTTCCCTCCTTCCCTCCTTCCTTCCTTCTTTTTTTCCTTTGTGAGAAACCATCAAAATTCAAGTTATGGCTTGGGTGTAAGTATACGTGCCAAACCAGAGACAGCTTTTATTTTCAACCCTTTGCCAAGTCAGCAGTCCATCTCCTCCTCTCTGATGTATGCAGACTGCACCCAAACCAGTTTGAGTCATGTTATTTGTATGCCATTGAAATGGGGCATCTGATAATATGTTCCCCTTCTCTGGTTCACATCATGAATGGGGCTCCTCTACCTTATCTAAGTCACCAGCTTTTGAACATCTACAATCTGTGGTAGTACAAAGAAATGGATTTCCAACTCTCTGCTGACTATAGTTGAAGTGGAGGAGCCACAAGGAAAGAAAAGGCAGAGTGGACACCTAATAATAATGAGTTTTCTGTGAGTGGGAGTAGGTTGTGAAAGATGGGAGAGAAGAAGAATGAAGATGAATGACTAAGAGCGATGAAAGTTTACAAAGAAAGCTAAACATTTGCTTATGAATGAACAGGAAGGGGAGAAATAGCATTATACTTTTTACATACATAGTAGGTATTTAATAAGCACTTATATAAGGATTTTGGACAGTGCTTAAAAGATAGGCTTTCTTCCCTAGAAGTAAGAAGTAGTAAGAAAAAAATGTATGTCTTTGAAAAGGGCATGGTATTTTTAAAGCTATAGGATGACATATTTAAATGGTCTGACTGTAACTTGGTTAAGTTCTTATCTGCATTCAATTCTACATAAGCTGAGTTTTATAGAGTCTTTGGCTCTGGGTATTTACAGCCTGAATCTTTATCTATATTTTTGCAGATGAGCTGTATTGAGGACATGCATTTTTAGACTCCCTAATCCTGGTTTTACAACCAGGCAGAGCCATTCAGCCAGCCCCAGTTTTGCAAGGTTAGCACAGTCAATAAGGGCTGAACAACTGGATTATGAGTCTTGAGCCTCTCTGTCCAAGGAGAGGAGACAGATATTACTGATACAGAATCAAGGAATACATGGACAATTGATCCAGGAGAGAATTGCAGACCTGGAATATTAGAGTAGAAATCGCATCAAATCTGTGGTCAGGACAACATGAATTTGAATCTCAATTGTATTGTGTGGACTTGGAGCAAATCACTCAGTTTCTCCATGGTTCAGTTTCCTGTGACCTTGAACAAAAACACTATTTCTCCCAGATTTGGCATCCTGTGAAAAATTGGAATAGAAAGTAGTTGTGAGAATTAAATGAGATAATGTATCTGAAAGTTTTTTAACGGTGCTAAAGTGGTACGTAAATGTAAGGTGTTATGGAATTTAGGTTATGGTCTTGTTAATATTTTGATTAAGCAAATGATATCTATTAGTTTCTGAGAGCAGAGGAGTCATGTCCAGTAAATGTATAAAGAGGGTGAGCCATTCACCCTCTATGTACATATACTATGTACCAGAAGCATGTGAAGTGCTAGAGATACAGCTGTAAGAAAAAGCCAGTAAGAATTCTTGTCCTCGTGGGCAGGGTAGAGACAGCCCACAAACTAGTGTAAACACAGGAGAGCTGCAAAAATTCACTCGTGTGAAATTTGTGGTTACATTAGTGTCAGTTAAGGTAGAACTATATTTTTAGTTGAGAATATAAAGAAAACAACATAAGCTACACACACAATCGATAGAAATTGAGCTAAGAAAATCCCACATTTTTAGGAGGGACTCAGTTCTGCATTCCTTTTCACCTCTGCGCTGCCCCTACCCAGAAGAACTTGAGATGGTGATGAGCTGAGAATAGGGGCTTGGGCAGAGGCTGGGAACCCGGTGTCTTATATCTGGGGTTAATGTATGTAATACAGGGTCTGGCACAAATAATGCCCCCTATTCTAAAGTCTTTTATTACAAAACCCTGAGCATGTTATTCTGTAACATAACAATATCACACACAAGTACACCATGTGACATTTAAGGTAAAATATTCCAATTAAAACTACAAATTATTACACCCATATTATTACCACACTCAAGCAGCCCTTATTTCTGTCAGACCCTGTATGATAAGATGTGTCCTGGAGAAAAGGAACGTCGGGAAGGGAAAGAGCATGGACTATAGTTGGCAGAGATGGAGATAGGTCAGGGAGATGTCACAGAGACATCTGAGCAAAGGCCTGAGGCAGGGGAAGGAGCCATTCACGTGAAGATCTGGGGCCATCACCTGTCTGTCTAATGGTATAATAAATGGAAGATCCTGAGTTGGGAACATGCCTAGTGTGCTTGAGAGAGAAAGGGGTTCAAGTATTTTGATTGTTGTAACTTTGTAATGTACTTTGAAATCAGAAAGTGTGGTATCTACAGCTTCATTCTTCTCAGGATTGCTTTCACTACTTAGGGTCCTTTGTGGTGTGATATAAGTTTTAAGATGGTTTGTCCTATTTCTATTCCTAAAGTTTCATTGCCATTGGAACTTTAAAAGGGATCACATTGACTCTCTGGATAGTCTGGACATTTTAACACTATTGGTTGTTCCAGTCCATGAACACAGAATATCTTTTTTATTTGTGTCTTCTTCAATTTCTTTTACCAATGTCTTATACTTTTCAATGTATAGGTCTTTCATCTACTTGGTTATTATTCCTAGGATTCTGGTTTTTTTCTTGTAGTTTTAAATGGGATTATTTTCACCCTGGTTGGTGTGGCTCAGTGGATTGAGCACTGGCCTACAAACTGATGGGTCACCAGTTTGATTCCCTATCAGGGCACATGCCTGGATTGTGGGCATGTTGGAGGTGTGAAAGAGGCAACCTACCACATTGATGTTTCTCTCCCTCTCTTTCCAGTTTCCTTTCCCCCTCTCTGAAAATAAATAAATAAAATCCTTGAAAAATTTTTAAAATTTAAACAGGATTATTTTCTTAATTTCTCTTTTTGATAGTTTTTTATTACTACATAGAAATGCAACAGACTTTTTTACATTGATTTTGTATCCTGCAACTTTATTGAATCTGTTTATTACTTCTAACAATTTTAGGGTGGAGCCTTTTGGGTTTTCCATATGTAATATCATGTTATCTGCAAATAGAGACAGTTTTCTTGCTTTTATGAATTGGGTGTCTTTTATTTGTTTTTCTTGCCTAATTGCTCTTGCTAAGACTTCTAGTACCATGTCAAACAGAAGTGGTGAAATTTGGCATTATTGTCCTGTTCCTGATCTTAGACAAAAAGCTTTCAGTTCTCCATTACTGAATATGATGTTAGCTGTGGGCTTGTCAAACATGGCCTTTAGGATTTTTTTAAAGAAAGCTCTCACCCTAAAACAAATTAGTACCTATGGGAAAAAATAAATTGAATATAACTGGAGAGTGCTTTGGCTGACCTATAAAAACAAAACAAAACTCTATTAGAAAGATTAGGAAATAGAGATCAGACTAAAAAAATGTTAAGAATTGCAAAGTCAGTCTTTGTGAGACTTATATAAATACTGATAGCCAGGAAATAGCCTTAACAAAGGTCTTGGGAACACACAGCAAGGTTGATGTACTTACTGTTCCTTACTGTGTAATCAGATCTCATCAGCTCCAGGACTTTCCAAGCAAAGACCTTTGTGAAAGTATTTTGGACTTCCGCCATAAATAATTCTTGGACTTCCCTACACTAAATTAAAAAAAAAAAAGCTTTAAATAGTAATTGCCCTAGATTTAAGCAAATATGCCTCTGAACTCTTTCTTAGAGAAAACTTAGATTCTTTCTCTGTGCCTTGGAGGTGTAAATCTTATCATTCCCTTAAAGTGTAAACATCCAAAAGATAACTTTCAGCTACAGCAACCAACTGCCTAAGACTGAAAAAAATAAAAGAAGCTTTTGGAAACAACTGCTAGATATTTTCAAAGAATCCTTCATCCAAAATTTAGTGTTCAGTCCTTATAAGATTACTTATCAAGAGCAAATAAAAATCTTAAAAGTCTTTTCCAGAAATATTCATAAAAAGTTGTAGCCACCTATCAAGTAGGTAACCTTCACTTGTTCTGTCAGAAACACAATTTAATATATAAACTAGTAAGTTTTGTGTTATTGTGTATGACTCGTGAGTAAAATTTTTAAAATATATTTTATTGATTATACTATTATAGTTGTTCCAATTTTCCTCCTTTGCTCCCCCCACCTGGTACTCCCATTCCCTCCAGCAATCCCCCCACTTAGTTCATGTACATGGGTCATGCATATAAATTTTTTGGCTACTCCAATTTCTATACTGTTCTTAACATCCCTGTGTCTACTTTGTACCTACCAATTTGTACTTCTTAATCCCTGTACCTTTTCCTCCATTCTCCCCCTTCCCCCTCCCAACTGATAACCCTCCAAATGATCTCCATATCTATGATTCTGTTCCTGTTCTACTTGTTTGCTTAGTTTATTTTTTGATTAAGTTGTTGATAGTTGTGAATTTATTGCCACTTTAATGTTCATGTTTTGATCTTTTTCTTATATAATTCCCTTTAACATTTCCTATAATAATGGCTTGGTGATGATGAACTCCTTTAGTTTTACCTTGTCTGGGAAGCACTTTATCTACCCTTCCATTCTAAATGATAGCTTTGCTGGATAAAGTAATCTTGGTTGTAGGTCCTTGCTTTTCATCACTTTGAATACTTCTTGCCAGTCCCTTCTAGCATGCAAAGTTTCTTTTGAGGTATCAGCTGACAATTTTATGGGAACTCTTTTGTAGATTACTATCTGCCTTTTTCTTTCTGCTTTTAAGATTCTCTCTTTATGCTTAATGTTTGGCATTTTAATTGTAATGTGTGTTGGTGTGATCTTCTTTAGATTGATCTTGTTTAGGACTCTCTATGCTTCCTGGACTTGTATGTCTATCTCATTCACCAAAATTAGAGAAGTTTTCTTTCATTAGTTTTCCAAATAAGTTTTCTTGCTCTTCCTCTTCTTCCTGGCCCCCCTATGATTTGAATGTTTCTACATTTGAAATGTCCCAGAGGCTCCTTAGCCTATCCTCATTTTTTTTTATTATTATTTTTTCTTCCTGTTGTTCTGATTGAATGCTTTTTCCTTCCTTGTGTTCCAAATCATTGATTTGATTCTCGACTTCATCCCTTCCACTGTTGGTTCCTTATACGTTTTTCTTCATTTCACTTAATATAACCTTAATTTTTTGCCTCAGTCTTTTTTTATGCTGTTGAAGTACCCAACAAGTTCCTCGAGCATCCTGATAACCAGTGTTTTGAACTCTGCATCTGATAGGTTGCTTATCACCATTTTGTTTATTTTTTTTCCTGGAGTTCTGTTCTTTCATTTGTGCCATATTTCTTTGTCTCCTCAATTAGGCAGCCTCCCTGTGTTTGTTTCTGTCTATTCCATAGAGCTGCTTTGATTCCCTGTCTCAGTAGCATGGTCTATTGTAGAAAAGTGTACTTGTAAGTTGTATGGGGTGGAACCTTAAGTAATTGTCAGGGTAGGGCAACCCATGTCACTGCTGTGTGACTCTGTGGCTCTTTGGGGGGGGGGGGTCTGGAGAGGGATAATGCCACTGCCTGGTCTCTGGAGTGTTGCCCCTCTGGAAGCTGTCTCCTGGCACTCGCCCTATTGTCAGTCACTTCAATTTCTCCCTATGTGCCACTGGTGCCCTTCTAGCTATTGCTCTGGTGATGAATCCCAGAGGGAGTGAGTCTGCATAAGTTCTAAATCTGTTGTGGGCCCTTTAAAAGAGTCTCCTGAGAATCTCACAGTTTCTTCCACGGGCCCAACCGCTACTAGTTTTCATAGCCAGAAGTTTTGTGGGCTTATCTTCCTGGTACCAGAATCCCAGGCTGGGTAGTCTGGACAGGGGCTGGGAGTGAGGACTCCCAAGGTATCTGTCCTGATTTTTTTTCCACCACTCATGGATGTGGGACCACCCATTCCATGTCTCTGAGCCTCTCTGTACCTCTCCACCTCTACACAGTTTTCCACACGTTTCCGCATCTCTGCTTCTCCTACCAGTGTGGATAAATGCGGCTTCTTTAAATCCTTGGATGTTGGACTTCCACACAGCTCCATTTTTCTGATGATTTGGGGTGATATTTGTTTGTAGTCTTGTAATTTTTGCTGTAGTTATGCAAGGAGGCAAGGCATATTTACCTATATCTCCATTGTGACCGGAAGTATGTGACTGATGATTAAAACTTTAAAATGAAAGTTCTAAGATCTATTCGTGTCTATCTGTATGTTTATGTATGTCTATATATATAAGCTTTGTATATGTAGCATTTTTCTACCTTCAGATGATATTGCCAAAATTCATAAAAGACCTCTGCTTTAATTAGTTTAGAAAGAATTAGTATTTATATATGAAGTATTCCTAAACCTGTCAGAAAAATAGAAACTAACCCCCAATTTTTTTTCAAACCTACATGATCTAGGATAATCTTTTATAATAATACTTCCTTAATATTCTTGGTTAAGTAAAACTAGATATGTCCTCAGAGTTGTCAACATTACATATAATACAGATACAATTTCATTCTACTTTAGTTAATTAGTCAAATAAGCTAATGTTATCTCTACTAGCTGTTTAAGATTATAAAGTTATAAATTCAACCTAAGTCATATATTTAACTTTCAGGTCTTTTGTTTCTGTTATTTTTAATGTTTGCCTAAATATATGATGTTACAAAATTTGTTACCAAGAAAATTACTTTAAATTACAGCTAGCTTTGTTTAAAGTCTCATGAAATTTTTATGAACAATCCCAGCATAATGGTTAAGAACACATGAAGTACACTGATGCAAATGGGATAAAGGCTTATGTGATCCTTTCCACTTGAAAAGTTTCCAAAACTTTTATTGGTAACAAAACTTCAAAGTTATACTTAGTTAAATCAAATGATGAATATTCATTGACTATCTAGAATAGTTCCAAATATGAGAAAATACTGAAATATTAATTGCTAAATATAAATTTATCTGCTTTTGGACTGTTATTACAGAGAGACTAATTAATTGGAGTGTGTTAGTAAATATTCTTTTACCACATTTAAATTTGTACTATGCAGAATCATGCCTCTAAAAATAATAATATTAGTACATTCATAAATTTGCTTATCTACTACAGAATGCTGATATCTAAACAGTTCACAATTGCCTACTGCCTTGTTTTCCCTGGAAATTAAGGCTAATAAGCGTTTTGAATTCTACTCAATATATGTAAATAAATCACTAAGAATAATAAGGGTAAAGGGGAAATTCTGTATGAAAAGTATGTAAAGAAAATAAAATGTATTTTTGTAAGGCAAGGTATAAGATATGAAGGATGTGTTACTGTTAAGAAAAAGAAGAGTAATTTTGTCCTAAAGTAGTTTAAGGTTATTTAAAGGTAGTTTCAGATGCAAAAGAGGAAAATAAAGGACAAAACCCAAGATGGATATGGGAAACTGTGAAAGAATAAAGAAGAAAAAAAGTTGTCTCATGTGGACAAGTTGGCTAAAATTAAATTTATCATAAGGGTGTTAAGTTAACTTTAATATTAATGGAGTATTTGAGACAGCACACAGTCCTGGGGAATGAAGAATATCTGGTGGCCAAGAAACCAAGTTAAGACCAAGCAGTTAGAAGAAACTAGGGATAAGCCGACCAAAAAAAAAAATGTCACTACCCCTTCAATCTCTCCTCAAAAACAGAGGGTAACTAATTTTATCTCCCTTCTAAATACCTGCTTATACTGACCTGCATGCACAGTGGAGCAAGGCCTAACTGCTATACAGCCTTCCTAGGGTGGCAGTAATGGGCACTCTGCCATCTTTATCCCCTGGTGTGGGCAAGGACATAGTTACCAGGCAACGCAGCTGGAAAAAAGTCACTCAACAATTAGGTGAAAAATTTTGCAAACCTGCCTTTCTCAAAAAACCCACCTTTTCCAAAAAGCCTACCTTTGTCCTTAGCTTATAAAAGCAGCCAGGCAGACCCAGCCCCTAAGCCTATTCAGAGAACCTTCTTTTCCTCTGTGCTGTCTCCCTTGTTCTCAAGCATAAGCTAAATAAAATCTGTCTGGAAATTTCTCTGGGGTTTCCTCTTGATTGCTATCTTTGGGAACATAAGAACCCTATGCTGATAACATTGACACAAAGCTGGAGTTTTGATTCCTGCTCCATTTTTAAGGAGAGATTGTAAAAAGTTTTGCTTTACCTGTTGAGTAATCCACCTAGGAAACAAAGATTATGTGTCTTATCAAAATAATTTATTGTGTTTTGTATTGTCTTTATTATGTCTTTGATTACTTAAGAAAATGGAGTCTTTTTACTATTAAAACTGCTAAGGTTTATTTTTTTACAGTCATAAAATCTTTTATTGTCACTTTGGTTAAATAGATGACTATTATTTCATACTGACTTGTGATCCTATTTAATCAAGGGTTCAAACTTTTTTTAATCTTCACCCAAGAACATGCTTATTGATTTTAGAGAGAGGGGAAGGGAGGAAGGGAGTGAGGGAGAGAGAAACACCAGTGTCAGAAAGAAACATCAAGCGGTTGCCTCTCATACATCCCCCAAATGGGGACTGAACCCACAACCTAGGCATATGCCCTGACCAGGAATCAAACCCAGCACCTTTCGGTTTATGGAACAATACTCCAACCAACTAAGCTACACTAGCAAGGGCAAGGTGTTCAAAATTTTTGACATCATAACAAATTTCTGAAAATCAGATTCTAAATGGGGTCTTTTATTTTTCTCTCAAAATAAATTTGTTCTATCACTTAGTAAAAGAGAGATATTAAACTAATTCAGTTTATCTGATGTATTAAATTATATGGGAAGCATTGTCACATAAAAGTGATGCTTAACCTTCTTCAAGTTACACTTGAATGGGTATGTGTTATTAACATGTGTTTCAGACATTATATGAAGTTCCTAGAAATTTGTCAACATCTTTGTTATTCATAATATGTCATAACATTTTATCAGTCATAATTTTACTTACTATAAAATGTTGTATGTTGCAGAAATAACCTTATTTGTTAATTGTGCTATAATGAACTCTCATCAGCTCTTTAACCATGGCCACATTTAAGTGTTTTGTCATTCACACAGCTAATGCTTTACTCTGATTTTTTCTGAAAACTTTTGCAATCAATTGCAAGTGGAAAATGTTTTCATCTTGGGGCAAGTTCATGGAAAAGACTCTGGTAGTACTCTGGAGTGCAGGTTTCTAGACACCAGAGTGGGTAAAGATTTCCAAAACTCTAAATGCAGAAACTGATGGATTCATAAAACTGCCAAACTAATATCAAGCAAAACAAGAATTAATTTCATGGGACTGAATGAACTCATGAGAATAATTACAATTTTTGTATGTTTTTTTTTTGTTTGCTTGAAACATTGCTTGTTCTTTAAAGCTGTATTTTCCAGACTAAAGAACATTTTTTCTCTTTTCTCTGAACCATGATTGTGACACTGATATCCATGACTACGACACCGGTATATATGCCATGATCAAAGACATTCAAACCGTAAATCGGGAAATTAAGGTTGGACTGTCACTGCCATTCTCACTCCGTCATCCAGAAATGCTTTGAGCCCGACATCTAGAAGTCTTTTTTGTCTGACTTCCTTCTGGTCTCCAAAACTGGGTTTACAGTGTACTTTATCCATTAACCTTTGTTTTTCTTTTGTTTCCATGGAAATTCCTCTTTTGGAAAAAAAGAAGAAGTTTCAAAGGGTAAAATAAAGGATATCAGGATATGTCATCCCAAAATATGTCTATTTGGCATAAGGGTTATTTTGACCTAAAGGCAATTGAGAACCAGCAAATGCCGGAAAAGCTCTTTACCTTCAATACCTAAAAATAAAGTATAAATTTCCTCTTTTGGAAAATAAATTTACATTTAAAAAGGATATTTTCATTTGTAAAGGTGTCTATTACCTGGGAGAAAGCTACACCCAGAGGCAACTCTGGTCCCCTGAAAAGCTCTTATCTGCATAGCAGGATAACCCTTCTTTATTGGACAGTCCCTCCCCTGGCCATTCCATAATCTGCCTCTTCTACCTAGAAACCCAAAACCCCTTTTCCTTTGTCTAGCCTAAATGATATATAAACTTCAATCATCTAGCCACCTCCTTGGGCTTTTATTTCTTTGTGAACCCTCCACCCCCAGGTATATATGTAACTAAATCTGATTTTTTTCTCTCTTGCTAATCTGGTCTTTTATCAGTTTAATTGGAGGGCCCAGCCAGTGAACCTGGGAAGGCAGAGGAAAAAAGGTCTTTCTTCCCTTCATAGTCAAAGTCTCTGGAGATGAATGAGTTCAGGAGATCTGAAATAGTGCACAAAAGTGGCCAATGCATAATGATAGTAAGTAATAAATAGATTGAATGAAATGTATGGACTTTGAGGCCAGGCTTACAGAACAAAACCCAAATCCCACACCACGTCCTACAATGCCTTACATAATTGACCCCCATGACCAGTCCAGCTCCATTATGTATCATTCCTTTTCTCACTAAGTTCCAGGCACCTTGTTGTGAACAAAAAGAGGTTATGTAATAAATCAGGCAAGGTCAGTGACCAAAAGTAACCTCACAGGGGAATCTGGTCATAAATTCCTAATTAGGTAGGTCATGGTGTGTAGGGCTATAACTTCTTTAGTAAAAGGTTTATCTTTGCCTTAGGCAAGAGCAGTCTATTGTTCTTCTGCATCTAGATTAACACACCTGTGAAATGCCAGAATAGTCTTCTTTTTCAGACCCCTCAGAGGCATAACCACCCTCAAGAGAATACACGATCTTTTGCTTATATGCCAGACTTATTCACTATAAATGTTAAATATTAACTAGCTTGTACCTACTAACGTAAAAGAAGTGTACCTCTCTATTTCACTTTTTATCCAAACGTAGGGATTTCTCTGGCTTGCTTTCTCCACCTCCTTAATCTACCACCAGTGCATTTCATGTAATCTTCCTTATGGTCCCTCCTTTGATTCCAAATATATACAAAGAACCACAAAACTGCCATTCTACGGAACATTTTAAGATCTTGCTTTTGTGCATGTCCTCAGTTTGGTGCAAATAAACTCATAAAATTTTCTATAGGTTTGGACATTCTTGCATTGAATTGTTCTTCCAGTGTCTAAAGCACAAATCATCCTTTCCTGCCATGAGACCTTAGCGCAAACATCTTCTCTTCCTTCTTTACCTGCAAACTCTTTATCTTTCAGTCACAGCTGAAGTGTCACCTTTCCAGAGAAGTCTTCCTGACTAATCTACATCAAAAAGATTTTTTTCCCTGTAATTCTCCAAACCATGAATATTTCTTTCATAATACTTACCACAGTTTAAAGTTACTTTATTAATGTTTTTTGGTCATCTCTTTTTGTCAGTTAGAATAGAAGCCTCTTGAGGAAAGGGCAATGTCTGTCTTACTTATTTGTATCCTCAACATGAAACACAGTGTCTGACCCACTCAGAATATTTCAAAATAAGCTATAATTTTTTAAAAAGCTATTTTCTTATTCAAACTAAAACAATTTGAAAATGTTGATCTTGAGCAGAGTTTTTCAAATGTTTAAAATTTTGTTTTTTACTTTCTAATTTTAATTTTTTTATTAAAAAATAGTGAGATATATATCTCACTATAAATAGTGAGATATATATCTCACTATGAATAGTGAGATAATTTTATATTATCTGCATGAATAAACATATGCCTATAAATGAAACAAAAGCTTCATAAAACAATATTGATACTGTCAATTCAGCACACTCAGATACTTTATTCTAATAGATTATGCCTTCTTTTTTTTTTTGATGCAAGTTATGACCTCTTAAATTGATTTTATG
Organism: Tonatia bakeri; assembly: GCA_004024845.1. Taxonomy (NCBI): domain Eukaryota; kingdom Metazoa; phylum Chordata; class Mammalia; order Chiroptera; family Phyllostomidae; genus Tonatia; species Tonatia bakeri. Next base: position 9,973 of record PVIA01002875.1, on the reverse strand, counting down.
ACTTACACATGGGTCACTTGAAGTGTTCATATTCTACTCATAAACTCTCTATATTAAGAACCACAAGTCACCAGTAAAATCAATTTACTTAAATTTCTGCTTTTCCCCTTCCTATGTTGAAGGCGATAATGATAGTGATAAAGAATTACAGGCAGCAAAAGGGGAAGTAGGAGCTTTGAGCATGCGTGAAAGGAAATTTGGCCAGCAAATACTTAAACATTGACCATAGAGAAAGAGACTGAAGACATTCACAACTAAATTGGAAAGTATTCAGTGCCATTTTTTTAACTGCTCATAAACTGTTCAAGTTTTAAGAGCTTCTTCGGAGAATTTTTGAGAGAAGGAAAAGGCTGAGGCAGCAGGAAGAAAGAGAAGAAAGGGGGAGGAAAAGGAGAAAAAAAGGTAAATGTTCAGGTATTGGTGGGTGGTCCTGACCCCTCTGACCTCCACTGCTTCTAGGCTCTTTATATGAGAAATACCCTCTATGCATCTAAAAAAGGGCCTCTGCCAGTATCAGCGTCCCCTACTGCTAAAGCACTCATTCTAAATAACAAATCTGATCATTACATGTCTGCTTAAAATTTTTCAAGGACTTCTCGGCATCCCCAGGATTATGTGCAAATTTTTCAGCAAGACACACAAACCTTCAATAATATCATGAATCTTCCTCTATTTTCCCAACAACATTCATGCTCCCAATGCTCACACAACATCGTTAATTACCCCAAGTCCTTGCAGTTCTCCAAACCTCCCTTCTCAGGCCTCTAATTTTTTTCAGCTCTCTTATCTTTCTAGAGTACTCTCCCCACTCCTTACCTCTCCTAGTCCTTGAAGCTCGGTACATTCATCCTATTGCTACCAAACAGCAAATGGGGTCCTGCTGCTTGCTGCCTGTAGCCACCCTCCAGGCAAAATTCCAGAAGAAAAGGTTTGATGATAAAAGAAAGGAGTCTTTATCCAAGAGCTACACAATTTTGGAATAATAGCTTTCCACACACATTAGTCACTTAAGCCTGTCAATTAAAGCTAAAATCTTGAACTCCTGAGTTCTCCTATTATACCTGCTGTTAGTTTTTAATTATCTTATTTCTACAAGATTAGTTTACAAACTAAAATAACATATGATACAACAGCTGCACGATTTTGGAAGAATGGCAGGCTTCCGCTTCAGAGCTTGTCCCCTCTAGAACAGCCAAAGAAGAATAACCCTGCCACCCTCTGCCAGACTAGCCCAATCCTAGGCTGCACCCAGAGTTTCCTCTCCCATCCAAAATGCTGTCCTTTGGGAAACACAAGCAGCTACAACACCATCATCCAGGCATCCTTGAAGAAGAGAGCCTGAAAGCCAGTCTCTGCCCCTCCTTTATCTTAAATCTTCTGGCCCATAATTCCACACATTCCAGAGGTGGTTAGCTTCTCGGACAATCCCATCCTAGGCTTTGTACCATTGCCTCAGGCAACCTCCTCCTAGGGCCCTTCCCTACACTCCCCAGTGATCTGATCAGCTCTCTCTCTAGCCTCCTCTATTCTCTAACACTGTGCTTACTCTAATCATAGATACTAACACCCCATGTTGCAACACATATCTATTCATCTTTCTCACTAGACCATTACTTCCCTTGTGAGCAGGGGTCATGTCTGTCCTATTCATAGGTAAACAGTGCTTAGGACATAGTAGAAATTCTATAAATATTTGTTAACTCTTCTTTATTCTATGATGCTTGCCAGTCCTGTGTAAGTATAAGATCTTCCACTCCCTCAACAAAACTTCAGCTAAATCTTCACATAAGAAGTAAAGTGTGAGTCTTTCTTGGTTAAAAAGATCATGATCCGGCAGACTGGGGATATATGCCCCGGGCAGTCAATCAAGAGAATATTGTCCTCCTAAAATGATCCCACTCCAAAACGTTGGAATTAAAAATAAAAAGAACTCAGAAAACCACAGTGGGGAGTTATCAGATTTTAGAAAATTTAGCATTTTAGTCGTATCTCCTTTATTAGTGGAAAACAGAGATAAGTATAGCTAATAGTAAAAATCATACATGTGAAAGAAAGCAAAGTACCTCTAACACTTTTATTTCTACTTTGGTTATTAGAAGAGTAGTATTTCACAAGGCAATAAACCCTTGATGTTAGGAGCAGTAACATGGAATTACGATAATTCATTTTCAAAATATGATAAACAAAACAAGAGTGTCAATGAAGTTTAACAAGAGAAAATGATAAGAGAAACAAAGATCATAAATGTTAGCATCAAATGGAAAAAGAATGAAATATCTGATGTTAGAAAATGAACAGAGACAAACCCAGTGAAAGCCTAAAATAAGAAGGGGGTGAAACAGATCACAAGTCTAGAGTGGCCAAGCAGACCCTTCTGGAACAGAAGTCATTTTAGATTCAGTGCCTTAACAGGAAACACAGGTGGACAGCTAGCAAATAAAAAATATGCTTCCATTAAATTATTCATAAAAAGCAGGTGAGGGAATATAAAGAACTTGGAACATGGTTTAAATTTCCTTGTCTCTATGACATACAGGGTATCTCAATTAGATAATTATTTATTTTCATTTCTTAAAGAACAAAGGAACTAAAGAAAGTAAATTAATTTATCATTCGCCAAAAAATATACAGAAGTCTGATTTCCCAAACTCTTTCCCAGGGATTCAAATTCTAGTCTTTAATGAACTCTGAAGAAAATAAATGTCTATGAACATGTGAAGAAATATAACCGGTAAAATTACATGTATTCTTGAGGGCAATTCAAGATACTGTCAACCGATGGTCATTGACGTTCAACACCAACAAGAATCCCAAACTGGGGGAGCAGTGAAGAAGAAAACTTTATTCAGTGCAAAACAGCTTGTGATACAGCATAGCCGTAGAAAAGTTTTGGGGCCAGGAGGCTAGACAGCTCTGCTCTGTGTTTTGCACTGTGCTGGTCTACTCCACTCTTTGATGGTCTGCTTCACTCTGTTCTGGCAAGTGTTCTGCTGTTTCAGCTCAGACAGGGAAAAACAGTTTTCAGTGGAAAATGTACTCTGGAGCTGCAGGGGATCTGGCCTATATGGACAGAAGTTCCCACCCCTGGTCCCATGAGAACTCTGAATCCATGCAATTTGATTGGTTCGTTGGCACTATCCTGATTGGTCAGAATAGAGCTGCTCTGATTGGTCAGAACCGTGCAGCTACAGTTGGATGGGGAGAGCCTCAGTCCTGGTGGTTGAAATAGGACCCCAGGAACTTCTTTACATGGGCTGGCTCAGGTGGCAGAAGCACAGTGCAGTCAGGCAGTGTAGCAGCACAGAGCCTTCTCTAGGCAAGCGCAGTTTGCGTGAGAGGCCCCTATTCATGTTCTAAGATCAGATATTTTATTTGAGTCCAGTTACCCACCAGGAGCCCTTCTTAGTAGGTGTCAATTTTTCTTTCAAAATTCACAATACTGATGTTATTGCATTTTCATTATTGTTGGGGGTTTTGTCCTAAAAATTATGAATGGTTAATGATAAAACTATGATTTTTAGAATTTTTCTTTTACTTATTTATATTATCAAAAGTTTCTACAATGGCCCTGGCTGGTGTGGCTCAGTTGGTTGGAGCATCATCCCATACACTGAGAGATCGCAGTTAGATTCTTGGTCAGGACACATGCCTAAAATGCGGGCTAGGTCCCCAGTCAGGGCACATACAGGAGGCCACCAATCGATGTTTCTCTCTCATATTATGTTTCTCTCCCTCTCTCTCTCTCCCTTCCTTCCCCTCTCTCTAAAAATCAATAAGCATGTCCTTGGGTGAAAATTTAAAAAAAATTTGAAAAGAAGTTTCTACGATGAACATGTATTACTATTATAATGAATAAAAATTTCCTCTCCACTCCTCTTCCTCCTCCAAATATCATCTAAAAATTTAGCTTATTTGATCTGTTGTGGTATAACTAGGAAACATTTGATCCCACCAACTCAAAACATTATTAAGATGATCTCTAAGATATTAAACTCTTCAGAAGAGCATCAAAGTCAGACTCTTAGAAGTGGAACCTTGAGGACATAGTTCTAGTGGTACTGCTGGCTTTAATAATCCCTTTGCTCTGGGCAGGGGTGAACTTTTATTGTTGTTACTTGACAATTTGTAACTGAGTATGTTTAGAAGATTTTAATTTTACTTGATTTAGTCTTTCACTATGTTATTACCAATTCCTTGATTGGAAGAATAGACACTAACTCAGTGCAGATTTTATTCAAGTGGCTTTATTTTTAAGGAGAGAGAGGACTCATGAAAACACTCTTCAATCCAGATGTGTAGGAGCAGAAGATGGGAATGGGGAAGCTGCTGGACTGGAGGTCACGTGCCATAAATCCTAGAAGCACATGGCCTCTCTTCTTTGCTATTTTCTAACTATCTGCCCCATTCTTATCCCCACAGACCAGGCCCTTTCACTTACTCATAATTTCTGCTTTTCTATGATTTTGGCCTGCACATAGCTTCTTCTAGGCCATGAAAATGACTCCAGGCCCAATGTTACAAACAACAGATAGGCTCCCACAGCTCACACATCTAATTCTCAGAGAGCCAATTCCACGTTGGTTCCCAGAGAAGCCGCTGACGCCTCAGCTTGGGTGAGGCCAACGTCCCTGGTCCGGGCTGCCGTGGTAGAGGAACCAGGATGCATTGTATCCACATGACCAGCCATGGTCACCTCTTCTACGGAGGCTTTTCTGAGCATCATTTCAGAGAAAGGGACTTTGTACTAACAAGTATCCAAAATATATGGGTTACTCTACTAAGCAACTTTGGACGTATTGTTATGCTTTGCAATGGGATGAAAATGCTATTGTGTGGTTCTCTTTGCATCTCCCAATGTCCTGTTGTTTTTTGCTTTGGCTACCAAGAGCCCCAGTCCCAGGCTTTCCCTCATAGGTAATAACCCAACTCCAAAAGCACCTGCATTTCTTCTCTCCATCCGCAGTCTCATTCCTACAGCAGCTTGCCCTTTCCTGGCTGAAACAGAACAACCAATTTATGCTAAAGTGCTTATGACTGATAAAATGACTTTACAGCAAGCCATTCATCCTACCAGTGACTTTACTTACTTATCTCTAAAGTGACAGAGCTTGGATTAATTGGCTCCTAAATTATTTTCTAGTGTTACTTTCTCACTTAAAAAAATAAAAGTTGAAGCTATTTGCACTTTTAAAGAGTATTCTAAAAAATAACAGTCAGCATGCATGTAGTGCTTCTTATATGCCAGTCTTCTATGGGCTTTACATATAATAATTTCTTTAATCATTGCAACAACCTATGTAAGAAGGCTGTTAATTAGGGTCATATTAGCTGTGGTAACGAATAAATGCTGAAAATACATACATTAAACAAAATTGAAGTTTATTTCTCCCTCACATCACAAGCCAGTAAGTATATCCCTGGTCTGTGGGTGGCTTTCTTCCATTTGATGATTCAAGAAACCAGGTTTTTCTTTTTCCTTTGAGGCTCTGCCATCTCCTAGATCTCCGTCATCTGCCTTTAGCCACAAAAGAAAAAAAAGACTATGGACAAGGCACTCACATAGTGAAGATTCTGGCCAGAAGGGACATGCCTCACTTACACTTATACTTCATTGGGAAGAACTAGTCTCAAGGCAATAACTGGATGCAAAAGAGATAAAGAAATATTGTCTCAGATAAGAGAGTCATCAGAAAAAAATATTCTTTTCATTATTCCTAATCTACACAATTTTTTCATTATTTAGCATCTCTGATAAGAATGCACTGTTCGACCAAGGACAAATATTCAGTGTAAATTCATATTTACTTGGCAGCATTTTTCCATCTTACTAATACATAAAATTGTGTGTTTGACAACCACTGAAATCCTAGCATTGATAAAATTTGGCATATAATGTGGAAAAGGGAACAAACTCAGTCTGCCATTCACGGGACCAAATATTCACACATATTCTTCTATTTTTCTCACTCCAAGGATGCACATTATAGTCTAATCTAGTTTAAGCACATGGCTCCAAGTCCAACATCATTGGGTGACCTGAAGTCTTCTCATCCACAGCTCATCTCAGCATTATGATCCACAAACATATAGAGAAGTTATCTGTATTTCTCATTATAGGATGGTAAAACAGAGACAAGATAATCATAATAAAAACTCCTGTTAAGAAAGAGAAGCACTGGGAAAATGTAACAGTTACTGGTCCACCATAGTAATGAACTCAGCTTAAGTTATTATAGACACAGTTTTTAAAGTGCTTTGCCAATGTGTAATGTCTCCACCTCTCTAGCACCCAACATCTGTTTCTTTGCCACCTGCTGCCCAAATGTTCAGCCAAATACATTTACTTTAGGTTTTTATTATAGCAGCACTTCCTTCAAAGCATCAGCTTCCAGATTAACTAGCATAATGTTAGGGGCAGTAAATAATAGTCCCCTTCTCCCCCCCAAATAGTCCCCAGTATGTTTGTGTGTGTGTGTGTACACACACAGAGGCTCGCTGAAAAAGATACAAGATTGAGAAACATTGTACATAGGACAATGACACCTCAGTTCCCTTCAAAGTTCCCTCAGTTCCCTCTGACAGTTCCCTGAGACCTCACCCAGTTCTCCCAAGCACCATCAGCTGCCCTGTCATATTTTCCTGAATCTCATCAATGGTCTGAAATCTCTTCCCTTTCAAAAGTGATTTTAGTTTTGGGGAAAGGCAGAAGTTGTAGGGTGCCAAATCTGGGCTGTGGAGGGGCTGAGTCATCTGGGTGATTTGATGTTTCATCAAAACACTCTGCACAAGATGTGATGCATGAGCAGGCATGTCGTTATGATGAAGCTGCCAATCACCAGTTGCCCATAGCTGCGGCCCTCTGAATCATCTGAATAGTTTCTATGTAGGAATGTTCCAGTTCAATGCAAAATTTGATGCAGATTTGTTGCTCTACTGGCTCAATCATTTTGAACGTGATGGCCACACAGTACATATAATCACTCAGGGGTGTCTGCTGCCCCCACTGACTGGCACAACGAAGTCATCACTGTTCACACATGTGCATTCCAGTCCACTCTCCTTGTCTGCCAGGTTACCTCGATGTGGCACAAACTGTTCTTTTAACGTTAACAATGGTTGGACATTTCCGGACAGACTGTAAATACATACGCATATACACGTGTATATATAGACACACATATGTGTGTATATATGTACGTATACAAATACACACATGTACGCACATGCATGCATATATGCGTGTGTGTGTGTGTGTGTGTGTGTGGCACAAACAGAGGTTTATTTCTCATTTATTAATCACCTATGGTAAGTGTTCCCAGTTAATGGGTGGCTTTCCTCCATGCTCTATTTGAAGGATCCAGGCTTCTTCCATCTTGGGGTTTAGTCTTTTCCTAGGGCCTCCTCTTCAAATGAATCTGGCTGCTGGAAGGAGAAAGATGATGGAGAACATATACCTGCTTCTTAAATCTTGACCAGAAATTGCCACTCAGTACTTCTGCTCACATTCCACCAATTCACATGATAATCCTCATTCAGGAGGCAGCTCCCAGGGACAGCTCAAGTCTCTGAAGGAGAAACATGGATTTTGGCAGATAGTTAGCTGTTGTGGATACAAGAAGATGAGGATTCAATCTTGAATAAAATAAGTTTAGTTGCAAGGAAGAAATTTAAATAAGATTATTAAGAAGGTCTTCATAGGGTACCTCAGATCCTTGCATATCATAACCACCAAGTCTGTCTTCCAAGTGTGTGCCTGTGTATTAATTTGAAATAGTTGATAAAATATCTGTGACAAAAATGGAATCAAAAGCAAGAATAGATGATATAATTTTTAAAGTAGCCAACAATAGTAATAATAACCATATAGTAGAAGCAGCTGGCTTTTTAATATTTTTAGTGGTTTATATATACCAGGCACTATGTTTTACTCTTTTCAAGTATGATTTTATTTAAATCTCACTAACATTTGTTCAATTTTATGGACCTAAATGCTTATGTCAAACAACCTGCTGAGATAATTAACACCTAGAAGTACCTCATTCCAGGACACCTAGTTTCTGTACATGCATCAGTTATCTTTCCAACTTAAAAATGTATAAACCCCTAGGATTTCTGGAAAAAAATATTTGGGAAGTACTGAATTAGAAGTTAATGATGATGCAATCATAACATAAATATGAATAAATTACCTGAAACTATGTACATGCCAGTCCCTGGTTAAAAGTTTATCAAGTGATTCAGAGCACACTTGTAAAAAATGTATACATGCATTTTATTCGATCAAAAATTCTGAAGTTGAAGTTTCTTATAGAGAACTCACAGTTTGAGAAATATTTCCCAACTCCATAATGTGTGGATACCTAACTTGATCAGTAACACTTTCTGCTGCTTCTTAAAGAAACTCTAACTTGCTGGGAGGGTTTTTTTCTCCTTGTTAATATCATGGATCCTTGATCCTTATCTTCTTTCTAAAGTATCACTGTGAATTTAAAGCATCATAGTTATTTCCACTGAAACACTGAAAGGTGAAGATTCCCCAAGTCCAGCTACGGGGAGGAAATGATAGGGCCTACCCATGAGTGACCTAGGGTGACAAGAGAAAGAATGCCAGCCAGCCAGCCAGCCAGCCCGCCAAGGTTTAAGCAGAAAAAATCGTGACAGTTCCTGGAGGGAAGACAGAGAGGAACGCTGACAGAGGAGTGCTGATCCAGGGAAGACAGGCCTGAGGCGAATAGCCAAAGGCTCTCCTGTGCAGGAAGTTTCTAAGAAAGATGTGAAATGGGATAAGGCAGGATCTTGTGAATAGTGTTTGGCTCTGCTGTCCTTTTATGGCATTTCCTCCACTTCCTTACTCTTTAGCATCCATTTCTTTCCTTGGGCTTCTGAACCTCAAGCCTTTCTTTGATAGTTGAGCTTTCTCCTAGTTAGACTAGCCTATAAATTAGCATTACAGAGTGTACTTGGAAAGACTGAAGTTTGCCTCCAGGCAAAGGAACAGAGGAGCAAACTTCCCCCTGCACAGGGCTGCCTACTCCAGGACCAATCCACACGGCAGTGTCAGCTGTCGCAGGAGAGCCTGTGTGCTCGGCTGACCCCGATGCTGAGTCTGATAGCAAAACACTTAGTTACTTCATGTTAGAGGCAGGGAGAAGTTGCACCTTCCTCTTACAACAAACTCCAAAATGTTCACATAGGAGACTGATAGCCAAATGGACAAAAAAAGGACAAGGAACCAATCGAAGGAATGCACCTAGGGAGAGATCGTTAGTTTTAAAACACATTACTGAAGAGTCATGAAATTTTATTTTTATTTTTTGCTTTTTTATTGAATTTATTGGGATGACACCGTTTAATGAAATTATATAGGTTTCAGGTGTACAATTCTAAAATACATCATTGTATGTTGTATTGTGGGATCACCACCCCATCTCCATCCATCACCACTTATCTCTTCTTTACCTTCTTCTATCCCTCTAGAGTTATGAAATTTTAGATTTGCAAGGAATTTAAAGGTCCCATCTCATCTAATGGTCACAAACTGGTAGTCTCGGCCAAATTTGGCCCACAGGTGGGATGTGCATTATCTGGTTCATTATTTGCATTAGTTGTTTACATTTAAAATAAGAACAATTCACATTTTTAAAAATAAAAATCTAGATTTCTCATGACTCTTGAAAAATCAGACGATCCGACAAGTCATTCCCCAAAGTTGTGACTAGAGCTCTCAGCAATTACTTCCATTGGATGGGCACACGCTCCCCAGTTTCCCGCAGTGCCTGCTTCAGTTTGTTTGTATAACCTGCCTGGACTCTGTGGGCAGGGTTTGAGTTTGCAACCCTTGCTAGACCAACCTGCTCGTGTTTTATGGTTAAGGAAGTAAGGCCTGAAGAGGCCAAGTGACTAGTTCATCCACACCACTTTTTCTAATATAATGCACACGCTGGCACTCTTTCCATACATTCCTTTCTCCATC
>PVIA01002874.1:0-190481 GCA_004024845.1 Tonatia bakeri | reverse complement strand
ATGGGCATCTAGGTTGCTGGAGGCATTATAATATTTAATATAAATGTTAAATTCAGTTATAGGGCACTGGTCAATTCAAGAGGCATATCTGAGAACCTCCTTTGTGCTGCAGAATGAAAAGGGTGCCTTGCCCTCAAAGGGCTTGTGAGTTAGGTATAGAGTCAAACATGTTCACAATTGCCTCTTGTACTAGAGGAGCTTTATGAGGTCAGGAGCTGGGTCTGCTTCACTCACTGTTTCAGTCTTAGTGAATGGTGAAGCACAGTACATGTTTTTTGAATTCATGGAAGGAGGGATGAAAGGAGGAAGGAAAAGGAGGAATGGAAGAAGGGAGGAAAAAAGGAAGGAAGAAAGAAAGAAAATGAAATAAACTATCCATGATGTTATTCAAGTAGAAGCCAGTTATGGGCAGGTTTCAGGGAGGAGGCAGGCATTGAACAAGCATCCAATTGTAGGAAGGACTTGGAGAAATACACAGTAAAAGAAAGAACATTCTAGTGGAGGGAATAACAGCAGTAACAGTGGGAATGAACGTGTAGGTTTGTGCAATGAAGTGGGAGTCGAATAACAGCAAAGAGTAAAATGGATGAACAGAGGGGGCCAACTTATAGGCACTTAGAAAGAGTTGGAAAGATAAAATTGCTTTGATTTTGTCATGTTCACATAGTAATGATAATCTAATTAAAACTGAAAGAAATAAAGCCCTGACTAGTATGGCTCAGCTGGTTGGACGTCATCCCACAAAGCAGTAAAGTGAAGGGTTGCTGGTTCGGTTAGGTTGTGGGTTCAGTACCTGGCCAGGGACGTATAAGAGGTCAGCAATCTTTGTTTCTCTCTCACATTGATGTTTCTCTCCCTCCATCTCTCTCCCTTCCCCTCTATCTAAAAATAAATAAATAAAATATCTTTAAAAAACTTAAAAATATAAATCCAGACATTTCCAAATAACTGAGCATTTGTGGTACATGGAGAATAATATTGTTACCTAACAAAAGGGGGTTTGGCTGCCCACTGTCAACGAGAGGCATGTTCTGCAGACAAAGGTAGGTAAGGAACACCAAGAGTCTTTATTAAGATGTTGCACAATTTGGGAATACTGGAGACTCCCTGGATCTGTGCTCTTTTCCACAAAACACAGAAAAAATCCATTTGTTCCCCAAAAGACTGAAACATAAAACCATGCCCAGAAATCCTGCTCCATCCTTATCTGTCCTTCAGAGCACAATGCTGCTAGGCAGACTGCTCTCTGGCTTTCGGCTCCATGGAGTCTGTGCTGGGGTACTGAAGCCTGCTTCTTGGCCACATGGCTTCCAGGGCTTGCTGGGTCCCATGAGTGCTCCAGCCCACAAGTCTGTGCTGCAAGTTCCAAAAGAAGTGAAGCGAGAGTCTCTGCTTTCCTTCCATTTAAATTTCCTGGCCCAAACTTCATGAAACCGGGATGCTTCCAGCGCCCCAGCAAATCCAATCCTTTTCCCAGGACTTTCCTCGCATAGCAGCTCCCCCTTCTGCCATGTACCACAGGGACTAAAACTGCTTTTCACTAGCCTCGCTCTGTGTAAGGCTTCCTCCTGCTGCATTCTGAGAGGAGGTAGGGAAATCTATCATCACGTGCCATGCTAAGTTGTATACCATTGCTTCAGGCATGCTTCTCCTATGGCCTTTCTCCTCTCTGGACACTGTGCAAGTATCAATGTCAAAATATTAATTAGGCTGAAATTTACCAAGCTTTTGATAAAGACTGGTGGGGGATCCTAGAGAGGTTTTGCTATTTATATATCGATGCTAGATGACAAGTTTTTAATTAATTGTTGAAGTAATTTGTATCTTACAAAAGCTATCACTAGTGTGTGCATGAAAATCAAACTCTTTTTTAATGATGACTAAAATATTTTGCAGCGGGCATATCCAAAATAAGGAAACAGAAACAGAATGGGGTTAAAAATTTGTTTAAAACCTTTGTGTAAATCACTGGCCAGAATAGAATTTGACCTGTAAGTTCCCCGGATGTGACTTGAAAACCACATACTCTCTCTGCTCTTTGAATTTAGAAATTTCTGTTCTACGATAATAAAGTGAAAAGCACAATTTATCACAAAAGCACTGTGGTTGCCTAACCCCAGACTCTTGAATGTCTGAACAAGACAGAGTCTCAGTGAGAAAACGGTAAGTAAGTTTCGACCAGTGTGGACAACGTCTTGGAGTCTTCAGAAAGGCAAATCTAAAAACAATAGTAGCGAGTAAAGTGTGAACTTTCCCATTCATCTTAATGAGGTTGTCAACTATGATGTTTAATTATATCGCTGGTACCCATGTGATGGCAGTTACAGGACTCAGAGGCCAGCGATTAGTGGTGACTTCTAGCCCTAAGAAGTGCCTCCGGTTTCTTGATTGTTGTAATGATTGTTTGCTAAGCAGAAGGTCAGTTCAAGTCTTTTTGATCCCAGTCAATCACCTTAGTTACTGAGTCATTAGCCTCCTAATAACAGGCAAATCCTGTGCTCAGCTAAATCTGTCTTAGGTGTATGGGTCATTCTTACCGATAAGTCAAATAGCCTTGTGTATCTGACTGTGATTTCATAAAGAAAACCACAGAACATAATTAAGAAATGGCCAGTGAGCGGGTTCTGTTTCTTTCATGTGATGGCAGTTTCTCTCCCTCTGGGGGATTCTAGTCCAGCTCCTCAACCTGGTGAACACTCATTGAGGTTGAGTCACTATTGACATGAGGAACTCTCAGGGAAAGAGAGTGCGCAGTTCACTCAGTCCTTTATACCTTCATCAGTTCATTTCATAAAGTAAGTTTTTACCTTTACTATTGGCCAAATACTGGTGCAGAGTAAGCTTGACCAACAAGATGTTGGAGTTTACAATATACAAGTAACAATTTGGAATTTACTAGTATAAATCAGGTATACAAGTAAATAGTTTAGAATTCACTTGTGTAAGAGTGATAAAGTGCTATGATGACAGTAAAGCAGTGTTTTGAGGTTGTTGTTTGGCATTGTGTGATAGAAATATCACGTAAGCCAAAATATACCATATATGCCATTTTAAATTTCCTGGTAGTCACCTTAAGAAAAATAGAAAGAAACAAAAGTAAAGAGAAAAAATTAATTTTATAACATACATTGTAACTCAATATATTCAAAATAAAATTTCAACATGTAGGCAACATAAAGGATTATTGAGGCCCTGGTTGGTGTAGCTTAGTGGATTGATTGCTGGCCTGGGAACCAAAAGGTTGCCAATTTGATTCCCAGTCAGGGCACATGCCTGAATTGTAGGCCAGATCCCCAGTAGGAGGTGTGCCAGAGTCAACCACACATTGATGATTCCTCTTTCTCCCTCCCTTCCTCTCTTTCTAAAAATAAATAAATAAACATTTTAAAAAAGTTATTGAAGTGTTTTACATTCTTTTATTCACAGTAAGTCTTCAAAATCCAGTGTCTACTTTATACATATATAGAATACTTCAGAAATGGTTAACAGTTACATATAGCCATATGTAAATATGGCTATTATATTGGATGAAGCTTTTAAATAGTGGATGAAGAGGGTCTTTCTACCACCTAAAAATGAAAAAGAGCCAGCCATAAAGAGATATGACCACTTGAGAGAGGAATAAGCAAGTGCAAAGGCCCTGAGGCAGGGTCCAGTTTAACCAAATTTGAATTCATTGTAAAATAAGAAAAGCAATATAGCTAAACATTCAAGTTATACTCTATACTCATATGGAGCCCTGATAAATAGCTTAAAACCAAACTATTCTTTCAAAATGCCCACTTAACACAACAGGCCATCATTACTTATGAACCTAAATGAAATGATCTGTTCAGTTCAGCTTAATGGCTTGGTTATAATGGAAATAAACTCAGTGCAGATCAGAACTTAAAAAAAATATTGCTAAGTGAATGCATCTTGAATATATATATATTTTTGCCTTCAAACATGCAAATCCATCACATTCTGGTGTGTATTTTACTGAAAAATATACTAATTGTATACTCTAGGTTCTAATAGCAATATCTATCTTCAGGACAGGACTTGGTGAAAAATACATCTGGGTACCATTGCTTGCGTTTCATCTTTGTCTGGAGGCAGGCCATGTTTGACCCCTCACTTAGCCTGGCAACATAATGAATTAATTAGAAACAAAGGTATGCTATACATAGAAAATGAAAACTCACACAGAAAACACTTAAAAGGAATCATTAAATACACATTAAAATAAAATGTCTGGCATATACCCTATATGCCAAATAAGCATTTCCATATTCATATGATACTAGTTTGATGTATGTCCTCACTGGGATTCCTCCAGAAGCTGAATCCTAGACAAGGATATGAGTGCAAGAAGTTTATTTCGAGAGGATTCCAGGAAGCAGGGAGGTATGAGACAGGGAGGGGAGGAAACCAGTACAAGGTGCTTTGGCAAGCTGGTCACCATAGTGGATAACTGGAGCCTCTTTTAACTGAATTATGCCATGCTGGAATTTGTGTAGATCCTGCTTCAGAATTATCTCACTATAGGAGCAAGAGATTTATCCTTCAACTCTGTCAGTCATAGGCTGCCCTGCTCCTGGGCTGGGGAGAAAGATTTTAACAACCCAGCATGCCCTAACACTTGTGACCTAACTCCTATGTGGGTAGAGAGGGCTCCAGTGCCCAGAGAAAACTCTCAGGCAAAGGGATATAGATGTTGGAAGTTAGAAGTTCAATGGTGTGAACAAGAATGGGAAAGGCCAAGTGAACATGAACAAGTCCATAACAGTCTCTGATCAATGTGTATAAAGGAAATTCACTTAGAACTTACCTTCAGCATTTAGTAACTTAAGTGTACTTTGCATTGTTGGGCATTTTACTGTTTACAAAGGACCTTCATTTATGTTGTTTTACTCAGTCCTTACAAGGACCCTGAGGAATAGGTTGAGAAGGTTTTACTATTCATGTTATAGAGGAAGGATCTGAGGTTCATGAGGACCCATGCTGACAGAAGGTTAAGAAGCAAAGCAAAGCAGGCATCTGGCTCCGGTGGAAATTGTGATTGCCTCTTCAGTACCCCCATTTATTCTCTACCCCACATGATGCAACTATGCACTTTGCACTTTGCATGAAATTGATCCCAATCCCAGCTATAAGGGATGGATGGACCTCAATTGACCAAAGCCAATCAGATCCTTGTGATTTTTTAAATTTAATTTTTATTGTATTTTTTCCTTTACCATTGATTCCCCTTATACTCCCCTCCCCCTAACAATCACCACACTGTTGTCCATGTCCATGAGTCCTTTTCCCTTTTTGCTCTATCCCTTCACTCCCTAACCTCTCCCCCCACCCACAGCTGTCATCTTACTCTCCATCTATGAGTCTGTCCCAATTTTTGTGTTCCTACTGATAAGTGGCTGGTTCAGTTCAGTCAAGGCAAAGTGAAGAACTGCAAACTAAAAGTCTTGGATAAGATAAAGATATCTCTTGATCTCTTTTTTTTATTGTGCAAATGTATGAGAAAATATGTAGCCCTGTATTTGTTGACAGCCATCATGTGAGCATGAGGAACCTGGCCTTAGGTTGAAGCTGATGTCATCAATGGCAGAAAAGACATTAAATTTACACAATGGAATACTATGCAGCAGAAAGACAGAAGGAGCACCTACCCTTTGTGACAGTATGGATGGAACTGGAGAGTATTATGCTAAGTGAAATAAGCCAGATTGTGAAAGACAAATACCATATGATCTCACCTATAAGTGGAAACTAATAAAAAAAAAACAAATAAGCAAGCAAAATATAATCAGAGACATTGACATTTAGAAGAAACTGACAGTAACCAAAGGGGAGGTGGGAGGGGATAAGTGGGCGGGGAAGGGATTTCCGGAACATCTGTAAGGGACACAGGGACGAAACCAAAGGAGGGTAGGATGGAGGGTGGGAGGTGGGGGTGGTTAGGGTGGGGAGGAGTGGTGGGGAGAAGATAAAGACAACTGTACTTAAACAACAATAAAAAAAGGGGGGGAAAAAAGCCCAAAAGCAAAAACAAAAAACAACAAAAAAAACAACAACCCAGAAAGGGGCCTTGGTGACATTATCGACTCACTGGGTAAAACTCTGCTGAAATGAAGAAACATTGTTTAAGCAAGCTCTTTGGACTTGGTTCTCAAACACTTGCAGCTGAGAACATTCTGACGCCTTGCTTGGTGCTCTACACTAAATATCCCAAGTCATCCTAGAATGAAATAACTAAAACCTGTATGCAAAACCCAGAGGGATTTTACATATCATTTGCACGACATGTTCACATAACTTTAAAGTTTTCCACTTTCACTTGAAGTGTATTGATAATTTGTGGAAGCATACATAACATCCAGGTTAGAGTTTGAAGACAAGCTTTGTGTAAGGGATTAAAGAGCAAAGTGTTAACTAGATGAAGAAGAAAAACTTGTTTCAGTTTTCACTGAATTTGTGGCCAGTATGCAAAACATTTTTTTTTTTTTTTTTGTGAGAAATCTGCTCTAGTTAAGCAGAAAGATCTTCTACTGTGAACTCAAATCATCTTGGGAACATAAGTTCAGACAATAAAGGAAGGAAAAGCAGAACTAATGATAACTGGAGAATAAGATTTTCTCTTTTTATTTGGACATGCACTGCTACCACTATAGGGAGTTGGTGTACCTTCTTGTCTTTCATCTACCTCAATTACATAGATTGGAAAGTAAAATACTCATTTTCCTAGTCTGTCTTGCAACTACAGGTGGTTGTGTGATAAAGTTCTGTCCAAAGAGATGTAAATAGGTGTCTTCTCAGGGAATTTCAAGATAAGCATTTGTTTTCTTGATGAAATAGGACATACACAACCAGCATTTCTCATCCAATTTTTGTCTACCTTGAATGATGATAGACAGTCCGGAACTATGGTGGCCATTTTGTGATAATGAGGCAAGAGACATGAAGACAAAAACTAAGGGAAATAGTGTGAAAAGGCAGAAGTAGTCTAGCTCCCTGATGGCACTGTTGAGCAGCAGAGTGCATGCCAGAGATTGCTGTCTCTGGTCTTTCTCTTAGGTGAGAAATCTAAACTTCTATTTGTTTAAGCCAATGTTTATTGTGTGTATCCACCTTAACAACTTTTTGACTATCTAGGGTTATTTCAGACTTTTTACTCTATGTGATTTTTGATGTTTTGATGGATGTAACTTAAGTCAGGGGATATTCATATATCAAACGTATCAGTGACTTAGTCCTTAAATAATAAAAAAAGAATAGAAACACCCAGCTGCTCTAGTTAAGCAGAAAGATCTTCTACTGTGAACTCAAACCATCTTGGGAACATATCTGGGTTCTTCCATGTAATTGGTGTAATTAGACCATCCACATTTAAAGAGATTATTGATGTAATTGGATTAATATCTGCCTTGTTTGTAATAATTTTCTTCTCATTGTATTGTTCTTTACCTCTTTTCTCCTTTTAACTGAGCATTTTATATAGTTGTTTCATTTTACCTCCTCTTTCAGCATATCAATTACACTTAATATTTTAGTGGTTTCCCTAGAGTATAAAATACCTTTTATTTTTGAATTAAGTGAAAAAACAATCTAAGTCCATCTTCAGATAACACTATAGCACTTCACACGATGTCCAGGTACCTTCTAGCGGAGTATTTCCAATTCATCTTTCCTGTCCCTGCAACATTGCTGTCATTTATATCACTTATCCATATGCTATACTCTCTGTAATATGTTGTTACTATTATTACTTTGAAAAAGTTATTTAAACTAATTTAAGAAAAATAGGAATAAAGTATTTTATTTTATCTTTATTTCTTCTGATATTTTTCTGGTCTTTAGGTAGATTCAAATTTCTTACCTATACTATTTTTCTTCTGCCTGAAGAATGTCTTTTAATATTTCTTGTAAATCAGGTCTATTGGCAATGAATTCACTGTTTTTGTTTGTCAGAGAAAGTATTTCTCTTTCATTTTTAGAAGATAATTTCACTAAACATAGAATTCTAGGTTGATGGCATTTTTTCTTTTAACACTTCAAATATTTCACTTCACTCTTCTTTTCCTTGCATGGCTTCTGATTAGAAGTCTACCATAATTCCTGTTCTTGCCTTATTGATAAGGTGTGTTTTTCACTGTAGCTTCTTTTAAGATTTTTCCCTTTGTCCTTTTTAATCCTTTTAGTGTTCTCTGAGCTTCCTGGATCTGTGGTATTTTAGTATCTCTCATTATTTTGGAAAAGTTCTCAGCAATTATTAGTTCAAATATTTCTTCTGCTTCATCATTTTTTTCTTCCTCTGATAGGTCAATTACTCATGTATTACCTTTCAAAACCGTCCTATCATTAGTTCTGCTTTTTCTTCCTAGTTCTTGTATATTCTGCACTGGGAAGTTTCTCTTGACCTATCTTAAAGTTTGCTGATTCTTTCCTTGGTCATGTGAAGTCTACTGATGGACCATTTTTCATTTGTGTTACAGTGTTTTTTATTTCTAAACAAGATCATCCAAGTCACATCTGAGTCTGCTTCTGATGCTTGCTTTGTTTTTTTTTAGACTGTGTTCTTTATTTTGAATGTTTTATTGGCTAACAGGAACTAAAATAAATAAGCGTTTAGTGTGAGGTTTCATGTTTGTCTGGTTAGGAGTTTGGCTCTCTTTAAGGCTTACGGTAGCTATAAGTGCAAGAAGTTTAGGATTCCTCCAGTGTCCTTGTTTTTGTCTTGACTTTGGGCTTCCCTAAGTATTTCTCCTCAGGGAGAGTCTATTTTGGCTTTCAGATATAACCCACTGTTATTATATGGGAGCCCTATAAATGTGGTGATAAGATGTCAGGGAGAGAAAGTGTGTTATATTTTATATTCTTTCAGTTAAACCTCAGTGTTTTAGTCCACCTATGTCTTTGGGCTGTGACCTTCACAAGTGTTTTACTATAATATAGCTATTTTCCGCTTTGCTCCCTACTTCCTTCCTTGACTGCAACAGTCCCAGTTTATTCCTTTGGAACCCGTCCCCCTGTTGACTATGTCCCCCTGCTCCATTAGATGAAACAAGGAGTCTAGAGGGGACTTGTGTGGAAGGGATGCCCCTTTCCCAGTTGGTATAGGATCTACCAATGTTTTTCTCCCTAGAAAGTATGTTTATGCTCGGGAAAATGTTTTGGACATATTTTTACAAGGGTTATTTCTCCTCTTCCTGTTCAGAGCTGAGAGGGGATCTTTCTTGGGTCTTCACTGTGAGAACCTATTAGGACTCATGGAGGTAAAACTTATGATGACATTTTGGCTCCCACTCTTCAAGGCAAGGGTCCTCAAAAATTTCTCATTCTCATGTTAGTCCACACTCAGCCTTTAGCAATTCATCAAAGTTACCATTTCGATATTCTTACTACTTTATGGCTCTAACAGCTTCTGTTCTAGGTAAGCAGGTCTTGACTGTGATTTTCTGGGTACCCCTGCCTCTCTAGATTTCAAAGTGGCCATTTGCCCTTCCACCTCAGTTCTCTGATGGGTCCAGGAAAAGTCATTTACTTTCAGTTTGTTCAGCTATTTCTTATTGTGAGAATGGGAGCGACAACTTCCAAGCTCTTTACATGGCAGAACCCTAAATCCCCATACTTTCCTCTTGAGTCTCTCTCATTTTTTATTCTATAAAATGAGTTTATTTATAACTACCACCAATGTTATCACCATAATTTTATGAGTTAACACTCTATAAGAAAGATTCTATAAGCAAGACTCATTGCAGGTGGTCAATAAAATGGTATTCTGGGCTTAAATTTTAGAGTGGATTCCATTGTCATAAAGAAACAAAGTGGAGTTAAACCAAGCATGCATTTATTTTATATAAAATCAAAATTTAATAAATGGAGAGAAAATAATTTAAATAATGTGGATGAGTCTGCCTGTCAATCCATAGTGTATACATTTGTGTCCACTAAATGTAAGGAGCAGTGAAGAGCTGGAGAGTGGAAGAGAGGAAGGAGAAGAAGGGAACATTCCAGGCAGATGGAATAAGGTATGGTTGATGCCTGAGGCAGGAAGATGATAAAAACATTTAAGAAATATGGTATCAGATCTGGAGGAGGTAAGAGGTGGGACATAGTGCTGAAGGGGAGGCCCAGTGATCATTGTAGAGTTCTTGGATTCTGTTTTAAGAGCAGTGAATTAGTTACTTCAAAACTCAATTTTTATCATTCACATATTTAATAGGTAGAAAGTTGGACCTGGTACTTTACTACAGATTTATATTATATTTTTTATTGTTATTAAGTTCAATAGTTTTAATGTGTTTATGTGAAATTATTGTCTCATGTCTTTAATTTATTGGTTCTTTCTGATATTATTACTTTTTAAATAAATTTATTATATATCATATATTTTTTTCCTTTCATGTTTGAGGAAAAATTCTTCCTGAATCTTGTTTTTATTTGAGTTATTACCTTTCAATTATTTAAAATGTATAGATCTTTCCATCTATTGGTCTGGCAACTCAGTGGTTTATAACAATAAGGATTGATTTCTCATGTCTGTCAGTCAGTTGAGATTCAGCTGACCTAGACTGGGCGCTTTCTATATATGTAGTTGGTGATTTCTCTGGAAATGTGGTCCTATGGAAATGTTAATGTTCGGTTTCTTGGAGAAAGTTGTAACAATGTCATAGTTGTTGACTCCAGTAAGACCATAGGCCTCAGGATTACATGTTTGTGCCTGAAAGGGAAAGAGGTGCCTTTTTGCTTGGGTTCACCCAACAGCAGACTCAGGAAAAACAATTTTTCCAATAGTTCATATGGGAGATGATTCCAAAAGTTTGGTGAGAGAATGGAGAAGGAAGACAGGGAAGAGAAGGCAGCCAATGAAGAATTTACTGATGAGCACATTAACACTGTGGGCAGCTTGAGCTCTATCCTACCAAGGACACTCTGAAAGACTGTGTAAAATATACCTTTAAATTATGCTCCCATATGACAAGAAAGTCAAAGTGCTTGTCTGTCGATTCCCATTGCTCTTGGGGTATCATCAACTCTTGGTATGTGGGGACTGGGGGCTACTGAGTCCAGAGAAAACCCTTAGGCAAAGGGATGCAGGTTCTTGCAGAGGGAAGCTGTAAGTGTGCAGGAAAATGTCCACTTAGCTGCAAGTAACCTCAAGGGAGGGCTGAGACAACAATACAGTACTAGAATGTGGAGGCTGAAATGAGCCTAATGATGCAATGACTCCCTTTATTAAATACTGCTCTGAAATCAGCTGGTCTTCAATAAGCACTCATTATATGAGTGAACACCTTTCAAGTAAGGATAGAAGTGGTAGTATTTTCCTTTTCCAATATTTAGTTCAGAGATGGACACACCTATTACTCAGTAAATGTTGGTGTAGGGAGGCAGATTAAGAGAGTGGAGAGAGCTTGGCCCCTGGGACTGGATAGACTGTTTATAGTCTTATAGCTTGGTGATTTATGCCACTGCATTCCCATTGGCAAGTTACTTGCTCCTTTTAGTCTATTTCCTCATCTTTAACATTGAAATAGTGATGTGTATTCAAATAGTGTAAGAAGCACTATTTGAGTATTTCTGATACAATTACTGATAATTTCCTGAAATACAAATTTTGTATTACAATATGAAAAAAATAGTTACCAGCAGAAGATGTTCTAAAATGACTGGAAATTTATTTAAATTAATAAAGAAGACAGATGAATTAAAGGCTTTGTTTGATACTTTATACCATCAACTGATGTCAATATTAAAATTAAACATGTAATAACAAATAATATAGGACTGTACAAGTTGACAACTTCTATCTAATGTCAATCATGATATATATTTTTTCAGCATGGAATATTTCAAGCTTTTCAACAATCATGTTCTGATAAATAACCATTGGATAACTATGTTACCACTCTTCCACATTAAGGTTATCACATGCCATGATGGTCAAAACCTAAATGAAAAATTAGAGAATGCCAGGAAAATATTAGAATAAGAAGTATTTTCCTACTCTTCTGATAGTCGCCTGAGATATGGTTTGAGTATATGTCATCAGTTGTCAGTACTTGGAATTTGGGGAACACTTTAGAGTCAGCAGTGATCATCTGGGCAAAATTTTTCTGTAGCAGACCATTCTGCATGGCGTAATCCCAGCTCCCACTCAGAAATGCATAGGATCCACACCCATGGATAGGTTTTCCTGCGGGGAATCAGGCCTGCAATGTGCCTAGGCTGCTATGAGTCTTGCCTTTTGCTAGAACTCCCTCACCCTGAATTGAGGACATTTACCGCAAAGCAACTTCCTAAAATCCATGCTAAACCTTCCAAGGATGAGTGTAACTCCTCCAACCACTTTTGTCTTTTCATTTGCAAATGTCCCTCTTCTGTGATGTGATTAGCAGCATTGGCTCCTTTGTTTTCTGTGAAAGGTAACCACCTAAATCAAACCTGTGCATAGTGAATGGGGACCGTCATGTAATGTGCAGAGAAGAGAAATAAAGGCCTGTCATGGCAGAGGCCGAGGCTTTTGCTCCTCTTGAGAGAAAAGCCCTGCTGTCCCTTTTCCTCCACCCAACTCGGTAGTCGGTGTGAATGTGCCATTTCATCCATAATGATGTGGACACTGTGGGCTGGTGTCTGCATCAGTTTTCAATTTTCTTTATCCACAAATTTATTTCTATATCCAAAACAGTAATTTTTAGGGAAAAATATTTCTGAGGAATTGATATCTTATTGATGTTAAAGATAGACATATTAATGAATATTATATATGGAATAAAAAAAAGCAAATGAGTTAACAGATGATCAGTGGCTCTTCTAGAATTTCTGTATTGGGGGAACTAAGAGCAGATATCAGTCAGGGTAGAAGGGAAAGCAGGGTATTTGCAAAAGATTGAGAACACATCCTTGATTGGGGAGAGGCTGGTGAAGCTTAAAGAAGCCCCTCCATACACCCCTTTGGTGATGCTATTGTATCTGTTAGGTCCTGAAACAAGGGCTTGGCAGTTAACAAGGGATTTAAAGAAATGTAGATTTTATTATGCTTTAATGCATGAGGTTGCCTTGTTTGCAAATGTGCAGATAGCATATTGATAGTATTTGTATCTTATGATAGTATTTGTATCTTATGATTCTTATTACAATATAGCTATAGTGATGTCACACTTATAACAGTAAACTTACAGTCCAAAGTATAATGAAATCACTACTTTTTCTCTGGATTTCTCTCTTGTGAGTATCTAAGTCCTCCTGAGTGACTGTCAACACTTGGAATCAGGATTCAGATTGGGGTGAGGAACCCAATCCAAAGACTGGATGAGTGACAACTAAGCAAAGAAGGCCAGGCATTCTACCCTGAGCACCAAGAATGGTCAGTCGTATTGCATCGGGCACACACTCTGTAGCATGGGGAACTTGATGGATGGTAGTGTTGGGGAAATCAACAAATTCATCCTATAAGACAGAATGAGGTCCAGCCATGTCAGTAACTTCACTATGCTTACTGCCAGGCAATTGGCTGGGTGTCCTGAAAACCTTGTAACAGGCTTCTCCAAGTGGATGTCTGTAAGGGATAAGGGACGTGGTGGCCAGGGAGTCCTGAACAATTCAGATGCTGATCCTGAGTGATAAACACTCCTTATCTGATATCCAGATTCCAGTGTGAATGGACCCTAAGACTTCTCAAGAGGTCTCTCTACTCTTGTCTCTGAATGCAAAGTCATACCCTGTGATCAACCTTGATCACTTTCTTTAGGGCTCAGCTCCTAGCCAGTGGAGATTTCAGACCAAGCCAGAATGAAGGAAGAATTGTTCATCTAAGAATAACATTATGAGTTAGTCTAGTCTGTTATTTTTCCTATAAAATGAAGTTTATTTTATTTTTTAATTTTGAAAGACCATTTACACACATAATTTTTGCCCCCCAAAATTGGGTATAGTTTTCAAGATTTTATTTTTTGTGGATCTTTGTATTGTACATACATTTTTAACTATCTAATTAGTTTTATAAAGTTATTTATACTTTCAGTATCAATAAATACGTTTTGTAGTATCACTTAACTTGAGTTAATTAAACTTAAAAAACTTAAAGAAAAAGCTTAAAAATTAGGACATTAAAATCAAATAAATCTCCTATTTATGGACAGTTATGTTATTTCCAATTTTTAGATTTTACAAACCACACTCTGATCTTTTTTCCTAAACTGTTGTGGTATTCTTAATTTATTCTTAAGCTCTTTTTCATATTTTGTATCTCTATCTTTCTAGGATGCATTTTGTATAATTTTTCTTTCTTATAGTTCACTATTTTTTTCTTAAGGGATGTCTAAGCTGCTATTTAATCTAAATTTTGAAACTTTACTTTCAATGATTATGTTTTGATATTTCTAAAAGTTCTATTTTCCAGATCTGTCCCCTCTTTCTCATATTCTTTTTTTTTATGTCTTTAATAATTGAAACATGATTATTGTGCTGTTTATCCAAGTGTGTCTATTGTCATTGTTTCTGATATTGACTTCTACTGCTCTTGTTCATCTGGACTATTTCCTCAAGGGTTTTATATTTTTGGACTGTGAACTCATCTTCCGTGGGACTTCAGCAGGGATCCTGGTATAAGAATATTCCCCTTCAGAGAGATTTTCTGATCATTTCTGCCAAGCACACATGGGAATTATCAGCTCAAAATACATTTTATGTTAATTTCTTGACATGGAAATTCAAGTGTAAATGTGAATGCCAAACTCATGAGGACAATTCTATGGTTATAAATTATCTGAGTGAATCAATTTTTTTCTTCATCTACATTCTAGGCAGAAAACTTCATTGTCATCTCTCTCCTCTTTTGGGTAGATTGTTCTCACTGGCCTAAGTTCTCATCTGTGTTCCCAAATGAGCATTGAAACCCAAATCTCTATGATAATGATTCTAGAAAACACCATATGGCCACCAGAGTTTCAGCTCAGCATTTACAGGTTAAGATTTCACATTCCTTTTTATTTTGCACCCCTGGGGACTTCCTTAACTTTCTTGCAGGTTTGGCCCTGTATTTAAAAAGATCTTGCATCTTCTTTAGTATTTTCACTTTACAATGAGAGGTTTTCTGGTTATTTAGAGCATAAAGTTGCCAGCAACTAAAGTTCTTAAGTATTTCTTTAGATAAATAATAAACAACATCGAAAGCAGTTTGTCCTCATTGGAATATCTTATATAATTCAAAAGCACAATAACACAAGGCAGCTTTTTAATAATTACTTAGCTCTTTGGTTAGCTAAAAGATTCTGTGTTCAACTTGCCTAGCTCTCTTTTAAAAATTTCTTTACTAAAACTTCTAATTTTTTTCCAGAAAAAGAAAAAAAAAGTTTCAGTGTGTGAAGCCCACTGGTGCTTTTTTCTTTTATTAGAACATCTGTCTCATCATAACATTTGGAATTGTAAATCCAAAAGACCTGAACATACGTGTTCATGGAATTCTGATGAACAAACATTTTCTGAAAGCATGATCCCAAATTATTATTTTACCAGGTGAGGGCGTACTGTGTATAAATTCTATTTCATATCACTCACATGTATTCATGTTTAAGGCTAAATGGTGAAAATGATGGAAGCCACTACATGGGGGTGGGACAGGAATGAATTGCTGTGCATGCTATTACTTGTAGTGGCTATGCCTTTCCTAGTCCTTAAACAGTCACTGAAGAGTAGCTTTGAACAAGCTGCAAAACCCTTTAAGGTCATAACCCAGGAGGGCGAGAGACTCCAGGAACGTGCACCAGGGAAGATACAGATGGATAAACAAGTCATAAAGTGCACCGTATTTTCTCTTTCCAGCATTTCACTGAAGAGGCGACCTCAGGCTATTACCCTGTGAAAGAGGAATTTTAAGTCAACCCCAAACAAACCTGTACTAATCCCGAGTTGGCTGACTTTCCCCATCACTAATGAAACCCAGGAGGGTCCTGATGTGAGGTGTGACAATTCGAGAGGCAGAGTGAAGATCACAGAGGTGAGAAAACTATCACCTCCCTCTTTATATCCTGAGGAGCATATGGGCCAGGCTCAGCATGCCCTAAGTTCTCTTTGGCCACTGCCTGAGAGCTGCACACAGACGAACACCCATCTCTGTGGTACCCGCTTTTCCAGTCTGGCCCAGCCCAACCTTTTCAAAGGTGCCTTAGTTAAGGGCACTCAGATCTGCTGGCCACCTTGCACGTATCTTTCCCAAGGAACGAGGTGAATGCTTCCACACGAGATGAGGTGATGAGACTGAGACAGGATAAGTGACTGGTCTGACCTGCTGACCAGTGGGCTGTGCGGTCACAACTCTGGGCTCTTTGACTGGAGTCTGGATAGAGCTTGGGAGGTTTTCTCTATCTATGGGAATTAATAGGGTTGGAGTTGGAGCAGTGTTGGGGGAAGAGCCTCTCTAGTAACTGTGGTATTAGGGTATTACCTGCAGCAATTCTGCTTCTCATAAATCGCTGGATATTTCCTTTAGATTGTGGAATCAGGGCATGCTATTCTCCTCAGAATGTGTCCAAAGAGTCAGAGTTAAGTCAGTCATTAGACAGGAATAAGATGGGGTCTCCTTCACACTCATTTTTGCTTTCTTACAGGTTAAAATCTGCAGTCTTAACTACACATGAAATATCAAAGTCCTAGGGCTTGGTGGGAGTTTAGACAAGAAATCAGCCTGGGTCCTTGAAATGCCCTGTGGAGGAAGGTGCTAACCAACCACAGACAGTAATTTTGACTTCTATATGAGCAAAAACCAGTCTATCCCCTTTTATTATAAAAGTTTAATCTACTTTAACTAATAAATTAGCACTCTGGGGTTTCTTTTCATTGTACTCCTTGGTTATTTCTGCTCTTTTCTAGATGCTACATCTTCCTTTTGCTTGGACATGTTTATCGGAGTATTGGTCAAGTAATTTTTTAAAGAAAGGATACCGAGGAAATAAACTATTTGGATGTTTCATGTAGAATAAATGTCTCAATTCCACCTCCCCTTTATTAGATAGATTTTAGATTTAAAACTATCTTCCCTCTGAACTCAAAGGCATTGCTTGATTGTCTTCCAGTGTCCAGCAATGCTAAGGGGACACTCAGGACAGAACAGGTGGTGGCAGGGGATGTAAACAAAAGATGTGCAAAACCAGTACAACCGTCAGTGCGCACAGACAAATATGTTGCTTTTAAATGGAAATCAGACATGAGTGAAAAACCATTTTCTTTATCAGATTGATAAAGACTATGAAAATGGTAATACTCAGTACTGGCACAGATTGGGGAAGCCTTTTTATACACTGCTGAGAGATGTGAAACTTGGACGGAGCTTCATGGAGGACACGTTTATAATTTTCAGAAACAAAATCTGTTATGTTGACCTTTGTAGGTGAGATTGTTTTTATTATTTTCTAGCTGGAAACTTTTTAGATTTCCTCTCAATCTTTAGTGTAACAAAATTTCATGAAGATGTGTTTAGGTGAAAATCTATTTTTTAGGTAAAAGGATTAAGAAATATAGTTGGCAGTTACAAAACAGTCACAGAGATGTAAAGTATAGCATAGGGAATATAGCTGATAATATTGTAATAACTGTGTACGATGCCAGGTGACAAGTCAAAATGATTCCCTGATAAGTCTACCACTAGACTTATCAGGGTAAGTTATATAAATGTCTAACTATTATGTTGTACCCCTGAAACTGATATAATATTGCATGATAACTATAATTAAAAATATATTTTTATTAATCAGCTTAGCACTTATGGGTTATTTCCACTTTCTGTTTTGTTTTAGCTTAGGAAAATAGTTCTTCTGTTATTTCTTTGATTTTTCCCTTGCCTTCATTTTTTTTTCTGATTCTTTATTTATCAACTTTTTATTAGATAAATAATGATCTTCCTATATGTATCTGACATATCTTTTAAATTTTCTGTCATATTTTTTTATCTTTTTTTGTCCTTTGCTTTATATTTTGAGAAAGATTTAAAATTTTTCTTCTTGCTCTCTAATAATTTTTTCAAACACTTAAATGTTAACTATTTAAAATTTATGAACTCTGGTTCATTTCATATCAACCTATTCTTGTTTTGTGAATGTGAGAGATTCATACAATCATGTTGACCAACAAGAATGGTAATTAGAATATTTAAAAAGTTCTCTTTCCCATGATTGTTTCTCTTGGTGAATTTTTTTTGCTTTTTCATCTTGGCCACTCATTTGGTGTTGCTGGTTTTTCTTAAATACCTGGTAACTCCTGATCAACCATTCTTATTCACAATTGAGATCCATGTTGATTAATTTGAGTAGCTGACTTGTTTCTCCTCTACTTGGCTGTTATAAATAATTAATACACAATCAAAAGTGTAATTTTTGCCCTGGCTGGTGTAGCTCAGTGGATTGAGCGCGGGCTGCGAACCAGGCATCGCAGGTTCGATTCCCAGTCAGGGCACATGCCTAGGTTGCAGGCCATGTCCCCCAGCAACCGCACATTGCTGTTTCTCTCTCTCTCTTTCTCCCTCCCTTCCCTCTCTAAAAAATAAATAAATAAAATCTTTAAAAAATATATGACTTCATTTATAAAAAATGTGTAATTTTTAAAAGTGTTGACTTCATTATAAATGAATGAAGTTTAATAAAATATCTTACAAATACATATTTTGAAGTTTTATCTAAGTTTTTTGAGTTAAAATTTCTTCATAAAAATTTAGTTGAAAACATTTTAAGTGAACTAAATAATATTTTTAAATATTAACACACTATTTTACATATAAAAGAAAACCCATTTGTTATAGGTGTCTATAATTTGTGACCATGAATTATTGATGCCTTATGTGTGTAGAGATTTTTTAAAAGACTAGTATAAGGTATATGAAGTCAGTATGGACACTAGTAAAATAGTTGTATGACTTAACTATAATTATTTACAAAATAGATACACTATGGGGAAATCATGTATTGTTGTCAACAGAGTATATTTTTTCCCTTTAAAAAAAACTTACAGACTGATTGGCTGAATCAGACTGGTGAAAATTTTTCATTCAAAAGATGCCAAGATCTTTTTCCATGATCTCACATTGCTCCTCATTTATTTTTCACACAGAGCCTTATTCATGCTGGGGATTATGGTCAGGTTGTAGGCGAGATTGAACTCATCGCAGTAAAGCCATTACACTTCTTTGGGTCTTCCTTGCACATTTGCTCCATGCATGCTTCAGATCTGGAGAAAAATATACTTATGGACTGGAGAAACAGAGAAGCAGCGATTTCCCTGCCTCATTCCTTGGACGGTGATGAAGTAGAGAGCATGACGTGGTGATTGGAGCCAGACCTAACCCTGGCCGTGGGCATTGCAGCCGACCCAAACCTAATTAAGAAAGATCCTGAATAAACTTGGGTGAGGGCCAAAATCACTAGCTCCTTCAATCAATATTTTTTGATATAAAAATTAGCATCTGGGCTGAATAAAAAGGAACACTGTTTCATTCCACAGCTAAAAAAAATAAACACCCTCTTGCTTTTACTCTGACCTCCTGATGTTGGATATTTTATTGATTTGTATCTGTGATAGCTTTTCAGAGTAGTTGGCTGGCAACCATCAGATTTAAACCTCACATTTGAAGGGATGCAATGGGAATTAGAGTGACAAGTTCTACTTTAAACTCTAACTGTCACAGGCATCAGACTTTTCTAAATGGGTAAGCTGAGCTCACTTATTCTCTTATTTCTGCCTTTGTTATCCTGAAGACTTATTTTTTCATGAAGTTAAAACAAATTCAGGAACAAATTAAGATATCTCTACCTTTTAGAAAGATTCAGTGAAATATTTACTGATTGAATCTTATGATTTCTGGGGCTGCTTCCAAGTTATCTGGTGGAAATGGGAGTGAAATGAGTGGGGCAAATAGATAAACAAATACTGGCCATGAATTGATAATATTTGAAGCTGGTAATAGGCACATGTTGGTTCATTATGCTATTCTCTATGTTACTATATGTTTCAAATTTTCCATTATAAAACATTTTTTAAGTAGATGGATTAGAAATTTTTTTAAAGTGGTTGGACTGCTGTCAGCTCAAAACTGAGTTCCTCCACAGGAACTACCTTCAGCCAAATAGTGTTGTCCAAGGTAATGCCTTTCCCCACACCTACCTTGCATCTTGTAACTAGTTGATGGCAGGGAAGACATAAAGTTTTGGCTCCTTTGCCCCATTTTTGTGATGACTCTAAGTGACTGTGCCAGTTGCATAGCTTCCCATGGAATTGGCTAAGGTCTTTTTTATGGTATCACAGTTCAAATTCTTCCTTTTTCAATCCCGTTCACTCACTCCATCTTAGACATTGTACCATTGTGCGTAGTCTCAGTGGTGTGCTCGTGAAGGTTTAATGGCTAGCTCTTCAGATACCTCACTTGTTTGCTAATTTCCATGGTTTAAATACTTGCAACAGGACCACCTTTAAGCTACCAATGTGATGTCACTGAATGCAGAATCGGGAAGAGATAAGCACAACTGGTATTTATGACAAAATACAAGCCAGCACCAGCCACTCTTGCCAGTTTTCCTCAGTGAAATTCTGAAATGCAAATCTCTCAGTCTCTTTTTTTAGGATATTCCAAACTAAATTAATGTAAAATGATGAATTACTTTTAGATCATGAGTTTTGGTGTTCTGTTTATTAAACTAATATTTCACAGGCAGAATGAAATGAAATTGGTCACCTCAAATGTTTCAGTGAAACACACACACACACACCACAACACTGTAAGGCAATGTCTCACAATAATTGCTTAGAAACCTTTAAAATATATATCTTTTCCCTTGCTAAACATTACACAGCTGCAAAGGGTGTTCTGAGAAAACAAATGTCAAATATGCTATTCTTACTGAGACCAATGAAAATTGCCAAGAAATCACTAGGTAAGTTCAAAATAAAATTGTTACAATTGCTGTAAATAAAAAATATATTTAAGAATTAAGTTTTTGTCATCAGAGCTTTTAGGTTAGAGTAGGCCACTTATGTTTGCTATTTCTGAAGAAAAATATGGAGGAGCATTGCAAGTTTGAAAAACTATTAAGCCTTTCACCCTATTCACAAGTTCTTGTTGGAATAAATAAATAATCAAAGGTTGAAGATTTTTAAAGGGGTAAGAAGAAAATAAAGGGACAAGACACCACATTCAATGAAACAAGGCAATGAAAGGAAAAGGAACATCTTGCAGGAAATGATAGAGTAGAGTGAGAGAAGGAATACGTTGTCCATATGAACGGTGGTTATTATTCAATATTGGATACATATTTTTGTAGGAAAAGAAGATACCTAAAAAATGGGAACAAAATGTCCAAATGAGTAGAAAAAGTTGGAGTAATTCACTTTTCTTCAGTAGTATAAACACCCTTAAATATAAACAAAGAATCGGAACAGTTTCTGTTATGCTATTAGAGCCAATTGGTCTATCAAAACAAAATCTCCAATAATCGTTTGAAATTACGATATGGATTAGAATTCCCTGGGAAGACTCATGATTCCTGGGTACTATGGCTACTCTGATTCAGTGGAAGTCTGGTGTGGGATCCAGGGATCTGCATTTTATCCTAGTAAATTCTGAGGCCTGTGGTCTCTGTTAGACCAAAACTTGCTGAAAGGCAACCCAGACAGACATCAATGATACCACAGTTCCGTGATAACATTAGAAATGTGTCCATGTCGTTTTATTATGCAGAACATACTTCTTAAAAATATCAGTCTGGATCGTTTATCTTCTGTTTCCCTGAAGATCATTTTTAGGACAACATCTTCCTTCTATCTATCAACAAGTCAGGTTCTTCTCTCTCCACTTTTACATACTTGCTCTGTAAAGGAAAAGTGAGTGTATGTGTGTCTGTGTTTGCAAATGGGAAGTTTGTGGGTAGTAACTTTCTAGTTCTGTTAGAAAATCCTCTTTCCAAAAAGAACTAACCAAAAAGACATTTTTGGTTCTGCTATAGTTATGGAAACTCAGTAATCCTTATTGAATTAAAGTCATGGTATTACTAACCTAGAAGTAAAAGACAAATTCTCAGTATTCACAATCATACTCTTAACCAACCTCTTTCTACATAATATCTATTAGTGTGTGTACATATAAGCGTGTATATGTTACCAGCCCAATGGGACCTGGATCCCTCCTAAAGTGCTCAGGAAGCACTCCACTTGGATTACAGTTGTTCTTATAAGTGTGTATTCAACGTAGACTCTGGCAGAGATAAGTCCTTATCTTGTACTCAAGAAAGTAATAAATTGCCCCAGAACTCTTGGATCTTGATGGAGAGAGAATAACCTCCCTCTGCCTCCCATGCCAGGTGGCTAAGTAATTAGTTTCCTATTATGAGTTAGAGTCAAGATCCTCCTTGAAGGTATAATGATAGTAGTTCCTGCTCACAAAGACGCCCCTCTCTAAAGGCTTAAAACTCAAAGGGTGGGTGTGAAGATCACAGACATTCAGAATGTTTATTGCTTGCTATGCCTTAGGGAAGGCCCGGACCTTCTGCTGCCCTCTTTGTCTCCTGTTTCTTTTACAGGTCTGATGACATTCATGCATTTTGGGAAACTAACTAGGATCAACTTCATTTAAATGCACATTATCCAAAGAAAAGACCTACAAGCTTTCCTGTTTTTGTACACTTGTACAACATATTTTCTTTGCACAAGTAATGCTGTTTTGGTTCACCAATAACTGAAATTTAAATTATCAAAATCAGCCATTGAATGGGGCAACTGCATCTTCAGAACCCACTTTTTCTCCTATTAAGTTAATAATACTTAAAGAATGTTCATGAGGATCCTCATAATACTTAAAAATGTTCATGAGAAACTTTCTTCTTCTGCTAACAGTACTTAAAAATGTTCATGATTCACTTTTAAACAGTTGTACCTAGTAGGGGTTACACTTTCCCCATAAAAACTTTCCATACAGATCACCTTTATCCTTTAATAAGTTTTGAGTATCAGGGCATATTGCTCCATCCAACACTGGTGCTTCGGTTGAATTTTTATCTCAGTGCACAGCATGAAAGCTTGGGTCCATCTGTGTCACACAAAGTCAAACCTCTCTTGAAGTGATTTGTTTATAGTGTCATTTGATGGAGTGGAATGTTCTGTAACTCATTCAAACTATTACAGAAGCTTTGCTAAAAGGTCACCACTGCTCTTTAGAATTTCCAAATCTGGGCACCATCTGGGAGCTTGTTAAAGATAAGGTTTTCCACTGGCTTTTTCCATACCAACTAGATCCAATTAGCAAAGGGGTACTATTCTGGAGGAGTTTAGAGAGAGAGTGAGAGAGAGAGAGAGGAGAGAAGAGAGAAGACACTGAAGTAAATTACATTTAGTTGCCAATAGCGTGCACGTTTACACCAAATTGAAGTGTATGTGGCACACGAGAGCACAATTTAATATTAATTGGCCTAAATGGGGGGGGGGTGTCAGTCTTTAAAAGGTTGAATAGAATTTGCTTTTAGATGTTTTTGAACCAATTCTTCAAGTGTAGTCTTGAGAGTCAACTCTAAGTAACATGGAATCTCACCTTTTACTCAAAATTCACTAGGAAAATGGCAACGCATTCCTTGAAGTCATGAAGACTATACACGCTAAACATTCACTCTGTGTGGCACCAAGAATGTTCAAGTTCTTCTAACTTTATGGTTTTAGTTTAGGCCTAACATTAGCTTGTGCTTGCTTTCTACCCACTTCCTTAAGAAACAAACATCTTGAATTTTTGGAACCTCAAAAGTTCAGCTGTAAAACTATAGGAGACCAGTGAGAGGAAAAATGAAGTTTCCTCTGAAGATGTCTCTGGGACCTGCTGGCTAGTTTCCTCCAAAGATGTCTTTGGGATCTGCTGGCTAGTTTCCTCCAAAGATGTCTCTGGGACCTGCTGGCTAGTTTCCTCCAAAGATGTCTCTGGGACCTGCTGACTAGTTTCCTCCAAAGATGTCTCTGGGACCTGCTGGCTAGTTTCCTCTAAAGATGTCTCTGGGACCTGCTGGCTAGTTTCCTTCAAAGATGTCTCTGGGACCTGCTGGCTAGTTCTGCTTTATCCCTCAAAACATCAACTATGGCTTTTGACACTTGTCTTTGGAAAAAGTCCAAATGTGGCAAATGGTAGAAGCAACATTTCTTTACCTTCCTGCCTGAACTTCCTTTGATACGAAAGAGTTCTAGCTGGTGCTTTCGCATAGGGAACAGGAAGGCCAGCCACTGCCCACCACACTTGCCCACATCTGCAGATGGAGTAAGTAAACACATAGTGAGACAGATCCACTGAATTAAAAACCAAAACCCTTTCGATTAGGATTCCTGAAGGGGTCTGGAGTAAAAAGGCTGCACAGTAGCAGCTTAAACCCAGGCTCATTGCCATTAAAAACATTCTAAGAAGTGTGTGTGTGCACTTGTAGTGGGATACTTGGGAGAGGAGAAACTTAAAATCTGAAACCAGGTCTTCGCAGTCCTGAGTGGGAGACATTAGGAAGACAACAATGTCTCCCTTGGTTCGATTAAGCTGGTTTGGAAGCCAGACTGTCCTTAGAAGGGAGAGGATCCACTTAAATCCCTTTTGAAGCAAGGAGAAAGTCTTTCTGGAAAAGTCTTTAGGTTCCAGTCAGATCCAGGAAACTTAATCGTCAAGTTCAAAGCTTGTCTCGTCGTAGAGTTCGGGACGCACCGACTTCCTGTTTCGGGAATATTTCAGCTGCAGGAGGTCCCCCATCTCATCCAGGGCTTCCAATACCTGTAAAGAGATTGCCTTCCATCAGTTATCTTTAAACTCTGCAAATGGCGCTGCTCTCCAGCACCTCACAGAGAGCCACACTTGTCTTTTGCCAGCCTCTTAGATTTCAGAGAAAAGAAAGATCCAGTTCATTAAGGTGTGGTGCATAAGGCAGCCCTAGAGAAATGTTAGGTGCTAATTCACTTTATTTCATATTCTTTATAGTCTAACTCCACATTATGAATGTTTCACTTATTTTGGGGGTATGAAAAAGAGAATAAAAGCATGTGACCCATGCATACCCTTTATTTTAAAGGTTAATGACTTATAGATAAACTTGTGGAAGAATAAGATAAGGTTGTGTATTACATTTGGATTATATCTTCATGACACAGCAAATCAACCTGACCAAGAACAAAATGGAACATTGTGGGAGCTGACCAGTATTGTCCTTTCTCTCCCGTGCCTGCCCCCCGCCCTCATCTGGGCTCCTCTTCCCCAGTTTTAAATACTTATCTCTATGTTCCATAGAATAACAGATTTTAAAACTACAAGGGACCCAGAATTCATCTGCTTTAATTCTCTTAATTCAGGCAGGTAAGTATACCCCAATTTTATAAATGAAATACCTTAGAACCAGAATATACAAAATATATTTTTACTTTTAGTATATCACTAATCCTGTAGTATTGGGCATGACTTTTTACTCTGTTTTGAGCCTGTTTTTCTTAACCTGTCAAATGAGGAGGAAGACAATATTAGGGTCAAATGCTTTGAAAAGGTGAAATGGAGCTTATGGACCTTTTAGAAGTCATTTCTGCCTTCATATATAATAACTCAGTCATATATAGTAAATGAATATATAATCACATATTATGTAATAACTCATTCTCACCTTCATGCTCTTGCAGTCATCTATATATTTTTTTCAAGATGAATTTATTCTGTTTGGTATTATCATTGGTTGTTTATTTATTAGTATCTCCTCTTAAACTTTTTGCTCCAGGATTTTTCATATAGTAGACACTCAATTAGTGTTTGCTAAATTGCATTGACATTATGAGAAAGTTCCATGAGCTCCAAACTGATTGAGAAGGCTTAGTTCTCTGATATTATTCATTCACATAAAGATTTAAATCAAAGGACAGTGAAATGTGATTTTTAAATCATTAATATCTCAGATGAATGTCTGATAGATAGATCTGTCTTTGTTATTGATTTCCCAACAGGTTGTCAAATTGGGTTATATGTTATGATGGTGAATTTAGTGGCTATGGAAAATATCACAATGCAGGCAGTTGGTGCTGAAATAGCATGCTAGATTAGCTTTTGCCTTTAGAATTAGTAAATAGCAAAACATTTGGCTATATGGGCAGTCTTTTCCATAAAGCCAAAACACTGATGTGATTCAAGTATTAACTGAACTGATTTCTTTTTCTACCTACTGAGTTGATCATATTGTTGGGTTGTGTTGGCATAACTGTTTTTTTAGTGGTGCTTTTCAAATTACTGTTATTTTCCTCAAGCTCACAAGAGATACCCAGGGAACCCTAAACTAGTTCAATAAAAGAATGGGTTCAGAATCCAAGGTACCGGTACTAGAGATTCCACTGGTATGTGCTGTACTCACCTTGTCTAACATTTCTCGTGTATGTGCTGCTGAAACACAGAACCGTGCCCTAGCTTCTGCTAGGGGAGTAGCTGGAAATCCTACGACCACCACCCCAATTTTTCTGTTTAGTAGATGCCTTCCAAAAGCCCTAAAGAAAACAATTAAAAAGTAGGTTAACTGAGAGATGAAAAAATTATAGTGCACAAAAAAGAATATGGCTAATTGACTTTTTCTTTTTATATAACAATTAGTAGAAGATAATTGACATTATTAAACATCTGTCAAATATAATTTACAAAGAAATGGGACAGTCAATTGATAGCAGCAATAACTGACTTCATATTATGAGGCCTGGCCCACTCATTAAATAATCTTGAGTACTGAGCCTCTGACATTGAGAAGAAAATGCTGATATACCTGGTCCTGATTTAACAAGTCTGCAATGATGTTAATTTTTTTTTGTCTGCAGGATTTCTACAAATAAAAATCAAACAGCTAACACAGAGCAATTACATAAAGAAAGAATAGATAATAAATTCACACCTACATGTTTTAAAAACTTAATACCAATAATATAGTATGAAAATTTCAAGAAGTCTATACTTAATGGCCATATTGTAATTTGAGGGCCAGAATCAGAGGGTCTGCAACAGCCAACCCCAAGTCACATTCTCACTCCAGAGCCAAAGATTTTATTTTCCATTAAACCAAAGATAGGAAGTAGCAAGGGTTTCCTCATTTCTTTATGTGTGAATGAATACATCCAGGTATGTTCAAGGATAGTAAAGCCATTGACTGGTTAAAAGGGGACTAGGGCAGGAGGGGGACAAGGGGGAGAATGTGTACGCATGGGGAGGCTGGCCAGTAGATGCAGCTTCTAGGACAAAAGTCACAAAACTGCAAACCTTTCTGATGAAGGGTAAAAGCTTTCAAAGCTATCTCTTCACTTTTACTGCTTCTAGCCTCTTTCCTTTCCAGAGCTAATCTCAGTAAGAATTCTAGAATATCAAGCTGTCAAGATCTGTAAATTAAATGCCTCAAGTGAAACATCCCCCTTTGTGCTCTCTTGTTCTCTGCAGGAAACTTTAATTACTGAGTGGGGTAATCCCCTCATATCTGTTGTTAGCATTAAGAGGTTGCCGGTGTCTTATTTGAGACTGGAAGCTGATAGCATCATAGAAAACCTCCAGTCACAACTCAGGAAGAATTCTTGAACCGGTTGTGAGAGTAAACGTGCCCGTTCATTCATTCCTCTGACCCTTTTGCTGTCTGCCTTTTGGTCACCTCATGAAGGTTATCAAATGAAGCAATGGAGATTACAAGACCTACTGAACATACAGTCTTTCTGGGCCCCTCTCTTGGATAAGGCAAGATTCACCCTTTGATTCGGACGGGGAAGGGGTTACAATCAGATGAAGCTTTCTAACTGAGAAAGCTTGAAAACAGAGAGCATTCTCTTTCTTGATCACCCTATGGAAGGCTGCCCACGGAACTACACAGGATGAGAGCTCATAATTGTCTGAGAAACAAGTCAAGTGCTTTTATTGCAAAAGTACAAACCACCTGACCCATGATCTCAGGCCAGTTGTTGGGACTCCCAAAGGAGCGTTTTTCACTGTCTGCATGTTTCTCTTTGTACCAGAGGAAGTGAGTTTTGCCAAGGAATGTACAGCAAACTATATGACTGTTGATTCATTAGCTAATCTGAGGCCTCCCTGGAGCACTTTTGAGCTTAACTTACACTACTAAATTTTACTTCTTTCAGTTAATGCATATAATTGCCCTGAACACTTTATATAATAAACCTCTGAGTTTGTACTCCCTAAAGGAAATCAGAGCTGTGTAGACTGAAAGAAACTAAATTATGCAAAAATAATAATAATAATAATAAATATTAGCATATATTGCATGTAGCATCACTGCATCTTGTGTCCCATCATTTTTCTAAGTGTGTGACAAGGACCATGAAAGGAAAATGAAGCCCTGTACCAAATAGTAAATACAATACATTCATTCTTTTTTATTTCATCATTTTTTATTGTTATTCTATTACAGTTGTCCCAATTTCCCTCCTTTGCCTTCCTCCACCCATCCTACCTCTCACTCCCACAGTCGATTCCCACACTAAATAAAATACATTCTTGATTATTTAAGTACATGTTATGTGGCTGAAGTCACATTATACTGAACTCCTGAGAGGATTCCAGCTACAGCTATGACAGGACTTTTTTCAAAAGTTTAACTGGCTAGAGATTATATTTTCATCCTGTAGTTCTTTAATGAAATCAAAGGTTTTAAAATGAGCAGATAAAAGAATTGCTCATACAATAGTTTGTATAATTAACTCTTTGTCTCAAAAGCTTCTCTGCATGTAAACTTTACATTGAAGAAATATCAGAGACAGAAATCAGGCCAGATGGCAGGGTAAGCTCTTCCCAGCACCTCCTACTAAAAGTAGATGATAGGACATTTTTGTAACTAACCTGTTCAAGTTAACTTAGACAACTCAAACAGTTATAGTGTTTTTTTTTCATTGCAGTGATTGATGCCTTTGGATTCATCAAAGATGACTTGAAAGATGGTTAAACTTATACCTGCATTACTTTAATGAGATGTGTATTTTTTCCCCTATGGACTAAAGCTTGAGAGGCTGTGATGTGCCCTGAAAAAAGGTCTGGCTTAGGAGGCAGATGGAACTGGCTTTGAATTCTATGCTCTACTACCTACAATCTGAGTGACTCTTAGAAAGTAGTTGACCTTTGTGAGTGTTGGTGTCCTCATTTGTAAACTAGGGCTAAGTAATCTACCCTCAATGGATGATCATTGGGCCTAAGAGCCTTAAATAACAGATAATTGGCATTTGGCAATGTTAGTTCCTCATTAAAAACCATCTTAAATTGCCCTGGCTGGTGTGGTTTGGTGGACTGAGCACTGGCCTGTGAACCAAAGGGTCCCCAATTCAATTCCCAATCAGGGCACATGCATGGGTTGCAGGCCCAGTTGTCAGTAGGGGGATGAGTGAGAGACAACAACACATTGATGTTTCTCTCCTTCTCTCTCTCCCTCCCTTCCCCTCTGTCTAAAAAAAACATGTTATATTGAAAGACACTAGATAGTTTGCATATCCTCCAGTGTTCAATATAGCATAATTGATGCAGAGCTCTGTAGGATCTTTACCTGCTATTTTTCCTGGAGGTTCTATTTTTATTAATGTAACTACAGATTACAATAATTATTTTGGAGAGCCATTCAATCTTGCACTCAGTTAAAACTAGTAATAATCATCATTGTAGCAGAATTAGAAGTAGTGGTTATAATAATGGCTACCACTGACTAACTGCTTATAGTATACCAAACATTATTAAGAGCATTGTACATATTATTCACATTATTATTAATAATAGCTAACACTGAGTAGCTTCTACATAAGAGTTAGTACCAAATGTGAATAGACCTCATCTTGTTTAATCTTCACAATGGACCTACTTATGAAATAGGTACTAGTATATTTCATTTCAAAAATGAAAAAATTGGTAACTTGTCCAAGATTTCCTCAGCTAAGTAGAGGCAGAGTCAAAGTTTTTTTCATTCCAAACATCTCACTACACCATAGAGCAGAACTGTCACATGAAGCTCCCTCTCAGTTCTGTTTTTCTTTTTCACATTTACTGCTGTCCAGTCAGGACTCCTCGCATATAAAGGAGCAGGGCAATTCTCTATCTGTTGTTGTGTGGTTGAGCCCTTCCATTTAAATGCATTTGTTTTTACTCTTCATAAACTGTTCTCATTGGATCAATCCATTTCCCAACCTATTGAGATTTTAATTCCAGCTTTCATCATCACAGTCGGAACTATCCAGCACACCCACTACTGCCACCTGCCAGCATTGTGCATGCCGCACTCTTAAAAAATAAAGTAAGTTGATATTTGGTGTCTTCATTTGAACTAATGATAAAATATTAGATTGACATGAACTAAGTGTGGAGCCTTTCTTCCAGAACACACCATTTCCCCAACTACTCTGAATAAATGTGGGACTTTTTCCTTCCAAAATCAGATGGTAAAGGGTTTTGGATTATCTGCTACTTTAAATTGCCATTGCCACTCTTCCCCGCCATTAGCACAGAGCAGTATCCTGTGTGACCCTTCTATAGCACACTGTCTTATTGCCAGTCCAGGCACTGATACCCTGATCCAGATCTGTGAACAGAAGTTCTAGTGGTGGGAAAGCCATGCACGCTAAAGAATTCAAGCATGTGTTTTAACTGCTTGGGATTCTGCTGTGGTGAAATGACACCAAAGTGCACTCTAAAGAATCAGTCTTTTGGGAACTGCTAACTTTCTCCAACCCATCATGAGGTCTCAACTAATAGTCCCGTAGCCTCTTTTGTACACCTCCAGTACTTTGCTAATCTATTCAGACAGCCAAACAAACCATGGGGTTATGTTCAAAGAGAGTCAGGACCTCTAGAATCTGATAAATGTGTGTTGAATATTACTTTCTACCATGAGCTTGGTTAGACACACAAACATGCATTCACATTCAGGAAGAATTTTTATTAACTTCCTTTTAATTACAGAGGCAGTTAGTCCCTAGCAGGTTGGAGAATGGCACACACATAAAAATGTCTTTGACATACTGAGAAAAACTCAGTTTTCTTCTAATGCAGTTGCTATTTATGCTCAGTTTCAGATTGCAATCAGTGAAAAACAATTCCAAATAAGCTCACAGGAGAGGCATTAAAACCTGGTGTGAAGAGCACGAGCTTAGGAGTGAGCCTACGTTTGGACTGGCCCCTTGGTTTTACTACTGCTTGACAAGTATGGCTTCAAGCAAGGTGTTTAACTGCTCTCAGCCTCAGTTTCCCTACACTTAAAGTAAGGCTGCCTTCTTCTGAGAGTGGCCATGAGATGTCAATGGAAGAAAGCACAAAGCCTGGAAGTGCTGTTTCTAAGTATTAGGGGATATGGTCTTCAGAAGTTCTCTCCAAGAAAGATCTTAGGGCAGGAGGAGGCTCAGGACCATCCTTAATTTATTATTGAAACTTAGAGGGGGTAAGT
The DNA here is from genome assembly GCA_004024845.1 of Tonatia bakeri. Classification (NCBI taxonomy): domain Eukaryota; kingdom Metazoa; phylum Chordata; class Mammalia; order Chiroptera; family Phyllostomidae; genus Tonatia; species Tonatia bakeri. The sequence continues at coordinate 159,081 of PVIA01002874.1, read as the reverse complement.
GACTCCCCTAAATTCACAGAGCTTGAAAATGGTGGGCCCTAGCACCTGTGAAAAGATCCTGCTGTTGGGCTGGCATGTGGCTTCTGAGAAGGTCTACAAGTGAATTCTGAACTTGGCACCCTGTTCCAAGTGCATGATTGATGTCTATGCTGCAAGAGCCTCCTAGTGTCAAAAGCAGGATCTTAGTTAGATCACCTTGGGGCATTACTCTGAGAGTCTGTTGGATACTCACGCTACTTTAGCAGGTAGGTAAAGGAGCAGGGGAACAACGGGAGATTCCTCATTGCCATAGATAATGAATCCCATTTCATGCAGTCTCTGTCTGAAGTATCTTGTGTTTTTTGCAAGTTGCCGTACTCTCTTTAACCCTGAAAAGAGACAGGCATGAAATCCACCAATTCCCACCAGGAAGAGGGAAGCAAAGGTCATATTGGCTTGACAAGCATTCCTAAGTCTTTCTGCAGGTCCACTGCATTAGCTGGGGGGAGGTGAAAATAGGGCAGGGACACATCTCCTGGTGAACGGGAGTGGGCACTGAGGCCTGGGATCTTTCCTGAGCCTGGAAGACAGGACCTAGAGGCAATAGTACTGCTAGCAACTAAAGGCAGGCTAGGCTGCAGGACCACAGTGGGGTAGGATGGTGGGGAGGGTTTCTAGCAGGAAGGAAGGAGATGGACTATCTTTCACTAGGTATCTATTGTATATGGACTCTGCACTAACTGTTTTTAAAATGTTAATTCAAGAGAAGGAGCAACACAAGAAGTCACACACACACATGTACCGTATCATGCTAGTTGTTGTTGAGGCTTTTTAGCCAAGCTTAGCTGGCCCATTAAATTGCCACTCATCTAAGTCTCTAACTGAAGAATATGTCACCCAACTTCAATTTGAAGGAGCAGCACATTCCTGGACAAGATAGGTCCAGCTGAAACCAGGACTCTTTTGTGAGGTATTTGCAGGTGGTAGAGTAATAGAGAGAAGGGAAGAGGTAGATCTCTGCTTTTCCCAAGCAGAAAAAAAAAAAATGACAGTGTTGATCCCAAACAGAAGGTCAAACCAAGGTACATGTGTCCATTTCCAGGTTATTGGTACTTTTGCTCAAAAGCTTATCCTCTGTCCTTGGCATGTGTCCAGTGAGATGTGAGATGACAATGGAATAAAGATCAGAAGGAGTTCTGAAGACATCTGTCTACTCCAGTCCTGCTCCTAATCAGGAAAGTCAGTAAATCAGCCACAACTAGTCAATAAATCCTCCATAAGGAAGGTTGAATGGGATTGGGTGTTTAAACCCCTTAGGAATCAGTTCAATGTTTGCATTTGATTCAACATTGCTATTCAGCAGGAATGTGCTGTTACTGCTGACCTCTGTTCTGGTTGGTTAGGTGTCCATTCGAACTGATCAGAGCTGTTGTTCTACCAGTTGTTCACTTTTTTAAACCTCACTCCTGGTTCCCTGTAGTTTTCCAGATGGAAAATGGGTGAAATATTCAGTAAACATATACTCTAGTTTCTTCTTAGAGACATGGCCATAGAGGTGCCTTGACAATGGGTTAAGAAATACACATTTCTTGTTCAGCGTCTTTACTCCAGGGGACCACGGTGTTCAAGTCGAGTTTGCCTTGCCTTTCCATTTTGCTGCAAGGGTAGCATATGATCAATCCCTAGCCAACTGAAATACTTCATTTACCTTATTATTGGTTCATGATGGAACATAGCTGGGACCTACCAAAGTCTTTCAGATCTTCTGAGGAAGAAGTATAAGAATTAGTTCAGCCTCAAGCTATGTCTTTGTCACCATATGGCAGAAACTTGCTTGAGAAGGATGTCAATCCAGAAGAAAGCTAAGATATAAGTCAGCAAGAGTCTTGATGGCATCATAGGAACTCTTGGGTCTATTCATACCTAAGTGACTCCATTTGTTGGGCTGGCCCAGTTGTGTGAACCAATATATTTCTTTTTCCTATTTAAGTTACTTTGAGTTTACTTTCTAAAATCTATAACAAAATGTGTTCTGAATAATTCAGATGGACACTAATTGAATGAGGTTACCTCTAAAGGATAATAATAATATAAACAACAATAATTGTAGCTCACTAATAACAATGCCACCACTGTTATAAGCACTTGACATTTAATAATTTATTCAGCACTGTATTCATGTAGTTATAATTTCATGTTATACAAGAGGAGCCAAATGGGTAGCAGTGTCATGATTTGAACCCAGGATCTAGAGTCTGTGTTACTAACCCCTATGTTATGGTGCTGTGCACAATAGTACCAATGGAAAATGTCTGCACAGAGAATGGATGGTGGTCATCTCTTCTCCTGAAGCTCAATAAAACTTATCTGTGCCAGCTGTCAGGATCATTGTTGCACTAAATTTTTGCAGTAGAGGCAGTTGAGAGGTTGAGGGCTGAGCCATCTTTAGACAGATCCATATTGTGAGAGATGGGGTAGGACATCAAGGACTAGTGTCTGGTACTTACCACAGAGAAGGAATGGTGGAGCCCCTTCACTTAGGGTAGGGGAACTGAAGGGCTACTCCTGAAAAGTAAGGGTGAACCAGAAGTAGATAGTTCTTGAAAGGGTACTTTATTTATTCAAACCTCTGACATTTTTAATAAGGCTCTAACACTTCCAAAATACTTCAGATCTTCTTCTGAGATTTTTTTTTTTGCTCATCAGGCCCAAATCTACTTAACTTCTGTAACATTTTAACTGTGTTAACAGAATATTCTGAGGAATGGAGAGTTAATGGAGTGGAAAACCAACCAAGGAAAAGGATTTTAAATGCTCCAATTGTCTCTACTTATTTTCTGTTATAACCCTTCACCCAATCCCAGTTCTCAAGGAAGATCCCCAAGTCTGCCAGCTCTCAGCAAGCAGGTTGTGATGAAAAAACATCCAGATTACTGTACTTTCTCAGGAAAGCTGACCTCTTACTCCAGTCATGCTAACAGATGCAGGACAGTCTTGGCCCAAAGGCAGTCCATTTGGGTGTTGACAAAGAGCTATGAATTGGCCTATCACTGGAACTTTGCCAAAGAGATAATAAATATGAATTATACCAATAATATTCTCTCACTGGTAAAGTGTGAATATGAAAAATTTAAAGGGAACCAACAATTGGTAGTAAGACTAGATATTGAGGGACATAGAGAGGAAAGCTAATGATCAGAATCTATAAAACAAGAAGCCACTGCTCAGTAGAAGATATGGTAATCCATGAAGAAGAGAAGTGGGCAGGGCAAGGTTAGTTAGTAGCAACAGGAAGAAAAGGAATAGAAAAAAAGGCTTATAGTCTAGTGGGAGAGACAATCAAATCATCATAAATGCATATAAAATTTCAATTCTGATGAGTGCTGTAAAGAAGGCTATTTGGTTTTATGAGAGCCCATGTTAGATTGGGCCAAGTCTGAGGAAGTGAATACATGATAAGCGAGCTTAGATCTTGAGGATGAGCAAATGTTAACCTGGCAAAACAAACAAACAAACAAAACCAGAAGAGAGCATTCCAGGCACAGGGAACAGAACAGATGCAATGGTCCTATGGTTTGTAGAACAGAGTGGTCGAGGACCAGGCACGATGTAGCTGAGTGTGGGGCAAGATGAAGGTGAAGCTCTGGGTCGATCGTTTAAAAAAAAAGTACAGGGATTGAAGAATCCAACATTTAATGGTGTGGAAGTGGAGGATGAACTTAAACAATAGATAAATAGCAACTGGGGAGAGAGAACATAGATCAAGAGGTACAATAGTGTTCACTGGATCTATCAACATGGCCATCATTGATACCCTTCACTTTCAGGTTCCTGATTGGGACTTTGGTTTTAAAAATTAAGGATTTACAAGTATGGTTTACTTTAATTCACATAGGCTTTTATTTTCCTACTCAACTCTTTTTTTTTAAAGATAGGCTTTCTCCCCCAAAGCTCCAGGTTTGAAACTTGAATACAAGTAAGGGGTTTGGAGAAGTATAGAATCATTTGTATAAGTTTTATAGACACAGCTTCCTTGGGGCTTAAAAAACCTGTTTTGAAACATGCTGAAGTATCCCTTGGAAACGTGTTTTGTTTACAGAGAGCAACCTATGTGAAGGAAAGAACTAGAAATTAGGTAGGAGAATATTTGTCTTTACTTTCAAAAACAATTTCATGCATACATTGAGTCTGTGTATTTAGGAAGATGGGAACACAAGAAGTAGGGGAAGATTGTGGACAGGAAGGGGAAAGAAAAGAGGGACAGAGTAAGACTTGTTTTAAAGAAGATGATTGAAATAAAGGCACAGATACACATCCCAGCCACCAAAATGTATTCCATATGGTCTGTCCCCTCGTGCATTCAGCTCTTTTGTTGATCGTTAGCAGCCCAAAGAATAGATGACTTCATCAGGCTGGGTCTGATGATTCCTAAATGATCCCCCTCAAAGACTAGAAGGATTTCCTGGCCTGCAAGTACATGAACAACTTAAATTGCTTTTCCCAATGGCATTATCTTTGCACTTGCCCATAATGATTCATCTATCATTGGGCTGCCCAGCTACTTAATTGGCCCCGTCTGTCCCCTATGCCTTGATTAACCCAAGTAACTGAATCATCAGCTAATGTCATCACTTTACTGCTTCTAGATCCTTTGGAGAGTTGACCAAACAGATCAGAATATCAATCCCAGGGGCAGCTGACTCTTAAGAACTGAATGTTTTATTCTTGCCGTCTTTCCTATCTTTGAACCATTTAGCACAGCATGGATTATGAGACATTATGACACACTTTGTGGTCACCATGTTTCTCATATAGGTCACTATAAATGCTTTTGAGGTCTTTTGAGTTGGCCAAGATACAGCTCCTTTCAATTACTCTATTGCTCACCCTTTAAAATTGGAAACATTCTCCTACTCTTTAAGGGCCTGGGGGCAGAGAGGAATTTGTTCATATAAAATGCTACTCATCTAGACAGGATGTGGGTGATTTTATTAATTACATTGTGCTTTGAGATCCTTGCCTGAAGAGTGCTTTGTAAAAATAGAAGGAATTTTTAGCACTTGTTCTTTCATAAAGGGACAGCCACACCAGGATGACACAGAGACTGGCCATTGCAGCCACATTCCCTTCCCAACCGGCAAAATCCATCCTTAATTTCTGATCCTTCTACCTACTCCAAGGAAGACAGGAAAGATCCCTGTGCAGATAAATAAGTGAGTGAGCTGATCTCCTCTGTAGGGTTCTGGAGAGTTTATCCAAGTGTTTTCTTTTGCTTTATTTTGGGTTCTCAGAAGAGGCTGAGTGGAAAAGGATAGGCTTCGGAGTTAAATGGTCTAAGAATCAAGTTGTACCTGGACCACCTAAGACCTTAAATTCTCAATTTTACCTGTAAAATAAGATAAATAATCTTATCTCCCAGTAAAATTTGGAAAAATAAAGGAGTTAATGCAGGGAAAGGGCTTAGTATGGTGCCTGGCATATAGTTAGGTGCTTGAAAGGTTATTATTACCATTTTTCATAGGGCAGCACTTCTCAGCAGCCTGGCTGCCACCTGAGAATCATCTGGAGAGCTCTGCAAAATCCCATGCCTGGCCTGTACCTCAGGCCATTTAAATGAGTTTCCCTCGGGTTGGCACCAGGCATAAGTTCTGGTTTTCACAAGGTATAGGCAAAGAAACTCAGGCATCTTAAAAAAAAGCGGCCCTTACCAGTTTCCTTCCAAGGCCATGCCTGGCAGTGTGAGGTGCCTGATTGTGTCCTGGCTGAGTTGCGCTCCCTGACTGGACATAGAAAGAAAGTAAGAGATGGGCTTACGTCATAGCCTCTCACTTGGCACGATGACATCCCAAGCAGTTGCTGAGTGCTTAGGTGCTCATAGTACATATTTGTGGGTTTACCTGCTCCTTTGACAGCTATTGGCTCAAAGTGCTCATTTAACTCGAGGTCGACCCCGTGCCAGCTTCACCCCTCTCATGAGGGTATATGAAATCAGGGATGAACCCATCCGAGCAGATGACGTGGATCCATCCATTCAGATTCCTAGCCCTGCCGGCTTGAGAGGCACGCTAGGTTAACAGAGGCCACAAATACTTTAACCTTCCCTCCAATGCTGTTAAAACAAAAACAGCTGGGGCAAGGGAAGGAAAACAAATAAAACACAAAGCATCCCACTACAAAGCTTTGTAGTCCCCTAATAAAAACAATCGTCTGTGGCCTTTCCAAAAATATGTTTGGGACAATTCAGTCTCCAGAGGGCCAAGAGGAATTGTGGACAGTGGTGGCTCCCAGAATAACCTGTCAAAAGCTAAAGAAGGAAAATTTCTTTTCTGTTAAACCATCAGCACGAAAGAAAGATATATGGAGAGAGAGGCATTTCCCCCTGTGAGACTAAGTAAAAGAGGCGGATTTCAGGAGCTCATGAGCCAACACCAGTGCCCCTCTCTATTTTCTGCAGATTTTGCAAGCTCACTTTCAGACAGAGGAAACATGAATATGCTCAGATGCCATGGGGTGACTTATTGTATTATTTTCCAGGCTTAAAAATGCACAGGCAGAAATACATGCTACTCTCCACTCTTAAATTATTTAGCACACCACCACTGTCTGCATGCAGACTGGATGACCTCAAGCATGCTCCTAGGCAGCACTGCTTGGAAAATGTGGTCCTTTTCTTCAGAGATGGGAAGAATCTTTCCATAAAATATCTCTCACTGAAAAATCAAATAGATATTAAAGAATGCCTGCAGTGTTCTAAGAATGCCTAATCTCCCTGCCTCTACCCCCTTCTTTGTCTGCCAGGTTAGCCTTGCTTCTCCGCCTGGCATGAGGAGGGGGTAGGAGGCGGGGGTGTTGAGGAGAGACCTTGGAGTAAAGTTTCAATGTGGCAGCAGGAACCCAGCGTCTATTATTTTAAGCTCTGGACACCAGACAGGACATTTTGTTTCTAATACACTCAGGGGCAGAGAGATCTCAGTAAAGATCAAGAGGCTACAGAGTGGCAAGAATCATAAGAATCACATTAGCAGTGACAAGCTTCCCAGGAGGATGGAGAAAACAGTGTTTGGAGTGGTTTGCTGAGAGGAACGCACATTTTTATCAGGCACTGAAGCTCTCCTTTTGATGTCAAATTCCAAGGTTATGGCATATTTTATAGTCACACACACATGTTCCAAGGACACTCCAGGCTGCTCAATTCTACCTCTGTGGAATGCATGCAGGAGCTAGCGGGCTGGACATCAAGGGTAGACAGCTGTCTGCATGGCCTGATTTCAAAGGCCCCAGGAAGACACCACCCTCTTCACCTACCCACCCACTGCTCAAATACACCATTAGGGGTTTAATTCATGCAGGGGGGAGGGTAATAATGTGCCTCTCTTGTGCACCTAGTATGAGCCAAGCATTGTGTTTTTGGGCCCCCTTTACAGATGAGGAAACTGAGCCTGGAAAATCATTAATGCATTACCCAGCTGACCCGGAAACTGGCTATGCCTCCGAGTCTAAGTCTGTTCTTTGGAAAGAAGCTGGTAAACTCATTCCTGATGAGGTGTGAATTCCATGATTCATGGATTCATACATTTCACAAATGAAAAGCACTCACTATGTACGGGACCCGGGCTAGCTGCCAAGGTGGAGTAGAAGATGAAAAATTTCTAAGACTGTTTGCAAATAAATGATCTACGAGTAGAGAGGACAGGTATCAGATAAAATACAATTGAGAAGAAGAGCCATAAGACAGATGTAGAAGTTAGCAGGCTTTTTACACACTAGTACTTCATGAATACTTACAGAATGAATAATGATTTAATGCTGACTTGCATTAAATAGAGTGCAATATCATGACAAGTCACTAATTATGGAATTTTACACATTAAATGTGGTAATCTGGAAGGCTAGGGTCCCTCTGGGAACCTTGTAAAATAGCGATTCTAATGCAGACCACGGAATCTTTTAGATATTTTTCCCTAGAATATGCATAGCAGAGCCCTCTCTGTAGAGATCCTGCTCCAGAAGGACTGGAGTGGGCCTTTCAGAAAAACTCTCTGGGTAACTGCCGTGTGCACCCCAGTTAAGAACCACTGCTCCAAGGCACAAATTATATTGTGGGGTTTTTTTTGATTCTACAAAGATAGTAAAGCTGATCTTAACTGGAGACTCCGGAGATCAGTTGAGTTTCAGTATTTTGCTCTCTGTCAACAGATCTGTGCATTAAGTTCCATCCAACCTTTTCTTTTTTCTAGGAAGATGAACAAGTCACTCATTATCTCTGAGCCTCGATTTACTACTCTGTTAAATGGGGATGGTAACAATAGCTGCTCCACCTATTTCTGAGGACTTTGGGGAGGATGCTATATAGCAGAGGGTGTGATCAATGGAGGATTAAAAGGTGGGCATGTCTACTATTTTCAAGGAGCTTATAGATCAGAAAAAAATCATGTAATTATAAAGGAAAGAGAAGAATTGAATGATCCATGGAAGAAATGCTGGGGGAGTTTGGAGCAAAAACCTAAAGGTGATAGGTTAACATCGTGTACATGTAATTTCAGAGGCAGGGTGGGTGTCACCAGGGAAATGGATAACTCACTTGCCTAGAATATTTGGATTACAGTCACGAGAAAGATCAATGCAGTCAGACCATTGAGAATGTGAATGCCGCCCTAAGAGCTGGAAGGTTCTGGTGAGCAGTAGGGAACCATGGCAGCATCATGAGCAGGAAATGCTATGTTCCGAGGTGATTTAGGAAGAGAAATTCATTGTGCATAGTGTGTGGATTAGGATGAGGAAGAAATTACAGGTGGCAAGACAAGGTAGGAAGCCAGAGTGGCAACAACATCTGTGTGTCAGCAACTGTTCTGATTTTTGGCAAGAAGGCAGAGGAGGCAGAAAAGACCCTGGGTTGAATTTGGGGCCTCTGAAAGGGCTCTGAGAAATGATGGAAATGAAGGTGGCCCCCAGGAAACCCCATTTGTGACAGCTGCCTACATGATTCAAACTTCTCTTTTTCAAAGTGTTTACTGTGGGGCAGGGTGCACTGAGGAAGCCTCAGGGAAGGGCATGCAAGGAAAAATTGAGGGAGAGGCTCAGCAAATGGGAGACCAGACCGCCCCACTCCCTAGTTTGCCCCCACTACAATAGCAGCATCAAGACCAAGTGCTCAAGGACTATGAACCCAGTGTCTTGGGTTCAAAATCAGTTCTGCCATTTTGGATAAGGTACTTCATCTTTCTGTATCTCAGGTTATTCACCTGTACAATGGACTAATGACAATGATAATAATCGTAATGCTCATTGTATACTTTTCATGAGGATTAAATACATAGTACTTAGAAGAGTATCTGCCACACACTAAGCCCTGTACAAGTATCGTGAAATTTAAAAACTATATATATATATTTTGTAAAATGGACTTCCACATACATTTCATTTCAAAGCAAATTCTATGGCTTAAAAATATTGAAAACCACTCACGTGAACTAAAGACTAGACTGAATGGCTTGGATTTGCCCTCTACAGCTGGATCCCTGTGATCAATCAAAGTGACCTGCGGCACCTGCGGCCATCCGGTTGTTCCTGTGCCCTCCTACGTGTTTTCTGGGGTCTGGGATAGGTCTTCATGTATCTTTTTATCTCCCAGGATTCAGTATTCCCCAAGTAATTTTTATTCTTCATATTCAAGTTGAAGCATATGGTCACTGGAAATCTAACTACATAAACTTCTCAAATTTACAAAAGGTGAAGTAAATTTTAAGGACATTAAGACCTAGTCAGGTAAGCCCTTAGATGGGACTGGACTTTTGCTGAAGGAATAAGAGGGGCATCTAGCATGAAGAAAATTCTCCATTGCTGGCTTTAGGTGGATTGGGGCTACATGTTAAGGAATTCAAGCAGTCTCTAGGAGCTGAGAGGAGCCCCTGGCTGACGGCAGGCAAGGAAACAGAGACCACTGTCCTGCAGCCCCAAACAACTGGGTTCTGCCGCAGCCACATGAGCCTGGAGAGGAGCCTAAGTTCCAGAAAAGAGGGCAGCTGTTGTTACCTTGATATCAGCTCTGTGAGAATCCGAGCAGAGAACAAACTGTGCCTAGACTCTGACCCAAGGAGACTGTGAGATAATAAATGGGCATTGTTTGAAGCCACTTAGTTTGGGGTAATCTGTTATACAGAGATAGAAAACAAATACATTCTCTCTAGCCAAGAACACACGCTGGGCTTCTCCAGGCACAAATCCACCTGCCTAATCCTCCCCAGCTGCGGCTGCTAGGGTAGCTGGTTTTCTCCACAAACTTCTCCAGACAAAAGTGGGGCTGGGGTATGGCCCCTGCTGCATTTGGGGCTTTTGCTGCTTAGCTGAAAATGAACCCATGATGGGAAAAACAAAGATCAATGAGGAACAGCAGCTCCCCCTTCACCCTCAAAGATGCCACAGCTGGAATCAGGTTCTTTCTCTCTCCAGTTGCACTGGACCAACATGAAATTCCATGTGCGCTACATCACAACTCCCCCATCTCAGAGTCCATCAGTGCAGAGGAAACAAAAGCGAAGGGGAAGCTTCTGTAGGGCTCATGGTGTAAAAGGATATCTTGTTTGTAGGATGGGGGAAGGAAGTGGCCACACTATCCTTTTGCCCCATTGCCGTCTAAAAGACAAACAGATTCTCTTTACCATCTTGGTAGGGATAGTTTTTAAGTCCTAAAAGCAAGTGCAGAATTAGACTGAGTTGCCATAAAATTCTACCCTTGGCTAACTGTTAAGGTGAAGTAAATAAAGGGACAGAGGTTGTGAAACATTTTGCAAATGATTTCTGCACAAACAGACAAACTCCCCCTTCTAGCTAGAATTCAGTTTGCTGGCTAGTTCTGTGTTTATGGGGTAAACCCAAGTCATCCTACAGACAAACAAGCAGCAATAGGGAAGAGAGGCAAGGCCTGTCACTTCACTTGCTAACCTCAACCTTAGGTCCACACAAAAAAAGGCCAGGTAGAACTTTTTTACCCCCCAGCACAGGTAATTAATCATGGACGGAGGCAGCCCCTTAGTTGAAGGCCAGCAGAGCGTAGCACCCGCCATCTGTTTTGTATTAGCTATTGCTGAAATGCCAGTGGCCTGAAACCATTTAGAAAACGCAGCTCTCCGTGCCCTGTGTGTCTCTCTCTCTGCCTCTTTCTGTGTCTCCAGCTGGTAACCAAGTAGCAAATATACTTAGGAAGTAGCAGCTAATTCCTTCCTCAACAATGCCAGGGGCCTTCAGTGCCAGGGCCCTCAGACAGTGCATTTGGGTGGAATTCTCTGTGAACTCCTCTTGCATTCATTGAAGGACTTCAGAGGGACAGAAATAACAATACTTGCTGGGTTTGCAGGGGCGGGGGGTGGGAAATAAATTGTAGGAAGCCAATTTTGTATTTGCTGAACTCTACGCCAAGGTAGATGGGTGCTGAGAAATGCAAGAAGAACTTTTAAAACCCCGTGTCTAATCATCACGGTTTTATCACCACAGTCACAGCCAATTTTGGGTTTCACTGTCTCCCTTTCCTCGAAGAAGAGACAGAATTTCAGGTGAAGAGTAAATCAGCAAGAACAGTTGCAAGAGAAACTTGATGCTGCAGATGGATATGTGTAGTTTGCAGCCCCCAAATAGCCTGTGCTGAAGAGAAGCAACATCTTATGAGAAAAGTTTGTGAGTGTGTCTCATGTCAAATATAAACAGCAGGAAAGTGAGAAAATTCCACTCTTGAGAGCGAACTGCTGTCACCCAGTGTATTCCTTTCTTTCCTCCCTCGAAGCCCTAAATCTTCCCAGTTAGTCACTTCTGTTTTTTAAACCTATCAAACTCAAGTGCAAAAATATGTGTGCCCTGTTTCAGGGACCAGAGCAAAGGTCCAAGGTCACAGCTGGAAGGCACTGGTGCCACTTTCTCCAAGTCCATGTTGGGTTAGAGGCAGAGTTAATACCTCACCTGCCAGTCGCATGATAAAATTTCACAAATGATCAGAATGAATGAAATAATCCAGATGAGAAGTTTTAAAAATCAGGCATGGTTGTATTTTCCAGTGCTAATGCATTCTACGTCTTACTTCCTGCCCTCTCCTACCCCCTTATCTTACATTTCCTCTGTAGAGAGTAAAGAAAAGAAAAATGATGGAACTTCACAAATGAATGAAGTTATTTGAAAGATGTTGCCATTTCATAGAATTCCTTCTACTAAATAGTTGAATAAGCGACATAAATTAAAGCCTTTGAGAAAAAATTAAAAGTCTTAGATATGGTACAGAGTGAATTATCTGGAGTGAACTTGCCCATGTGAACATGACAACAGAAGCACACAGTGTTAGTGCTTCCTAAAGCAGATGAAGTGCTTAAAGTGATATTGAGGAGGGTTGTATTTTCATATGAATTTAATTTTGATATGGAGTCACTAGTTTTCTTTCTACTAGGGCTCAGAATTCAGTCTTTTCTTGTGACTGCTTACCTTGACAAGTCAAGTGCTGGGTGCTGACGTGGTCAATAGCTGATGAATATCAGGGGTTCAATCCTTGTTGGAGCCTCTTAGCCTCCATTTAGTCCATGGTCCCCCAAAACCAAAGTGTGGCTGAATAGGAGAGCTTGGGTGACTCAAAACCAACCAATCTAATTCAGATAACTGGCCTAAATGTCTATGTTTTTAAATTGCATGTTTTAAAGTGCAATTTACAATTTTCTGGTAATGATGCAATTCAGAATTTTGTCTTATGACAACCCCCCCCCCCAACTTCCAAAAAAAAGTCCTGAATGTCTGAGAGTGTGTCACTATTCCCAAAATACACATTCTCTCCTTGTTTTGGCATCACATCCAGAGCTGTTCCAATTTCATGTTATTTTAATGTCTTCCGGGTAAGCGTTATGCCCAGGGTCCATTTTCTCCCTTCAGAAAGTGCACAGCATTGGGGAATTGAGCAACATAATAGTGATAATGATCTCAGCCTCTGCCGTGGCCTGGGACTAGGTTCTGTGAAAAAGAAGCAGGAGGGGTTGTAGTGAAAGCCAGACGAGAAGCCCCGAAAATCCCTATAAAAAGAGAAGCGATTCATCTTCAGTACTTTGGGCTTTCTTTTCCTTTTGTCCTTAGCTACTTTTATTCCATTCCAGGTCAAGAGTTTATTTACTAAGTCAACAGAGAAAGATTGGGAAATTGTCTAAAATACAAAATGTCTTTCTACAGTAATACACCCATCAGAAAGTTGAAGGGAAAGAATATGCTGGACTAAAGTTAAGTACTAAAGCAAAGATTGGGGAGCTATTCACCAAACCCATTTCCCTGGCCGAGGCAGATAGCTAACTTTATTTCCCAGGCTCCTTTGTGGTTACGCAAGGACATATGACTGAGTTATAGTCAATAGAATGTGGACAAAAATAAGATGTGTATTTCCAGTTATGGCCTCTGGAAACATCACACACACATGATCTTCTGTGCTCCTTACCACATTGGTGGCAATCTTGGAAGCCATATGTTCAAGCTGGAGGAACCACAAGAGGGAAGGAGGCTGTGTTCCTAGAAGAGGAACCTGCTTAACAGAAACACCCATTCTGGGCTTGGTATGAGCAAACATTATATTTCTATTGCGTGAAGCCACAGATAAGTTGGGGTTTGTCTGTTATGGCAAATCATTTACTGATATACTTTAACTAATATTGGCCTTATAAAAATATACCATAAAATTCTCAAGGATTCAAAATACTAATGCTCTTTACTTTTCATTGGTTGTATGGTATAAAGGGAAACTCACTTTTTCTGTGGGAATTTTAGATTTTCAACCTCTCATTACTTGGCACCATATAATGTCATGAAAAGACGGCATTTCTTGACTGAAGAAAATCCTAAATGCAAACCATCATCAAGATGGGGAAGAGGCGGGAAGGAGGTCCCTCCAGCATACTCAGTGGAAAATGCCACTTTTCTATACTTAAGAATCAACCTACTTCTCTATTTTAGAAAAGTACTTCAACTTGGACAGAGAAGATTAGTTAGTGCCCGATCTTTGCTGATTACTGTGTATGAAAATATCAAATGCACCTCTGAGTTTTGGATAGTGTCTCCATGGGAAAGCTTAAGTGAGGGATTCAACTAACTGCTTGGATAACTAAAGGAAAAACTCCATTTTTACTTCTGCTATTTGGGCATTATTGGCTTGAATTATCCAGCTTACTCACCTGTGTATTAGATAGTATTTAGACAAAGCTTTAGTATATATGTAATAATATATTAATTCATTTATCAAAAAAACAGAAAAGGAACTTTAGATTTTGGCCTATGTATGTACCCACCAAGGAAGTGATTATAACTGTGGTATTTAAACCAAAATAATTCTATAGGTAACCTCTGAAGAAATTAAGATCATGATTAGAATCTAAGCTTTGTCCAGGAAATCTGCTTCAAATACTAAATCAGGTCACTCAGTATTCATTCATTTACTTATTCATATATTTGATTCTTAAGGCACAATTATTTAACTAATCACTACCTACTTGAAGGGCTAGGGTGGGGTGTGTAAGACTGACATCATAGAAGCAATGGACTGCATGAAAGTGAGAAGAAACAGATTATTTTCTCAATGTGGCCATTGAGACAGGGCTTAGAAGGCTGAACAGGCACTCAGCAGATAAAGAATAGGTATAGTGGGTTGTGGGGAGAGATAAGGACCATCCAGGTAGAGGAAATACAACGAGCCTGCATACTGGAGGTACCGATGCCTGGTGAGTAGTTGATGGGATATGGCCAAAGCTTACAGTGAATGAGGTCATTCATTCAGCCAACATTCGCTGCTTGAGGTTGGAGGTTGAGGACAGAGTCCCCACCTTCATAGCACTTGTATTCTCCTGGAGGAGATAGACAATGACCACAGAAACAAGTACATGACCTCAGGTGGTAATAAGTGCTATGAAGAAAAATGGTGCAGAATAAGGGAGCAGATAGAGTAGCCTACAAGGAAAGGGGTGTATTTTAGAAAGGGTGGTGAGGGGAGGTCCCTCTCGGTTGGTGAAAGGCGCTAGGAGGGTCACTAGAGCATGAAACCCCATTCCAAGCTGTTCTGGCTCCACATGTCATCTGAGCCCCAAGTTTTGGTCTGGGCCTGTTCTGAGAGATGAGGTCAAGCAGCAGAAAGCACAAGGGCATTTGTGTATGGGGTCAGGAGGAAGAAAGGTCTGTGTGGTGAAGAGGCTAGATATGAGGGAAGTTGACAAGCCACTGGAAAATCAGAGAAGTCCCCAACTGTTCTCTTTGATTTTATAGAAAATTTGTCTCTTTGTTTTTGGGGCTAAGAAAAATTTTATCAGTGACAATTTTTGACTTATCTGTTTTTAAATAGGATTTGAACTTCTTTAGCTACCAGAACACATGGCCCCCTTTCCATTGCTTGTTCTTTTTTTTTTTTTTTTTACATAAAAACCACAGTCATCTTTAGTACCTCAGATATTCTCAGTTAATAGAACCAGGGAGTTTGCAATGAAGGGATGGAATATTTGGTTTTAATTTTAGAATAGGCAACATAACCATAAAACAATGACACCATAGTATAACCAAGTGTGCATTTAAAGGATGTCCCTTCCCCAGATCAGGAACAGAGAGTTTTCCTCCCAGAGCCAGATACTTAGAGGAGAAAAGGGTAATCCCATTACTGAGAGCCTTAATTCTCCAGACTTGCCAACGGCAGTACGTGAAGTGCAAACAGAGATCTAGGGCCGAGGTAACAACTTCTTCACAGATGGAATGTTTTGAATACCTCCCAAGTCAAGCAAGAACTAAAACCTCAGAAAGATTTAGTGTGAGGAGGCCCTCTGTTGGGGAGTGTGTCTGTCTAATACTGCTGCCTCAGATCCTGGGTTGGTCACATTTTTAATTTTCTAAAGGGCAAAGGGAGCTCGGCTTGGGAAGAATTGCTTCTGCTGGGACATGCTGAAGGTACTTAGTTCTAATTTTCAGGCTCAGTTTCCTCATCCTTTTCTAGTTATCCTTTCTATAGTTCACCAAAAGCTGAATTTTTATACTCTGAAAGGCTTAGTAAGCTTTTCTTTAAATTGAAAGTGGAGAATTGAGGTAATGTATGGATAGTATCCACATTTGATTGATAATACCTAAGATGACTGAGGAATATGAAATTGAAAGTGTAACAAGAATCTTAGTATCTGATCTTCCACAGTGGCATCAGGCTGCATAGACCACCTTTTCTTAGAAAAGTGCCCAAGCCATCTCAACACTGTGTTATCAAAACTGTAACCATCACAGCAGGAAAAAGAGTAGCCAACAGGAGGGTGATAATTATAGTGTAAAGTCAAACAGACCCCACATAATTGTAGGAAAAGCCATTCTTTCTAAGTTATGAATTTATCATAATTTAACTTAACCTTAATTTATCATAATTTAAACTTAGCAGCGCTGCCCATTGGGATTTCCTTGCCCACTGGCTGACTCCACCTGTTAAAGATGCACTGAATAGAGAAAGAATTCACCAGGAGGCGTGAGGTATCAGAGAAATGGTAGTATCTCTGCCAGATGCCTATCAAATCAAATAATATAATCAATGTTGTGGCTATAAAATACTAATGACTTTAAAAACTTCAAAAAATTATAAGAAAGCACAGGTTTAAGGAGACCCTCTTGTGGGGAACATATACTTCATGAAGACATACAGTTCTTGGCTATTCCTGATATCAGAGTGGTCACAAGCACTGGGGAGGCGCAGGGAGGTGCTTGCAGTAACTGAGTGAACTGGATTGAGGAATCACGGGGGGTTAAAAAAAAGTAGATCAAAATGTGTTTTAAGCTCCCTCCACCGTGGGTTTTCTCTTATTTTCGTCTGTACTTCCTCCTCCTATTCTGCTAGTTCCTCTACTCCTGCCTGCATCTGGCAGAATTCCATCCTCTCTCTCTTTACTTCTCACTCTGCAATCCCCTCACCTGTTTTCTTTCCTTTACACAGAAATATGCTTCTAGAACTTGAGCCTGTATCAGAATCACCTGCAGGGATGGTGAAACGAGACTGCTGACCTACCCTCAGCACTTCTGATTCAGGAATGCTTGTTGCAGTTCTTACTGTGAGAACCACTGTTGTGTTACAATTTGCGGTCATTTTCTCTTTCCCACCAGGTAGTCCCCGAACTTCAGATGGTTGGGAACACATGGGCAACTTTTTCTGACATCTGTGGCATCATAATTAGCATATAAATATAATGAGCAAAACTAGACATGGACTTAGGCAAGAATTCCACCCCCTCAAAAAAAGGCTGATCTTGGTGAGCAAGTTTAGTCTCTGAGATGGCCAGTACCAAGTGTTGAGAGATTCTGCTAGAGTCTTTTGATGAAAAGACACTAAAAGATATTTTATCTGCATCTGAATCATGGCAATGCACAGTTGGGGGTTGGAACATTTCTTTTTAATTCAACTTGAAAATATGTATTGGAGGCCTACTATCATCAAGCACTGTGCTGATCATTGGTGATACGATGATGGTCTCTCTCCATAAGAAATGTACAATCCACTGGTGCCTGACAGGAGAGAACAATTGATTATGAGGTCATCGTACAGTAGTGGTTCTCAAAGTGTGGTACCTCAACCAGCACAATCAGCATCACTTGGGAGCTTATGCGAATTGCAACAAGAATTTCTGAATCAGAGGCTCTCCAAAGCAGGGTCCCTCCAGGTGATTCTGATGCATACTCAAGTTCCTGAGTGTTTACTGTGTATCAAGCATCATGCTAAGTTCAGTATCTATATGGCATCATTGAATCCTCCTGAAAACCCCAATTTATGATGAGTGAACTGAGGCTAAAGAGGGCAAGCACCCTGCCAGTCATGGAGCAAATAGTAAGCAGGGGACTGTGCTTTAAGCAGTCCAGCTACAGAACACACACCCTTAACCCTCCTTGTGATTTGAGAAGGGAAAGGGTACCCGGAACTGGGGAAAGGAAGGGTGGAAAGGCAGGGACAAATTTGGGAGCTCATGAAGAAAGTTGACTTATTAACGGAAAAATATTCATCAAAGATTAAATAAATAAGAGTTTTTGACAATGCTTGCTTTAGGGGAGTCATTGGTGTGGTTTGGGGCTCGCCCTCCTGTGGTTGCTTGTACCATGTCTGTCTAGAAGAAAACAACTGTGCTGCGTTCTTTCTGGACCTCTTTAAAAGGTCTGCCAATCACTGAGGGGTCCCCTCAGCAGCCACAACTGGCATGGAACTGATTCCCGGCTCCTAGTCCTATGAGATAAACATCCCCTTGATGTTGTTTAGCATAGCACTGACACTGAAATCGAGTAGGCTGGTGAGTTGGAAGTTGAGTCATGATATATTTATTAAGCTGAGCACTGGCTTTAACACTCAGAAGAACACCAAATTAATTCAAGACATATTTCTAGGCCTCAAGGGGCTTACAGCATTGGTTTTGCTGGAGGACCACCCAACATCCATTAAGATGGAGAAACCAAATCTTCACTTTGGGCTCATTGTGCTGCACAGTGACAGAACTGGAGATGAAAAGGGCCTCGGTGCATGTGGAACACACGCGCAACCGACCTGCAGCCCCTCAGCCTGTGTGCATTAACCCCACGAGCAGCCTGGCTGCAGAGTGAGGTGCTTGTTTGTGCATAAACACTGTCATTTCACTGGGACTGCTATTTCATCTTTGAACCTTGGCTTCAAAGGAATACTGACCTTATTCCTGTAGCTTGCCTTTCTTTGAAGCGCATGGCTTTGCATTGCAGATTAAAGTGAAGACATTCATCAAAAAAGAGATCTGGCCAACTGCTCCCCAAACTCAACCCCGAAACAAAGCCTTGAAAGGCTCCAATCACAGTGGCAGCGGAGTGGGCCGAGGATGAAGGCTCGGAGCTGGGCCCTCTTTCTTAGATCCTGTAAAGCGGCTCCGGCATGACATAGTGCTTCCCTTTGAGTGTGGGGCAACTTTACCCTGAGAGTCTGTCTACCTCAGCAGAAAGGGGTGAGTTACCGTAATATTCCTAACCTGTCCTGCTCATTTTATTTAAAGCAGGCATTGTCGTAAATGAGGCCAGCATGATCATTCAGTGCGTGCCTTTGAATTCTTCAAAAGAGGCGTCAGGCAGAACCATCTGAAACTTGGCTGATGATTCTCTCAATTTTCTTTCCTCCTACTTTCTTTTGTTCATTGCTTTGAAAAGAAACTGTCCTCTCTTTCTCCCTGGTTCTCCGATCTTGGCTCTAAGGAGACAGGCTATCCACATAGCCTTCTCTTATATATTTATCTCCTTTCTCTCTTAAAATGGCAAGAGTAGTGCAGGGAGGAACTTTAACTGGGAGGTTAAAAATAACAACCAAATAATTCTTTAACTTTAATGCTAAGAGAGAAAACCAAGGGAAATATCTCCAACCTCAGAGGAATAAATATTGATGATAGACAACTACCAAAGGAGACGTGATTATTGAGTGCAATTTTTCTGCGGATCTTCAACTGTGATCAAATACACAGAATGAGTTCTCTCTGGGGTGAAGTGGTAAAGCAATCCAGAGGAAAGCAGAAAATGATTGTCAAGTTGCGTACATGTAAATCATCTGACTCTGATAACACATACATAAAAAGGGCTTAAGAAATAGGCTAATTTTCAGAGTAACTTTTTTTTTTTCTGGTTATTCATTTCTAAAATAAGACCAAAGGATAATTCTGGTAATTGTAAGGCAATTGACTTAACTTGTTCTTTAACTTATGTCTCAAATAATAGTTTTCCATTAGGAGATACATGAAGTTCAAGATCATTAAATGGCTTCATGAGAAACCAGTGGTGCTAGGCCAGCTTTTTCCACAACATGACAACTCACATGGGCATGAAAACAGCTCTATTCCTACCTTTAGTTTTAAGAGATTGAAACAAATCTACTTATCCATATCATATCCAGTTTACTACCCTCCTCAAATTTGGGTGTGGCCATGTAACCGGGTTTGACCAGTGGATTGTGGCAAGGTGGTAAGCGTCACTTCTGGGCTGATGCTCTCATTCTCTAGCCAATGTAGGCTACATGCTGAGATGGTCAGCATGAGTCACTGTCCCCATGGAGACCAACTGTGCAGAATTGTCTGATTTGTATCAAATGTGGTACAAACAAGAAATAAACCTTGGTTTTATTAAGCCACTGAGATTTGCAAAGTGTATTTGTTATGTGGCATAAGTTAACTTATCCTGACTAGTGTAGGACCTTGGAGTATGTGTAGTCTTATCTCACTTTCATCATAAGAATCCTTCCTATAGCAGCCCTGAGACAATGGTCCAGATACTTCTTGAACACCTCAGGAATAACAGCAAATAACATGGCAACCAATTATATAGTAGTTACTTATAGTTTCAGACATAATTTTAAGCATTTTACATGTCTCATCAACCTTAACTCATCAATAAAATTTCCTTCCTTTTACAGCTGGATGAACTGAAGCAAAGAGAAGTAACTTGCTCAGGGTTAAACAGATAAGTTAAGTCACTTGCCTCAGGCTACCTAGTATCCTAGGTGTCAAAATCAAGCAGCTGCTTTCAGTCTATGCCCTTAACCATCGCACCATGTGGCTTCCCTAGATTGGATTTTCATTTCCTTTTCACACAGACTGTTCAATAAAACACAGAATCATAAAACTCAAAAGACAAGGCTGGAAGGGACCTTAGAGATCAATCAATCCCTGCATTTTACATGGAGGAGAAACAAAATCTCTCTGCAAGCCATTTTCCTGCTTTTGTGAGAAAGATCTCCCTTGGGGGTTTTCAAATTAGTGACCTGGGGATCACTAGAACTCAGCAGAAAGGTCACAGGAGCTGTCAGTTTGGAGATTAGAATGACTAACCCTGTTCTAATCTATTTTATATAGTAGGCTTCTGGGTAAATTTGTATGTGAATATTCTACTGCTTTGATAGAATTTGAAAAACTGATGAGTTTCTCCAGACTTCCCCTGAAGTAGTAGGCTTGTAAGGTTGAACTACTTGTAAGGTAAATAATAGGACATCATATCAGCTGGGAGGTGGGGTGGGATACAGGGAATGTTTATCCCAGGGGTCAGTTCTGGCCCAGGATAATTTGCTACTTCCACAAAAAGACTCACTAGATTGTCTGGCAGCAAGAATGGCCTTATTTACTACTGTTGCCTACACTGTAATATGTAGTAGAAGTTCTATAAACTGTATGTGAAAGAGAGAAGGAGGTTTCCAAGGGGTTTTGATGAAACAATTTTTCAAAAAGAAGATTAAGTGCACTTGGGTTGAGCAAATCAGCATGCTTTGGCAGCGGTGACCCAATGGCAAAGAAATGGCTGGAAAGTTATTGTGTGTTGCTTTGTCTATATATTCTCAAATGGCCAGTGGTGGATTTCCTCTCCCGTGAAAGAGAGAAAGAGAAAAAGAAAGAATGAGGTGGATAGATTAAAAAAATGTATATTAAATTGACTGACAGCTCTGAGAAAGCACAGGCAAACACACACCTTCGCTTGATTCATTTTAATGCAAGTACTTACACAAAACTAACTAAATGTGCTGATCACATTAAGAGTTCAATGAAAAGCTTTTCTTTGCCTTAAATAAAGCATTTCTTTTTTTGTGTGCTGATAGCAGTTTTGGTATATTTATATACTAGGTATGATGTGTATTAGGTACTATTTATGTACATGTGGCTTGATTTACAAATTCAGATACATTAACTCAAAGGTATATATTTTAGAAGAGGGAACTTGATGGGGCAAGAGGACACAGGGAGAGGTCTAGGAAAGGATTTTATGGGAGCTGTGCTCACTGCAGGCCCTCTTACCTTGAGTGGTCCCATCCAGTCCCATGATGAATTTCATTGATCTGATGACTTGCTCTGCTATTGGGGGGCTCATGGATGTAGCATAAGCAGCACTATGTGAGTGAACCCGTAAATAATCCACCAGGTCCTTTAATAAAGGAGGAAAATACAAAAAGAAGGCAATTAAATCTCGCTGTTGATGGTGAAAATCACCTCTTGTCCCAATTTCATTCATCATAGCATAAGACATTTGATTCTTGAATGTGGCCCAGGTTTCAATGGGCATTACCAAATATTTTTTCTATCCCTTTTCTTAGTTTCTCTCTCATAAACTAAGAAAGTATGCAGTAGAGGATGTAAATTTGGAGTTGAGGTCTATAAGGCCAAACCAGATGTGTATAAGAAAAATTATTTCCCAAACATTTTTTGAGTCCTTAGTATATATAAACACTGGATTAGTATTCAGGAGTGTCTGAAGAACACAGGATGTGATCTTGTCATTGAGGATATTACATTAAATTTTGCCCATGGAAAAGTAATGGTAGGAAAAGTAATAAGCCATACAAACTAGTATATGCAACAGGGCTACAGCCTGCAGAGGAAAGAGAGTGGGTATTTTTTAGTTGGAATAGATAGCAAAAGTTCCAGGAAGAAAGTGAAATTGATTAAGTCTTGAAGAATAAAGACAAATATAGAGCAAAAGAAAACTTGGGTGGGGGGATGGAGTGGCAGAAGGGAGAGCTGGTTATGCCTTGGGCAATAGGAAACTACTGCAATTATGTGAAACACTATTTGGGGTTCCAACTCACTACAGAAAGCTGGTTTTCAGTGCCAGTGGGAGGAATGATTCTCTACCTGTGTGTCTGACTCCTGAAGCTAAATGTAAGGTCCCATGTAAGCCTGCTGAGAGTCTAAAGAAGCTCTAATATCCTAATGTCACAGTCAGGAGGGCCTCAGAGCTGGCATCTGGAGGCACTCAGTTCCAGCTGGGAACACTGTCTACCTGCCCACTTGTACTGGCTCATTCCCTGGAACCTTCAGGGTGTTCTGCAGAAAAGCTAATAGGCTGATGATAGCTCTCTCTATTAGCAGTGGGATCTGTAGAGGATCAGTCACCTTCTCTTCTAGGACGACAAGACAATTTAAAATCCCACTTACGTGTCCTTTCCAATTATTCCCTCTTGTAGGTGAACTGGGATGGGGGGAGCTCTGCGTTGGGCAGACCCATCTCTTCCTAATCCTCGTTTCATTGGCTACATCCATTCCCACCTCTGAGCCTGGGACTGTGCCCCACCCTCCACTTTTCTATCTCTCTTGGGGTCTTGGTGGCATAGTTGTTCATAAGTATTTTGAACATTTATTGCTCATCTTCTTCAGTAAAGAGGGTTACCTGCTTCCCAGCTGGTTGGTGACATGATGCCTCTACCTGGCCCATGCGGGGAACCAGTAGCTCCATTTTGTCCTTCCTGCCTTCTTCAGTATGTCCTTCATTCTAAATCCCATCTTCCATGCATCCTTCTTCCCTGAAATCCTTTCTTTCCTTTCTCCTTCATTTTACATTTTTTTCATTCCTTTTTTGTTTCTTTCTTCTTCTTTGCTTTTACTCAGATTCCCTCCTTCCTTTTAATTTCAAATTCTCCACTTAATGTTTTTCTCTATTTCCTCTTTTCCTCCTTTCTTTCTTTCTCTTTTCTTTCCCCACCTCTGACCCCCATATCTTCTTGCTCTGGGCTATGTTCTGGGTGTGGAAGTCCAAGAAGAGAAGAAGAATAGAAAAACTAGTTCTTGGCAGCTATTATCCACTTATATGAAAATTAAAATTTGATTCCTGTCTATTCTTTTGTTTGGTGAATTTCTTTGGTTGAGTGGGTTTTCACCATATTTGAAGAGTGTATGTCTGATGACCTAAGGCACTGGGCACATGCCATTTGGGACATTCACTTCGGAGGATGGCAGGGTGGGGGAGTTGCTCAGAGAGAGAGGCAGCATTTTCCAGGGTAGCTTCAGCAGAGCTGTCCTTCACAGCTCCATGTTCAGTGCTCTCTTTGGGCGGCAGCAAGGGCTTCCTTCCTCTGTTAAGAGCTGGTACCTCCCAGCATGATGCTGAAGAAGCCAACTAGGAGACATGGGAGGGGCTCCTGTGGAACTGAGTCAGGAAAGGGCTGTTTCGGGGAGGTAATCTGGCATTGAAGAATGGGTAGGTTTGGATATACGTAGAAGAGGGGACAGGCAAGGATGTGCGCTAAAACTAGGGATTGAGATGGCATCCTAAGCAGATAACAATGGAGGAGTTAATTAAGAGTAGAGAGAGAAGCTAGAGCTTCCAAGAAAAAGTGATGAGGGGTTGTCTCCTTGAAGGGAAGTATGTCCTTGGAGTTATGGCATAGGCTGTGGATTGTTTGGGTTCAAACTCTGGCTCTGCCACTTACTGATATGTGACCATACGCAATTTATTAAACCTCTTTGTGCCTTAGTTTTCTTCTTTGAAAAATGAGACAATGATAATATCTCAGAGTCATGAGGATTGAATGGGTTAATACATATATAGTGCTTAGAATAGCATCTGGTACAATATACAGTGAATAACTGATGCTGTTGGCAGTTATCACTGGGTTTTCAACCCAGAGATTCTTAGAACTGGGAGAATGGGTGGAAGGAGGGGACCAAAATATAAAAACTCCTTGGAGTCTCTTTATTCCAGCTCCCTCATTTTGCAGAGGGTAATGTTCTAAGTTTATGTAACTACACATTGGACCCAGACATCACACCAAAGATTTTCAGTCCGGTACTTCCTCCATCCTTAATTGAGTGAAAGAAAGGAAAATGGAGGCTTTAAAGAAAGGTGTGCACCCAAACCTGACAGATTGCTTGACCCTGAAGAGATGACATAGCTGATATGATCGCTGATGTATGTACAGCTGAAAACCATTGGCTGCTTGAGGCTCCATTTTAAGAACTTTATGTGTTATCTCATTTTAGCTTCATAATAACTCTGTGAGGTAGGTACTATTTTTAACTCCATTTTTTCTATGGGATTGCTGAGTCATAGAAAGGATCAGAAAATTATCTAACCAAATAGTGGTTGTATAACAAGGACATGGACCCAAAGAGCCTGGCTCAAGAGTCCCCACTCTTAACACCACACTTATTACTTCTTCAGACCAGAAGAGGGGGGACCAGGAGGGCAAAGAGAAGACTACCTTCACCTCTACTTTTTCCTAATCCACAGGGATTGTTTCTCTTTTTTAAGGGGAGAGGACAAGAGAATTCCCTATATACTCAAGTATTTATAGTACTAAGCCATAGATTGCATTGCATCCGTATCGAATGTTTCATGTCTATTAATCTTATATCTCCAAAGAAACTGAAATCTTGAGAGTAGGGAACAGAGTTATACACTTTGCTGAAAATGCCGAGTGGTCCATTAAATACTGATGGTCTAATACTGATCGAGAACGGGGTTGTTTTAAGGATTAAGGAAGGATGGTGAGGGTCCCTGAAGTATATAGGGGGACACTAAGCTGCTTTCTTAGGGGGGAAAAAAGTAGCCTTGTGGCATCACTGACAAAGATCAGACAAGGAAACAAAACAAGGCTGCCTTTGATCCCTAAAGGGTTCTTCTCAATGTCCTCATCCCCTAATGTTCCTTCGAAAATTGAGAAATTTCATAAAACCAAGGTCATGTGCATTCTCAGTTTGAATTAAATGCCTCGTCAGTGCAATATCACTTCCTCTCAAAGTTAAGACTATCTTGCCCATAATCTTATTCTTCTAGACTGAGTCCATTTTCTATCAGAGTCTGAGTGTATAGACATGGACTAATTTGCTTGTGTGGTTAGAAAAGTGGGGTTCTTTGAGTAACTTCTGCAGAGCATCAAGGAAAGCCTTATTTTCTGTTTTTTTTTTTTTTTTTTTTAAATTCCATTTTAGCATTCCCCTATTGGGTGCCATGAGCCATGAATTAAGAGTTGGCTTTGGTCTTTTGCAAGGCGAGTCTGGGTTGTGTCTTCCTTCAGGGTAGGTTAGAGGTCTTCTCACACTGAAGTTTCCATGTCCATTTGTACGTTCAAAACCCTGATTATTTTCTCTACCCATAGGCCTGGAGTTCAAGGACAAGAGTGGCTTTTCTGAGAAAATCAGACAGGAGACTCTTAGAATAAACATCTTGGCGTTCATTCCATGACCCCCATTTACTTCAAAGGGCCGTTAAATACAGCCAGGGCTGATCAGGCATGCAGGGCAGAGCTGGCTTCTGCAAGGGGTCTGCCTTCGTCTGGCACACAGGTTTGTGGGGCTAATGCTCACTCCAAACTCGGCTGCTCTGTCCCACATCCCTCCTCCAGAATTCCAGCCCTGCAACCTATCAATCATGAGGGCTACCTTTGCTTTGCTCATTTGTAAGTCTCTGGTCAGCCAGTGGAGACTGTGAAAGACAGTGGTCAGCACTAGGCGTGCAAGAAAACTCAGGATCATACTTGAGAAAAATGTAGACCCCCAAACTGGGTTTGCAGTGTTAACCCATCTCCTCAGCAATTGGATCAATAAAAATTAAAAAATAAAAATAAGAAAACTAGCCACATCATCTCAGACATTCTTTAAAAAGCCATTTGCAGCATGGAACTCTGACAGGTGAAGGTAATTACCTGACATTTTACTTCAAAAATCTTAAAAGAACAGAATGTTCCAAGTTGGGTTGCTCACAGATCATCTTACAGCCACTCCAAACTCAAGGTGAGCAAAAGAACAAAATCTCGCTGACCTTTGAGAGACCTTTTGGCAGTTTCCCTGAGGTGGGGAGAGAAGGTTGTGGTCAGGGCAGTAAACTCCAGTAAGCAGAGATGACTTTGCAGGACACTTTGTGATGGGAAGACCCAGGCCAAGATGAAGTCTCTCCTCTCTGCGCTAGTTTCTTAGCACCAAATCATTTTTTAAATCCTGTCGTTTGTTTCCAAATATTTTTTTCTTACATGATGCGTCTGATTGCTAAGGTATATAGTTCTCACCTTGACCAGCTCCACAAAGATTTCTAGAGCCTTCTATTAACTGTTAGTGAGAATATGTATACTCCCCCTATAACTAACCCTAATACTCATACTTAGAAAGAGAGGCAGAAACCAGTAAGTCATCTTTTTCTAGCTTTTTAGACCCAAGTGATATTTTCAAATCTCCCAAGTTTTACTAAGAACTCAATGAACATAGTAAAATTTAAATTATTAGGGTTTCAGAAAAATGCAAAGTCCCCATATGGGCATTTAACATTTTTTTTATGGTTAATTTTGTTGCCTTTTAACCTATTGGTTTAGAATCCTGTATATTTTTGCAGTACCCATCAAATTGAGACATAACCTGAAAAATATACAGGAAAATTTATATGATGAAGCTCTGAAAGCTGTACTCGACTTAGATAGATAAGTAGCAAGATTTTTTCAAGCAAAGCATTAGTATTTGTCCTACCCTATGTCCCATCAGTTAAAAAAAGCAGTTTAAAACAAACAAAAAGTGCAAATTCTTCACAAAGTTATTCAAAATCTAGGGAAATTAACACAATGATTTAAATTGAAACTATACATAACTTAAAGTTAACATAATTAAAAAAAACTGAAGATAAGAAAAGCTGATACAGAAGTTTCATGAACTTGGGCTCATTAGGCTGGAAGGAAACCACAGTTTATCTGGGTTTTTCACAGTCTGACCAAAAAATACCTTTCCAGACAAGTGTGTATCTGACTGATTTCTAAATCACCAGGGAATGACACATACATACACCTTCTCAAGTGACCTCCTATCTTCTGCTCACTCTTCATATCTTGAAAGCCTCCTTATGTTTTCTAGGTTTTGCATCTTGCTGTTTGAAGGCAGAAAGTATGTATAGGCTAATGGATCTCTGGCGAACACTTCCTAATTCTTGCTGCCATCTAGTGGTAAACTCACAAACTGCAGGGCAACATGAAGGAGGAGAGAGGTAGAGGAGGGATAAGGGGAGGAGAGGGAGGAGAAAAGGGAGGAGGAGGCAGAGGAAGAGGAATGATTCAGTCCTCTGTATCCAAGTACTGTATGCACAAAATGAGTACTTTAAAGAGCAAGAAAACAAATAGATCTGTATACATTTTCTTCATCCTGATTAATGTAAATAATAATTTTCGAAATTGCTCAGTATCTACCCCAGATGAATAGAAGTTACATAAACAAGAGCGAGTACACCTTTAAAATAGTCTACTGACTTTGGGATGGAGAGTGTGAGAGAAAACTGTGAGCTGGCCCTGACTTTGGGGTAATCATGGACCTTTGTTTAAAGTGATATCAAATGAAGAAACTCTAAGGGGGAAAATGTGACAACTACCAAATTTGACAATATTTCAAGGATCTGCTTGCTTCAGTTTATTCAGGTGCCTTTAGTTCAGGAAACAGAGTTATGCCTGGTTAAAATTTTTCTAGTTCAGAACTGCTGCTAAAGTAATCACAAAACCACAAGCTCACAAACTACTGTAGCCTGGAGAAGGGGACTCCTACATCTGAGACCCTCTGATCCCATTGCCTTCTCAGTCAAGGAAGGGAACATTTAACCTTTCACCAGATTTAGCTGAATTTTGTAGGATCCTGGGCATTCCGAATGTTTTTAGCATTACCCAGCTAATTCCCACAGGATGAAAAACAGTGCTTTGAGCTTGGAAAAAAAGTAGTACTTATTGAAGGGTGAAGACCACTGAAAACTCTGAACATTTGAAGCATTTGTGAAACTCATGGCGGGGCAAGTGGCCACAATGAAATAGTTGTTTTAAATAACAGGATTTCGATGACCACACTGTTTTCAGCTGTCCTCCCTGGCTTTTCCAACCAGCTTACCACGAGTCTGAACTCTTGATCCTACTGGTCACAGTAAGCAAGGAACTCGGAATTTTAGGTAAACTGTTGATGCCACTTGCACACATGAGTTTTGGGCTTGCTGTGTCTGCCTGGGCAGAGCCAGCACCACTGTCACACAGTCTCTCTGGGACAGGAATAGGCCTGTGTGCAATAGCTAGCTGTCAGGATGTGGATAAAACTGCCATACAATGAGGCAGGCAACTGTCTCCTTTATCTCTCAAACCCAAGTTTTGAATATTTCATTTTCTTTTCTGCTTCCCTCTTCTTTAAAATTTCTTTTAACATTTATTGCTTTATACTGGCAATCCCCTTGGTGATACTGGCATTAGAATGACCCTAGTAACATTCACTTAACAGTCTAATCTCATCGGATCAGAATTTTTAAGGCATATTAGGTATTAGAGGATGGCAAGATTTGATCCATGAATTATCCAAAACTGTGAGAGAGAATTATTTTGCAGAGAAAATCCCTTAAAAGGAGGTTTCTAATCTTGCAACTGCTATTTTGATCAACACTCTTCTTTTATTTATTTATTTTTTATAAAGAGAGAGAGAGAAACATCAATGTGCGGTTGCTGGGGGATGTGGCCTGCAACCTAGGCATGTGCCCTGACTGGGAATCGAACCTGCGATGCCTGGTTCGCAGCCTGCGCTCAATCCACTGAGCCACACCAGCCAGGGCTTGATCAACACTCTTTAAGCTCACATTGTAGCACAGGTTCACCTCTTGAATATCTGATCTTTGCCTGCACTGTTGCTTTGTATTTTCATGCCACGAAAACCACATGCTTACAGTTTTGTAACATCTTATCATTTCTGTGGTTTGGTATACAGTAATATAATCCCCCATCATTGGCCTACAGAATTGACGTTCATTCTAAGACTTCTTCCATACTGCTTGCAGAGTTCATCATCCCTCTCCTTGTGCTGTCGTTGCCTGTGTATATCTCCAGTGTAATTTTATAATAATGTGATTACTCATCACATGTTCCTCCTCATTGTCAGAGAGTGAGTTCGTTGACATTCTGGAGGCCACTTGACTGTGAACCCCCTTCATGAGGCTGCAGTGATCAAATGAGGTGTGGTGAACCGAACTGAAGCTCTCATGGAACCCAGTTAAACCCTTCAGAACATCCCCAGGTTGTTCAAGTTTTAAATAGACACAAGGAGCCCCTCTCTTACCTTCCTTCCAGCTATGTAACCTCCTGAGGCTCCAAAGCTTTTGGTGAATGTGCCCATAAGCACGTCGACATCTCCGGGGTCCATTCCAAAGAATTCCACTACACCTCGGCCAGTTGGACCCACAGACCCAATACTGTGAGCTTCATCTATGTAGAGGTAAGCCTTGTATTTCTTTTTTAGAGCCACGATCTGGGGCAGACGCACAATGGAACCTTCCATGCTAGGGCAGAAGGAGAAACGTTTGTCACTCGTGTGTACCCTCCTAGGAAGCTATGCGTTACTCTCCCTTTTAATATTTTGCAGACAGCCTACCCTGACACTAGTCAGGGATGACAGAGATGTTTCACTCTTTTCTTCTTAAGGGATATTTTTTGGGGGTCTGAGACAACCTTCTCAACCTGACAAGACTAATCTGGCAGTACTTTATAGGAAAAGAATAAGTTACATTTAGGGGGTTTAAATGCTTTGAGCTGTTGTAGCTAATTCCCAAGTAAACAATTAGCTCACAGCATTGTCGATCAATTTATTTTAAAGATGACAAGTTTAGTTAGACTGACAACTATGGATTTTGGGGATTTGCTAGTTTTAATTAAATTGCTCCATGTGATCCATCCTTATCAGCCTGTTACTCTCTGTTTGGCCAGTTCTGGCCCTCTCTGACCTAAACTCAGTGCTTAAACTGCTGGAGATTGAAAGAAGGAATTAAAAACATACAAAATAACTTTATTTTAGGACACATAGTATTAATTAAAGTACAACAGAAAGTTCTTAGGATCTGTTATGCAATACAGTCATCCCCACTCATCTTTGGGGCTATTTCCAAGACCCCCAGCAGATACCTGAAACTAAGGGTAGTCCAAACCCTATATATACTGCACTTGTTTTTTCTACACATACATATCTGTAGTAAAGTTGAATTTATAAATTAGCATAGTAATAGATTTACAACGATAACACAATAAAGTACAGTTGTAACAATATACTGTAGTAATAGTTATGTGAACGTGGTCTTTCTCTCGCTGTCTCTCTCTCTCTGATAACTGACTGGACCTGATAACTGAGATGACCGCTGAGGGACTAGTGGTTCAGGGAGTGTATAGAGTGCGGATACTCAGGACAAAAGGATAATTCATGTCCTGGATGGAATGGTGAAATTTCATCACACTACTCAGAATGGTGCACACTTTAAAACCTACGAATAGTTTATTTCTGGCACTTTCAATTTAATATTTTTGGACTGTGGTTTGCCACAGGTAACTGAAATGGCGTAAAGGAAAACTGCAGATGTGGGAGACCTCTGTACTCGCTGGAAGTCAAGGGTTCATGTGAGGCATCTGGTGGTGCCCCCTCTTTCTGTTCCTTCAGGGCAATGGTTGTCAGTCTCGAGTGAACACCAGAATCCCCTGAATGGTTTACTAGAGCACAGATGGCTGGGCCCCTGCCCCAGAGTTTCTAATTTAGTAGGTCTGTGATGGGCTGAGAACATGCATTTCTACCAAGCTCCTGGGACCTGCCCATGTTGCTGGTTGGGGACAACAGTTGAAGAACCACTGCTGCAGATAAACTGTTTTGTTTTAGCCCTAAGTGCTTACTTGTTCGTGGTATTATACATTGCAAAAACACCTCAGGTTCTCCAGTAATGAGAAAAATATGAAATAAATAAATAAGCAAAATTATAACTTATATTTACATGGCAACTCTGAAAGTCAATGACTTCAGTCAGTTCTCAGAACACTTGGTAAGCTGTGTCTGCATCACACACAGTTTTGAGTCCACTGACGGGAGAGTCTTATGAAAACACAGACTCACACCCTCACCCTACAAAGGAGTTTGTCAAACAATTCTAGCAACCCGTCGATTTAGTTCAAGAACTAATCAACTGACACAAACAGAGTTGAACTTTTCCTTTCTTCCTAATTAGTTTATTTATTAAAGGTAATACATTTAGAAAAATAAACCTAAGTGTTAGGTCAATTCAATCAAAACAGTCCAGCTGGTTGTACAATTACCCAGACCAATGGTGTTGGTTTGGAGGGAGTATGATGATCAAGGGTAGCATGTGTATGTGTGTTTAAAGGACTTTGCTTTTTAGAGCAGTTTTAAGTTCACAGCAAAATTGAGAGGAAAGTACAGAGATTTCCCACATGCTTCATGCCTCACACATCTGCATAAACTGCCACCATTATCAGCATCTCCCACCAGAGCGGCACATTTGATACAACTGATGGGCCCAGATTGACACATCATCACCCGAAGTCCGTAATTTACATTGGTGTTGTGCATTCATGGGTTGGACAAATGTATATATAATGACATGCATCACACATATTCATCATACTGCCTGTTTTCACTGACCTAAAAATCCACTGTAATCTGCTTATTCTTCCTTGCCCCCACCCAACCCCTGGCAACCACTGATCTTTTTATTGTTTCCATACTTTTGTCTTTTCTGAAATGTTAGTAGTTAAAATCATACACTATGTAGCCTTTCTAAATTAGCTTCTTTCATTACTAAAGTGCATTTAGTTTTTTTCTGTGTCTTTTCATGACTTGATAGCTCATTTCTTTCTAGTGCTGAATAATACTCCACTTTTGGATGTGCCACAGTTTATCCATTCACTGACTGAAAGCTTGCTTCCAAGTCTTGACAATTATAAATAAAGATGCTATAAAGATTTATGTGAACGGTTTTGTGTGGACACATCTTTCCGTATTCTTTAGGTAAATACCAAGGAATGTAATTGCTGGATTGTAGATAAGAACATGTTTCATTTTGTAAGAAATTACCAAACTGTCTCCAAAAGTGGCTGTACCATTTTACATTGCTACCATCAATGAGTGAGAATCTCTACTGTGACACATCCTTGCCAACATCTGTTGTTGAGAGTGGTCCAGATTTTGGCCATTCTAATAGATGTGTAGTGGTACCTCGTTGTTGTCTTAGTTTGCATCCTTCTGATGCTATATGATGTCATAGTGGTACCCCAGTGACGGATTGTTCTGATGTGCAGCATCTTTTCACATGCACGTTTCCATCTGTATATCTCTGTATATCTTCTTGGGTGAGTTATCCATTAAGGTCTTTGGCCAATTTTTTAAATTAATTGATTTGAAAGAGAAAGAAAGATTGATTTGTTGTTCCACTTATTTGCACATTTATTGGTTGCTTCTTGTATGTGCCCTGACTGGGGACTGAACCTTCAACCTTGGCATATCAGGACAATGCTCTAACCAACTGAGCTACCCAGCCAGGGTTTGGGCTCACCTTTTAATCAGGTTGTTTGTTTCTTTATTATTGAATTTTAAGAGTTCTTTTATATTTTAGATAACAGTTCTTTATCAGATGTATCTTTTGCAAATATCTTCTCTCCATCTGTGGAGAGAAGATATTCTCTCCTACTTCTAATTCTCTTGACATTGTCTTTTGCAAAGCTAGAGTTTTTTATTTATCTATTTATTATTATTTTTATTGTTTAAGCTCTTAATTTTAATGAATCCAGCTTATTGCATTTGTGTTTTACACAAAGTTGTTCTGAATGGCTGTTTTTAGATGTCAATGAAATGAAGACCAAACAGAGTCAACTTCTCTTAAATTTGTCAGTTAATTCCAACATTTTCTTAGATAAATTACTTGCTAAAGTTGTTTCCATTGAGGAGGAGGCAGTACAGCCATCTAATTACCTAAGCTCAGGTTGCAGCCATAGCACCTACTAATTGGGGGTGTGAGTAGCTTACATGAGTCTGTGCCTCAGTTTTCTTGTATGTAAAATAAGCATGGTGGTGAGACCCTCCTTAGAATATCTTTACAAGAATGACTAGAAATAATGCTGATAAAGTGTCTCACACATAAATGAGTGCTCATTGGGGTGTTGCTGTTCTTGGGAGAAAGTGGTTGTGATGAGGCCTAACTTGAGAGGTGGGAGCCCTTGACAATGCTCTGTGTTGCATCTTCTAGGAAAGAAGCATATGGGTGTCACACATAATAAATGGCTGTATGCCCTCAAAATTCTAGATTTTCTTCTCATCTTTAAAATGTTTTAAGTTGGTAACACAAATATACTAAAAACATAACATGTCACAAATAACCATTCTTTGTTCTGGAACTGAATTTGGCAGGAGCCAGAGTTAATGTTGAACAATTTGCAGACACTCAGAGTAGCTAATTAGCCATCCGTCACTGGGGCTGGCTTAGTTGATGTTAGGAGTCTGCCCACCTGGTTTATATTTCTCCCTGTAAGATTAATGACTCTACAATACTGCTGATTTCTGGAGTTAATGCAGGGCACACATGAGTCTAGGGAGAACTCAGCATTTATAAAGAGTTATATTCACTTGCACTAAGTCTTCAATTTCTTATTGTGACCTAATTTGAATTGAACCTTTCTGTATAGTGGGATATCGAGTTTGGTGCATGCATAGAGACCATGCGATTCCTGCGAATATCTGTCAAAAACAATGTAGAAAACAAGGAGAGTCTTTAATTCTTTCTTTCAGAATGGAAAGTTGTGATTTCTTTTGATTTCAATAGAAGAAATCAACTAAAATATAACTGTAGGTAAAGATAATGCCACCAGTTAATTTGAAGCCCTGTGCAGGGATCTGAATTATTCTTGAACCAGTGAGCCAGTGAGTAATTTCTTTATGTCTTTTCAATTACCTAATGCATCAGCTAAGCGACAATACTTTTTGAAATCTTCTCACCACCGTCTCTTCTACGTATAAACCATATTATCCATTAGCAGGATTGGGAATTAAACCACTGGCTTGCCAACTTACATGGTGGAAAAATCTCCTTGGTGGGCCCAAAGTATAACCCAAGGGAAGAAAAGAAGGTGGAAAGAGAGAACAAAAAGAGCTAAGATTAATTAATAATAGAGTTACTAGTGCTTCTTATTCTTTTCATCTTTATTTGTTTAAATGCTAAAGGTATATGTTAGAGATTACCACTGAAGTTTTCAGAGCTTAAACCCACACTATTTTGAGGAGAATGACTTATATTCTTAGAGAAAATGGCATTCAGAGACTTCAGAACTTGTCATTATATATATATCTTTTTGAAGGGCTGGATGTTATTTCTTGGTTAATTTTATTTTAAAAGTTTGTGCTCCAGCTATGCTAGTTTATATTTCATGTTATCTGGGAGCCCTCTCTCCTTCTTTAGTATATTTTTTAATAATTTTGAGATTTCTCAACCACATGAGTCAAAAACTAGACTTCCCAGAGACATAAAATTAGAAGAGTGTGATTTCAAAGCAATACTTAAAGGAAAATACAAATCAGAACACTAAAATATTATTATTGTACTTTGAAACCAAAAATCACGGAGTCATGGAACTTTAAGCTTCAAGTTTCAATCTTCCTATTTTACAGATAAAGAAACTAAACCCTAGTTAGGCTAATGCTGAAAATCAAATGGATAACCTTTCAGTTCCCATGTTTACTTCATCAGATGTGGACACATTAGCTGACTCTCCTATTTATACTGGACTTCTGTCTCAACAGGGCTACCTGATTTGAATCCCAGCTCTGTTTTGTCTCAGTTATCTGCCCTGGGGCAAGCTATCCAGGCCTCAGATCCTCAATATCTTCATCTTTACAATGACCTCAAGAGACCTGGGGAGGCTTACTACTCAAGATGGCACATGTGAAATGTTTAGCAAGGAAATCAATGTGATTTCCTTCCTCTGACACCTCTCCTTGAGGTGGGTGAAGACCAAATGAAGCCGCTTGGCTACATGGGTGATTTATTTTCCAAGTTGCAACTTTCTCATCTGAAAAGAAATTTAATGACATTGGGTGCAAGCTTACTATGGGCGGGACTTTGGCAAGCACTGGCTTATATGACCTCATTTATGTAGAAAACAATGTTACAAAGGGCAGCAGCTGTAGGCAGCAACAGCAACATTTGAATCCAGATCTCAGGTCTCCCTTCAAGTCCTGGCTATTCTACAGTCTATTATGTAAATAATAGTATGTAGGTTATTTATAGATATGACATTATTATTATTTTTGTTGTAATTATTATTATCTAACTGCTTTTGTGGCACTTACTGAATTCTTGGTCTTGGTATTTAGCCTTTTCTACATTGATACTCACCTGAAACTATCTAATTTGGTTGACTGTTCTCTCTGGAGTTATAAAAACATTGATTTATGTGAACTTTCTGTGGTGGGATAACATTGCCCATGGTGGGAAACCACAAGCAAGAGATAAAAAAACTCTGGGAGTGAAAGTTCAATGGATGCTTTGTTGTGGATATCAACAAGGTAGGGGTCCACATTACATCTCTAAAAAGTAGAAATGAATTAAGCTATTGATTTTATATTCTTACCTCTGGCCCTTTGGAAAATCTTGTGGGAAATAATTTCATTTTCTGGTGACAGCATCAAATGAGAACATCCATGTTCCAAAACTCTATTCTAGGCTAGCTGTATTTTACAGTTGGGGAAACTGAAGCTCTAGGAAGTACTGAGGCCTAAGACATGTTTTGTCTCCTGTGTATGAATGAAGCCTTTTAGTCACAGTCTCATTTAAAGACAAGATTCCTGTGCAAGAAAGATAAAAGGAACTTATCTACGACAACACAACATGGGAAGTGGACACTTGGCTCCGTATACCTGCGAGGTTAATTGAGCCATTGGGGTAGACCCCACCAAAGATGGCTGCCTGCAAGGCTTCCCATCCCTGTGCACTATCAGGAGGTTTCCCATCAGGAGGTGGGCTCTATTTCCCCTCCTTTTGAATAGGGGCTGGCCTTGTAATGTGCTTTGACAAATAGAGTGTGGCAGAAATGGTACTGCACCAGTTCTGGGCCTGGCCCTTGAGAGGCTGTCAGCTTCTGCTTTCCTTCTCTTGGAAACAGCTGCCATGCTGTAAGGAAGCTCTGGCTGAATGGGAAAGGACTACACATAGAGAAAGCACCCTAGTGAAGAGGAAAGAACAAAGCACTTCAGTCAACAGCCAATGCCAAGAGCCCAAATGAGTGAGTGAGGTCATTTTGGATGCTCCAGCCCCTACTGAACTCCCAGCATAATACAATCCCATGAATGATGCCTAGCCAACACCATGTGGAGCAGAAGGAAAACTGCCCAGGGGGTCCAGACAGCCCACAGTAGCATGGGAAATAACAACTCATTGCTGATGTGTGAGCCATTATACTGTGCAGTGGTCTAGAGAGGGGACCGCAAAACATTGGAATGTATTTATAAAAATTGTGGGTTTATTCTTACATGATTAAACTCCAATCACCTTCAAAGTATTCTACATTTGATGTAATATACCTATTGAAACATTTTTCCACTGCTCAGAACAGTTTTTTAACTCATTGATTTTGATGCCTTTTAGTGTTTCTGCCATTTTTTGTTTCACCTCTTCCAAATCAGCAAAATGTTTCCCTTTGAGGATTTTTTTCATTTGAGGAAACAATAAAAGTTGCTCCAGGAGAGATCAGGTGAACATGGAGGGTGGGGCAGGAGGGTCATGTCATTTTTGGTCAAAAACTGCTTAACATTCAGTGTGGTGTGGGCAGGCGTGCTCATAAATCACCCATCATGAAATGGGTAAATGCATCAAAAGTCTTCAAAAAAAAAATCACTGAAGCTGAAAACTGTCTCTAATAACAATGCCAGCTGGTACACTGATACAGATGGATCCCTAGAACACTCACCTGGCAGGGGAGCCTGTACTAAAAGGGGCCCACCCTCCAGAAAATAATTCTGATTTTTTTGGGGTCCCTCCTCGTATTTTGCAATGATAGACAATAGAACAGTCATCATTACTAGTGAAGCCTAAATTGTGGTTTGGTGCCATGCTAGTCTAGAGCCAGAAGTCCACATCCAGCTCCCCTGTCCTCCTGAGATCATGGTAGGATGCAGGTCCTGTGTAGCCATTAACATTACCTGCTGCTGGAGTGATTTCTTCTATTACTTAATTTCAGCCATGATCAATGTGCGTACAATGCAATTTTACTTTAGTGGAGTCAAGTTTTATTTATTTCCATCTGCTCTCCCTCAGGTGATATATCCTCCTGATATTCCAGGGCTGAGTAACAGGTGTTTAGATAAGGGCTCCCCTCCCAGACTGGCAGCTGTCAAAAATCACACAGGAAGAAATATCTATGCTTGTAGCATGATTGCCCAGAGAAAATATGCAATTATTTTCTAAAAGTAGCAAGTTCAGGGCCAGTGAATAGTCCAACTATTCTACAGCAGGGTTTTCCAACCTCAGCCCTGTTGACAATTGAATTGGATAATTCTTTGTTGTAGGGGACTATTATGTGCATTGTAAGATATTTAGCAGCACCCCTAGCCTTTGCCCACTAGATGCCAGTCTGTTCCACAGTTTTGACAATGAAAATTGCCAAATGTGCCTCAGATTGGGGTGAGTTTTGGGTAAGAATTTACCCTGGTTGAGATTGCTGCTCTAGAGTGATCCCAGAGATTTCATAAACAGGACACACTCACAGGCTGACTGAGTTCCCAATAGGTGATGCAGGGGTGGCCTACTAGAAACTTGAAATGCCAACTTTGCAACCCCACAGAAGCACTGGGAACATGGAGAACACCAACCACTAGAGAAAAAGAATAAAGTGATGCTAGGATGATGTCAAAGCTGATGTTGGTGATGATGATGTGATAATTTTAAATTTGGGAGAAGGCACTTCTTTTTTTCCAAAATGGATAGAGACACATTTCATCTGCTGCTTATTATTTAATTAAGGGAAACAGTGTGCACTCTGGGAACAACTGGATTAGTTGGCTTAAAGAAATGCTACTTCTGTTCTCAAGTCTCCTTTGTGGACACACTCCTCTTTTTTGGAAGCTAAGCCCTCATCCTCCTCTTTTCATATTTTTCACTTTCTTATAATTATCTCATAGGAAACATCTTCCTCAACTCCTCTAATATTAGGACTGTTTTAGAACTGATTTAGGAGTGAGAAACTTCTGAGATGATGTTTCTTGACTCTAGGACTAGTGTATCTAACACAAGGAGAGCTTGGAGAACATTTCCACTTCAGTAATAATAATCAATTCACACATGGAATGAGGCAAACTCAGTCAGAAGCTGCAATATAAAAGTATAGCTCTGAATAGCTTTAATGGGTGTTTTGTCTGCTCAGCTCAAAAAGGGTAGGAAAACTCAGGCTGGAGCATACCTTCAGAAGCTAAGACTGTTCTCTCTCCCACCCTCACCCAGTTCTGTATGGAGAATTGCACTCTAAGTTGAAGAAAATGAGCAGACCTTTTGTATTTTGATACCAGCTATCAACTACTGACCAAGCAACTGGAGCTGGAGTGCACTATGCAGTTAGAAACATCTAGGTTCCCGTGAGCAACATCTACTGGAGTTTTAAAGGAAAGGAACATTCTGATACTGAATCACCCAGCCCCAAAGGCCTTTGAAACTGTGGGACAGCCAAAGGTAGAGGAAAAAGTCAGTGTAAGTCACTAATGTCCTGTGAGTATATCTCTGAAGAAAACTTCACAAGCCTGCCAGCCTCCAAGGTGCTCCAACATATGTATAGTCATTAAAAAGACAGGTGACCCAAGGCCTGCCAGCTCACATGAGTAGCTCTAGCTCAGATCCCTCCATAATATCTGTATTTAGCCCATTTTTCTCTTTAGCTAGGAGAGTTCCGCCTTTTCCCATTTGCCAGCTTGCTGTGGGCTTCAGAGTATTCAAATGTCTCTGGTTATTTACATACCTGTAGACGCCCTCCACCAGGATGAGAATCTTTTTCCAAGCTCTGTGGGTTCGAGGCTGGCCGTAGATTACAGCATCTCTCAGGAGCTTCTCTAGGCTTTGCATGTCTTTAAGTAATACAAAAACAAAAACACAAATCCCTGAGTCATGAAAGGGTTTTTCTTCTTCCCTTATTATCATTTTTGGGGAGGCACCAGATTTTTTAGGGTCAGGCTGAGACCTGAACTTTTAGAGAGCAAAGTTAGAATCAGAGAACACTTTGGGGGCACAGGGGTCCCTTTTTTAGTAGAATTGAACTCTGACAAGGTGACTAGTTTGGTTTCTGTAACAGAGAGAATAAACCTCTGCTGGAGGCACACGGCTTCACAGGCTCTTAAAAGGCTCTCCTTTCCTGCCTTAGGAGAGACTGAAATTCTGCATTAAATATCTCTTAGGCATAAGGTTTCCAGCCAGGTTAACATGAACCGTGAGAGGTAAAATAAACTAACACTAGTTTCTAAGACAGGAGCATGTTAGTGTCTGGCTGAGTTTGCACGGAGTGGCAGCATCGCTGGTAGCTGTCTCACTTCCTATACTTTGGGACTTTTACTTTTGGAATCCCCCAACTTCAGAGCTGTCAACACTCAGGGCAGTGGGACAACTTTGCAAAGTATTTGGAGACTTCTGGACACATTAATAATAGCTTAGAATTATTGACTCTATCTGCATCCTTTCTAAGCACATTCTTTGCAATAACTCATTTTCTCCTCTCAATGACCGTAAGGAGGAGGTGTCTGCATTTTATGCTTCAGAAAACAGAGGCCGAGAGAGGTCTGGCAGGTTGCCTGAGGTCTGTGATCGGAAGCATCAGAGAGCCAGGATTCAAACCCATGCAGTCTACCAGGACCCACATTTGTGACCGCCACCTTTTCTGTGGGAGCCACTGTCTCTCCTTCTCATTCTCCACCGTGCTGTAGAATGAGCAAGAATAAATGTCTGCTAGATTTTTCTTGTTAACTTTTGATGTTAAATATGATTAATAGTGACTTTTCATTTATCTGTAGTCAGATGTAGATGACTGGGCTTTGAATGGGAGCGATTTGTCCACCAACCCAGCTGTGTGTGTGTGTGTTTTACCTGCAAATCTGCATGTTTTTCTACTCATATTTCTACTGTATTTCTTTGTACTCCCCAAGCTTTCCCTTTTTTAGAATATAAGACTGAAGTCTTTTAGACCTAGAATCCAAGCTTAATTTGAAAAGATAGGGATGCTACTGAACTGCTGACTTGACTATTATATAATGGTCACTGGGCATCAGAGATCCCATTTAAAATGCTCGGAAAGAGAAATGTAGCAAAGATAAGCCTAAAACAGCACAGTCAATATTGGTTTTAGCCACTGCATACATGCTCTCATGAGGCAGGCATTCATAGATTCATCACTGGTCTAGGCTTGCTAGCTGAGGTTGTAGGTCTCAGTGGAAAGCCCTTCAACTTTGTCTGATAGTCCCCAGTCTGTGGTTGGATCTGCTTGAGGGTTACCCCCACAGCTGGGTGAGTGCCTCAGGGGGTGCATTTACTTTTCCACACTGCCATTCTGCTATCCCCAATGAGGCCACAAGTATTTCTTTGAATTAAAATTATAGAGGTACTAGTGGCATTTTAAAATTAATAATCATTTGAGCTAACCACATTCACAATGGCACACAATTTAAAACTTATGAGTTGTTTATTTTTGAATTTTCTATTTAATATTTCAGATCATGGTTGACCGAGGGTAAGTGAACCTGTGGAAGTGAAACCATGGCTAAGGGGAGACTGCTGGAGTTACCTAATGCATTCTCCAAGGCCCGCTCTGACCTAGCCCCTGTCTGTCTTTCAGCGTTTTCCAACACACAGCTTCCTAACTCTCCTTTACGTGTTTTTCCTCTTGTCTGTCTGGAGAATTCTCACTCATCACTGAAGCCTCAACTCAAACCCTAGTGGCTCACAATACAGATTTTCTTTCTTCTTGGCATCCCTCATGACTCATCTACTCTTTGTAAAAGGCATTTATCATGTTTCTCATTATTCGATTTCATGTCTCTCCATGGAAGTCAGGGACATTATTTTATTCATCCTTATAGCCCTGGTCCTAGTGCGTAGTATTAGTACATGAAATAGAATGTAGACCAAACAACAGGAAAGAGAGTGATACTTGGGAACTAACTATGAGTTATTAGAAAAGCCTCATGTCTGCAATAATATTTCTTTAATTAACTGTGTTTTTGCTTTTGCTTTGAAGAGTCTGTCTTCGCAGATGTAGTGTGTTTTACTGACACTATATCATTAACCACTAGATGGCAGTCAAGGAAACAAAAAGCAGCTTTCTTATTTTGAGAATTTCAGGAGTAATACATCTCCTGCATTGACATCTGGTTTTCACGTTTGCTTTAGGCTGGGCTCCGAAGATGTTGAGGGAACCTCTGTGGCTGGGGGAGCCAGCTCCCTTTTCCATAATTTACCACAAGCCTGTTAGTCTGTGAATGGAATAGAGAGAAGATGAATACAAGCATTCTTGTTTAGTGCTTTTTCTTCCGGGACTTGGACTTTTTAGGTTTTGTATAGAAATGGCACATGATGAGTGTAGTTCCAATGCCAAAGTAAAGGAAAATACCCAAGTGAACAAAATTAGTGGTCATTTAAGATGAATATTTTAAGATTTTGAAAAATCTGTGCATGAAAAGATTATTGTATTGTTTATGCAATCAAAAAGATCATAGGCATACTACAGACTTAGTCCACGATTAAATTTAAAATGAACACCACTAAAAAGAAGAGAAATCTCTCTCTACTTTTTAAAGAACAAGCAGGACCTGAAAACAAGCCTTTAAATGGCCATGATGTGATTTATGCATTTTGGAAGCCAGAGGAATTCCAGGCCTTTCCTCGGCAGGGGACTCAGTGTGTTGGAAGTGAAAGAAGAGTTCTGTGGGGGTAGGCTTTTCGTGGAACTTCACAAAACCCCTGGTGTCCACAACCTGGAATCACTGAGCAGAGGGACAA
Source organism: Tonatia bakeri (assembly GCA_004024845.1). Lineage (NCBI taxonomy): Eukaryota > Metazoa > Chordata > Mammalia > Chiroptera > Phyllostomidae > Tonatia > Tonatia bakeri. The sequence continues at coordinate 116,571 of PVIA01002874.1, read as the reverse complement.
TCAATCTGCCATTTTTTTCTCTTTTGGGGACAAACTCACTGACCTATTAGAATCACGGACTCTAGACAGGGAAAGGGATAACTTCACTCAGCATGGGATTCTGGACCCATGTCAGCATCTGGTGGTTTCCAATTTTTACGGTCTTGCTGTATCATGCTGCAGTATGTGGATCATAGGCCTATGGGGTCAGGAGATTGTGGCTTATGTTCTGCAGGCCTTAATGAGCTTCTACTGTTTTAGTAAGCCACAGACTAACATCTGCAAGGGATTTTTAAATACTGATGTTTATTAAAGCACTTACATTTGCTTTATGTTAATTCTCCTGACAGCTCTGAGAAGTAGGCAAGAATGATTAGATGTTTGTTTTTTTCAGATGAATGAACTAATGCCCAGAAGACTTATAAAATCAACAACTACAATGACTCTTTCCCCCAAAAAACAAAAACAAATCTCAACCCAAACAAACCACTTTCTTGTTGGCATATAAAGAAATATCTGAAATGGAAATTAAATGAATAAGTTTGATGCCATCAAAGTGCATATACACAGTGCTATTGTATGATAAAGTTATAAATTTATAATGATACACTATGGACTTGTAATCACCACAAGTTTGAGTATGAACAATGCCTTAGATATTATTTGCCACTAAGTCTGACTCACCCAGGCTGCTTCCTTTAGTATGTGAAGGGCTGAGAGGAGCGAGTGAACACACAGCTATCAAAAAGGAAAGTGTGGAGACCACATGTTGGTCCAGAGCTGGTCCTGGTCTGTCACTGGCATGGTTACTGGATTACTGAATTACTAGATACCCAGATTAATCTGACTAAGGGCCAAAACCTAGAATCAGGCTTAGGTGACAAATATACTTTGAGAGCTGATTCTTGGGCCTCCTCTAAATTCAAAGTCTCTGTGATTTAGGAAAGCTACAGATAAGGTCCTACGAAAAGAGGGCACATGGAAACAAGGAATCCAGCCTCAGTCTTCTAAGCAGAAAGGTTGGGTGGAGTTTGAAGAGTATCTTCCAGAAGATAAGAACTGGATAATTGGCTGTGTTCTTCCCTTGCTGTACAGTGATAACACTGTTTCTTCTGCCAAGGTTTCCTCCTTCCTATTCTCCTAGGCAACTGAACTTTCATTGAGATATAAGCACATCCCTCACTGCCCATCTCTCAATGCCCTTTTTCTTCTCTGGATCCAGGGTCTGTGGTTCTCATTGGGATGAATGTCAGCTTCCACTTTCCATATGCTGCCCAGTGTCATTCCAAGCTCCACAAACCTTACCCTTAACTGTGTTTAAATACAACCTCTGGTTCTCTATTCCATGTGCTGAGTGCCAAAAATATTTTCATACTTACACATGAGACACACTCAACAGCTATTGCTTAAATAAAAATATGATTAGATGATGAAGAAATGCTACTTATTTTTTTATAATTACTTGGTCTCCATCTTTTCTCCCATTCCTTTTGTTTCTTCAGAAATACTCAGTTTCATCCTTCAATACTGAGTTCAAAGGTAAAATATTAAGCAATAGGTACTTGCATAACTGTGGACAACAATAATTTTTTTTTATTTTGAGACTGCCCATTGTTTAGCATTTGGGGAGCCAGTTTTGGCAAGCAAAGCAAATGTTTTTCTCAAAATCATACTTACAGATGCTCTTTTTTCACAAAATCAGTGAGGGCATTTCTGATGCATTGAAAATTTGATGCTTTGCAAAGCAGTTTGGGCAACCACTTTATGGTTCATATTTCTTTGATGGCTTTGTAAATACGTGGACAGGTGTTGCATGGCCTTTGGTAGGTCAAAGAAGCAAATGATTTTCTTGGAAGACTGCAAAAAGCAGCTGGGAGCAGAGAGACTGGGCTAAGTTTGAGAGTGAGGCAGGTGCTAGGGCAAGGTGTGTGTACCTTGGGGAGGGAGTATGATACCCACAACTTCTGACCTGGGGGACATGAAATGAAGAATAGGCAAAGCCTAAAGCATGGGCACAGTGTGTCCCATGCACTTAGACTCTGGGCAGCATTTGAGGCTTTAATCCTCAGAAAGGGGATTATATAATTAGACAAAGTACTGGATGGGATCCCTAAGTGAGTGGGGTCAATGCAAGAAGGTGAGATATGATTCAGGAAACAATATGGAAGCTCAGAGGTCAGTGTTGGGATCCTGAGTGTCAGGTCAAGGTCTGAGCAACAGCAACTTGCTGGCCACATCTGCTGGACCCAGCTGTCCTGACTCAAGGACAGCTGCATGGGAGATGGAGGCTACTAAGAATTGTCCATGTTAGTTTACCCTCAAGGAGGAGGCAGGAAGTGGAAAAGGGTGAGAAAGGAGGTAAAGTGCATGGGGCTTAAAAGCAGGAATTCTGGAGTCAGAGCTCCTTGGTTTAGATCCCACCTCTGCCTCTTCCTAGCTCTGTGTTTCTAAGGACGCCACCTTACCACTTTGTGCCTCTGTTTGTTCATCTATAAAAAGTGCATAATCATAGAAATTGCCTCCTTGCATAATTTTGGGGCTAAAATCAGTGTGTGTAAAAAGCTCAGAGAGCAAGGGTTCAGTACCATTAGTTATTGTTAAAATATATAGAGGCAATTGCTGTATTTATTAAAGTAAAGAACACAGTTCGGAACCCAAGTCAGACTTGGAGATCTAAAAGCTCATAGCTTATAAAGTAGTCTAAATGTTTATAGATCTGACCTTCTATTCAAACAGCCCTCATGAGCCCTTGTGGTGCAGATGAAACTGAATTTTCCCACTAACACTTCACCCTTTGTTCTTCCTCCTCTTGGTCTTTAAATGTCTTTAGGGAGAGTCTTGGTTCTTCTTCTCCACCTTTTTTTCAAACCATTCCAAATTCCTGGCCTGCCCAGCCTACTGACCTCATGGCAACTCTCTTAGCTGAAAAGACTACTTCTCCTCTCCAAGGCTAGCTCAAGAAGCCCTTTGTGGCTCACTTGAGGATGGAGACGGCCTACAGCCTTGCTGTTTGCTGTGTGGTCCTGCACCAACAGCATCAGTGTCACCTGGAAACTTGTGAGAATTTCAGAAACTCAGGCCTCAACCCAGATGTACAGAGTCTGCATTTTAACAAGATCCTCAGCGACTCCTGTGTACATAAAAGTCTGAGAAACAACATTGCTCTAGAATCTAGATCATATGCATTTGCCAGTAAAATGAGCAGGTTCGGGGGGAAAAGTACTCAGTCTTGATATAGCCAAATGTCTAACAGAAGATGTTGACCTTTCCAGAGAGTCAAATCTTACCCAGGGGTCTGAGGTCCTGGCATGCTCACAGTGTTAATACAGTCAGTCCAGGGTTTGTGTTTACCAAAGCCAGACAAGTGCCCTAAGGGGCTCTGGCCTATTTCCTCAAATACACTAAAATCCTAATGGAAATCAACCTTGATCCCTGGTTGGAGCTGACGCCTTAGTTTAGGGATTACAAAGGCTGGAGTATCTGTTTTGTGCCACCTAATGAGTCACAAAAGCTAACTAAGGATTGGCTATTTCATTAAAGCTGCCCATAGTAGAAAATCCAAGGAGATATTCTCAGCACTGAGGAATTCAGAAGTCAAACTTCAGCATTCTGGGTTGAAAATCGGGTTACTAACAGGATAAGCCATCACACAAGACTGATTTTTACAAGGACACACAGCCCTCTGGGCCCTGCACATGGCCTGGTAGTAGCTGGAATTAGCTAGTGGGTAAGAGCTTTAGCAAGTGCTGTGCATGCCCTGCCTACATCCCTCAGTCCAGCTCCTTATTGCAAACACAGGTCATTCTTGGCCCAAGAACTTTTTTTTTTCAGGCTGTGAAAGCAAACTAGGCCTGAGTAGGGACAGCCCTCAATCAACCACAAGTGTGGATCGGTGGCTAAATACTCCAGTTCCCTTACCCTAAAATGGGTAACACAGATACGCCTACATGGCTTCCCAGAGTGTCCTAGTAGGACTGGGCTCCACAGTCTATTGTGGTAACTTGCTAGACAACGTGCTCTTTACTGGCTGCCTTTGCTTCTTTGTTTCCATTCCCTGCTCACCTGCTGGTGCTTCCTGAGATCTCTTCCTGAATAAGCAACTGGGAGAAATGAACCAAGATGAGAGAAACAGACTTGAGTTTGAATTTTGACTTTCATCACATCACCAACCTTAAGTGGGCCATTTAGTTAATTTGATGATCAGTTTTCTCTTAATAAGTATGAATAATGAAGAGAACTACGTATCTGGGTTTTGGTTAAAATTAAGTGAACGGGTTATGTACAGGGTTTAATGTATTTCCTGGCAGCAGCAAATGCTAAATAACGGACAGCTATGATCTCAGTAATTGTTTACATTTGATACAGGTGCAGTCAAGAGGGGGGCCCCAAATAGGGATTTGGAATGGGGTCCAGAACTCAAGGTGTCCCAGACATATTAGGATGTCCTCACCCCTTTCCCGCTCAGGTATGAGTTGGGGGAAGGGACACATGGAGCAGACACATGCAGGGCTATTTTATACAGCCACAGCTTTACAGCTAATCCATGGAGTGGTCATTTAGCATATCTATAACTTTTAACTGGTTGCACAGATATGTTAAATACCTCTGGCCATGCTCAGAACCAGGGGGATGGAAGGAACTTCCCCTTAAGATGTAACTAGGGGGCACGTCCCTTGAGTTGCAGCACCTGCGTGGGAGCTTGGAGAAGATGGGCTCCATGACATGGGGCCACACTTTCCCAGACTCACGATGGCAGCCCAGTAAACTTGGAATAATACAGGAATGCTGGCAGGTGTAACTGATTGTAGGAGGAGTCGGAAATGGGGGCACAGAGGAAGATTGGCGCTGGGATTTAAACCTAGACACTGCAGCCATTGAGGGGAGAGTACCACGTGGCTTTGCTAGAGGAATAACGGACCCCTCCCTGCAAACCCTGGCCAGAGTGCAAACCCTTGCAGCTTTAGTAGGAGAGGACCTCGCAGCTTTGGGGTGCTGCCTTTGACCGCGTGGCCTGGGAAGCAGGAGAGACTTTGCCTGGAAGAAGGGTGAAAGAACTCTTGCCAGTAGGCCATAAGAAGGTGCCACATGGCTTTGGATTAATGAGATCCTGCCTGGATGGCGACACAGCTGATGGTGCCAGCGGCCTTAAACACAGATGTTTGCTTCTTTTCCTGAGTTACAGTACCCGGAATTAGGGCAGGGGGAGAAGGAAGCACTGTGGGAGTCTGAGGGTATCCAAAAAGAACTTCGATATTTTAATGAAGACATTAGGTCACTACTTTAAGTCTGTATAGCTTTAAATAAACATTTCCTTTCCTTTTCACAAATCTCTGGCATTGAGAGATGTCTTTCCTATGGGGGATGGACATTCAAACCTAGTGGGGGGTCCTTTTGGTATATTGGTGTACCCTTCTTGGCCCCTTGTTCTGCAACAGTTTTTGGCATCCCTGGGTGGGGCAATAACTGTCCGCTCCCCAGGGCCCTGGTCTGTTCTGTAACACATTCTCTATCCAGGAGAACTAATCCAGGGTAATAAAGGGTTCTGGTACCCAATTTTGAATTTATCACTGCTAAAAATGCACTTCTGAGTCCTTAAAGAGTAGCTTTTAATTTTCTGATTTTGTCCCCTCTCTGAAGTTTTGTGGGAAATAAAGAAAGAAAAATGATGAATAACTTGGTCAAGCCTGTTTACAAAGGGCTCAGTTTATTATGGTGGTCTGATTAAATGCACCTTAGGTATATTTTTCTCATGCAGAATTTCAGAATTCAAGGGTTCAGAATTTTGATTTATTTAGAGAGGCTCTAAATAACAAATTATCTGCTGGTAATGATTACATGAAATAGAACTCCCTCTCTTCCAAAAGACAAGGATGTATTTTAAGGTATAAGCAAAGGACATAAAGTGGATGAAAGTCCAGGGGAGCAGAATGTGTAGAGGTGTATGAAACCCCATGATCCTGACATTTGAGAACGTCATTCTGGTTTAGGTGACCATCCTCAAGAACATGTCTCTCAAGTTATTAACTTCTCTCTGGGCTAGTTGCCTGCCTCATACACACACAGGAAGGCAACTTTTCACCTTTGCAGATCCTTACACAATCTTCACTTTATCATTCTGATCTGTGTGGATGCATATTGTGGATTAAAGCATCATTGTTTATTGAGGTATTTAGTATTTCCTGGCTCCAGCAGAGCAAGAAAGAGAGCCAGCAGCCACTGATGCCATACATTTTGTAACTCAATTTAATTCTTTTCCCTCCATATACATTCTAAGTTCCTAACTTCTTAGGTAACAAGTCTGGAGGTAAGAACCCTGGAGATACCCCTGCTGTCAAAAGTAGTTGTTGTCGTGGTGTAAATGCAGCAGTAGTGAAAGCATGCTCATGAGTAAAAGTCCTATTAAGCACATTGGTGAGTGAGAACAGGCTTTGTGTATCTGAGGATGAAAGTGCATTAGTTTTCTGTTGCTGCTGTAAGAAATTAGCACAAATACGGTAGCTTAGAAATAACTCTTTTTTTTTTAAGAGAGAGAAACAGGGGAAGGGAGGGAGAAAGAGAAGGAGTGAAATATTGATAAGAAGAGAGAGAAACATCAACTGGCTGCCTTTTGTAGGGTACTGAACCTGCCACCCATGTATGTGCCCTGACTGGGAATCGAACTGGTGACTTTTTGGTTTGTGGGATGATGCCCAACCAGCTGACCCATGCTGGCTGTGGCAACAACACAGATTTATTATCTTACAGCTCTGAAGTCCAGAAATCTGAAATGGGTCTTCCTGAGCTAAAATCAAGGCCATGGGCTGGGCTGCTTTCCTTTCTGGAAGTTCCAGAGTATAACTCATTTTCTTGCAACTTTTAGAGTACAGGTCGCAAACACAAGGCTCACAGGCTGAATCTGCCCCTCCACCTTCTTTTACCGGCCTGGCACCTTGTTTCTACCCAGTGGCAGCACCAAGTTCCTTGCCCCTAGTTAAGGAGTAGTTACATTTATACAGTCCTAAAATTACATTCGGCCCTTTGAAGGCAACTGTGAGGTTGATATGGCCTCTGGTGACAATAAGTTAGACACCCCTGTTTTAGAGGCTTCTGGCATTGCTTGGCTTGTGGCTTTCTTCCTTCCATCTTCGAAGTCAACCATTAAAGTCTCTCTCATATTGCATCTGACATTCTTCTTCTTCCCTTTACCCCTGGACCCATGCAGATAATCTCTTCACCTTAAGGTTAGCAGAGTTGCAAACTTAATTCCCCTTTGCCCCATAATATATGCAAAGGTTCTGGGGATTAGGATGTAGGAATCTTTGGGGGTCATTATTTTACCTGCCACGGAAGCAAAAGAGTAACAGCATTTCGTATCTAATAGTTTCGTGGATTAGATGACAGACTTCTGACCCTTGCCGTACACAGTTCTCCATTAGCTGGGAAGGCCAGAATTTTTACAGACAATTCCAGGCTTCACCACTGAGCATTGTATGATCCTGGACAAGTGGTTTAATATCCCTAATCCTGGATCTTCTCATTTGAAAACTAGTACCTACCTCATTGGTTTGTCCACAGGGTTAAATAAGTACATGAGAGAAAGCCATTAGCTCAGCATCTGGCACAGAGTACATTCTCAATAAGTGCTAGCTGCTGGTATAAAATAACCACAGGTCACATTAATTATAAATATTATCTATTTTCTGTGAGTACAAAGGGAGGGCATGAGGCATAAATTATTGAATGTTTAAGAGCTCTGTAAACTTAGAAGATAAAATTAAACTCAAGTTAAAATTTTAGCAAAGAACTAAGGATTTACAACACATTTTTATATGGAAATAATTTTAAACTTATAAGAAAAAGAATACTTATATATCCTTTGCTTGGAGTCATCTATTAACACTTCTTACCATTTTCTTTATCATCCCAACATTTATCTATCATCAATTTGTCCATCTATCTCTGCATACAAATATGTGTGTGTGTACATTTCTTTTGGACTAAATTTCATATACCAAGGCCTTTACTCCTAAACACTGTAGTGTGTCTTCCCTAAGAATGAGGGCATTCTATTTCAAGAATCCAGCAGGGGTCAGCAAAATTTTCCTGTATAAAGCCATATAGCAAGTAATATTTTAGGCTCTGTGGACCACATATGGTCTCTGTAACACATTCTTCTTTATTCCTTATACAACACTTTAAAAAGGTAACAACTATTCTGGGCTCATAGGCCACAGTTTGTCTGCTCTGGACTAAAGTGTGGTTATCCACTTCGGTATATTTAACATTGGTACACTACTCTCATCTAGTATACTAACGTACTGTCCATTATAATATGATAATGTTGCAATTTGGTCCAGTAATGGCCTTTACAGCATTTCTGTCTCCTTCTGAAGCCGGTCTAGGATCATGTGTTATACTTAGTTGTCATGGCTGTTCAGTTTTCCTTAATCTGGACCATCTCCTCAGCTTTTCTGTGTATTTTATGGCATTAACATGTTTAGAGAATACATCCCTATTTTATTTTTTAAGGTAGAACATTCCTAATTTGGATTGTCTAATCATAAAATTCAGCATTTTGATCTGAATGCTATGTAAGTGATATTGAGTCTTTCTCAGGGTATCACATATAAAGACACACAATGTTCTTCTGCCCCTCAATGATGACATGGGTTTTTACCACTTGTTAAGATGCTGTCTGATTTCTCCTTGATAAAGTTACTATGTTTTCCTTTGGGTGTAATTTTACTGGAATTTTTTTCCCTGAGGTTGGAATCTAAAGGACAAGATAATAACATAGCTGCATAGGGTGTCATGGGCTGGACCAGGAACAGCAGGTTGAACTGAAGCAATTTCTGAGTAGTAGTAATGAATGGAAAGACTCATTATGTGGCTGAACTTCATCAGTTTATTTAAACATTTAAAATAAACTTGCTTTGTAAGGCTCTGCTTAAAATATTTTCCCTCCCATTATATGGTTTTGGCTAACTTAATTGTATTTTGTACTTGTGTTTGAATACAATGTGAAAATAACCTGATCTGACATGTTCACATTGCTGGCATCTACTCCACACATCCACAGATAAGAGCGATACTTGTGACGACTATCTGTGGAACTGGAAGGTGGGTGATGACTATCCCTTGTCTTCATATTTCAGATTTCGCCAATAGAAAAAGAAGTACTTTGAGCCGCCTCTGGCTCACTCCACCCGGAAAAGGGGTGGCTAACACGGTGAGTCAAAGCCTGACATTCTTTGGCCATGATGGCCATGGGAAACTGTCTCAGAAAGCAGGAGACAAACCTTATTTCACTTCCTGACCTTTGTGCTGCAGGTTCTTGAGTTTCTTGTCCCATGTAGACCAAGAATGGCTTATCTTCCAACTTGTTTTATTTTGGCTTTTTTTTGCCGGGGGGCAAGTAGATAAAGTAGTTGGGTTGAAAGACTTAAGGTTGGCTGAACCATTCATTGTAGAATGAGCTATTTATTCTAGATTCCAAGAAGGGGGAAGTATGAAGTCATGCTCAGGAGTTCCACTTCTGCCTCAGCAACAGTGGCCAGAGAAGTATATAAATTATCTATTGTTATGTAACAAATTGGTATGTATCTATTGTTATGTAAAAAAACCTCTCAGAACTTAGAGGTTTAAAACAACAAATGCTTATTATCTCACAGATTTTGTAGGTCAGGAATTTGAGGACATTTGCTGGGTATTGTGGCCTAAGAAACTTCTGCTGGCTGAGCTACAGTCACCTGACGGCTTGAAGTGAGGCCAGGGGATTGGTCAAGACTTCCTGCTCCCATGGTTGGTGGCAGGAGGCCTCTTCTCCACAGGCTTCTTAAACATCCTTATAAGCGATCCAAGAAAGGACAGGCAGAAGCCATAAGGTCTTTCAAACACAATATTAAGAGTGACATATCATTTCTTCTGCTGTATTCTTCTGATCACACAAACCAATCCTGAGACAATGCAGCAGGGGACTACACAAAGCCATAAACACCAGGAGGTGGTGGATCATTGATGGCATCTTGGAGGATTGCTACCCAAGCTGGAGGGTCGAGATGCTTGGTTAATAATTGATAAAGCTTTCACTTAGTCATCCAGCTGGGTATGTGTGCATGTATAGATGTCCATCTGCCTGTCTTGCTGACATACAGATATCTGTAACTATCAACATCATCACCATCTCTACAGACTCTCCAATACTAGTGAATAACAGAATTTAGGCTGAATTTCAAACAACAATAAATGTAGGAGAGAGAAGTTGTAACAGTACTGCTATAAGGACAACCAATCTTTACAATCCATGAGTAAATGAGCTTTTCCATCTGTTGCTGTTTAAAGACTTAATTTAATTCAAAACTTGTATGTCTAGTTTCATCTCCACTGAACATTTGAGAGGGCGGCCAAATACTTTGAGCAAAGCCAGTTCACCTAGGGAACAGAATAACCTAAAGCCGACTGCCCAGGTAACCTTTGTTGCTCTTGAAGTACATACATCTTAGCTTATTTATACATTGTAGCAGCTCTACACTAACTGGCCAAGGCCTTATTTTTCAGGCTCATCTCCAGGAGTGCAGCCCTATAGTCAGGTCTCACTGGAAGTCTTGATGCTCTTCTCAAACTCCAGATTATGTTCTGCTTGAAACTTCCATTCTCTCATTCCTGATTAAAATTCTCTTAATCTTTCAAAGTCTAAGGCAAATACTATTCATGTCATGCAATCCCCCAAATAAAATGACCTCTACATTGTTCGGAGTCACCATAATGTTTTCTATCGTTCTTTAGTGGTACTGGTGATGGAAATGATGAGGATAATAATTATAATAACCCAGCAGGTACAAAAAATTCAGGAGTTTCCATTACCAGGCATTGTGCTAAGTAAGCACTTTACATGCTTCCTCCAACATATCAGGAATCAAGTATTGTAATTATTCTCATTTTTGGAATATGTAAATTGAGATCCAAGACAGTTAAGAACTTTGCCTAGGACAACGTGCTAACAAGCTATGGAACAAGAACACAAGTGCTTGAGTCAAAACCTATAGTTGTTTAAATACCAAATCAATGGTTTTAAATTTATATATGCTGTATGATCATTATATTTTTAGGAAATTTTATTTATGAGGAAATACACAGATGTTAAGTGTACAGTTCAATGAATTTTAATAAGATCGTAAGCATCACCCTTATTAAAATATCAAACATCTCTGTCACAGCAGATAGTTTCTTTATGCCTTTGCTCATCAGTTTCCTCCCCCACACTAAGAGGCAAGCATTGTTATGATTTCTAGTGTCATAGATTAATGTAGTCTGTTTTTAAATCTCCTACAAACAAACTTGTACAGTATGTACTCTTTTGTGTCTACTTTTTTAATTATAAAATATTTCTTTAGAGTCATACATATTGTATGTATTAGTTTATTCCTTTTTATTATAGAGTCATATTCTATTATATGAACAAAACATAATTTTTTCCATTCTCTTATTGATAAATGTTTGGCTTGTTTCCAGTTTAGGGCTATTATAGAGCTGTTTATGAACATTGTATACAAGTCTTTTTGTTAACATATGCTTTCATTTCACTTGGAAATTCCAAGGCATGGAATTTCTGGGTCATAGTACACAAATATATTTAGCTTTATAAGACTTTGCCATTGAGTTTTTTTTTTATATTTTTTATTTTTAGAGAGAGAAGGAACAGGGAGAGAGAGAGAGAGAGAAACATCAATGTGCGGTTGCTGGGGGACATGGCCTGCAACCCAGGCATGTGCCCTGACTGGGAATCGAACCTGCGATGCCTGGTTGGCAGCCCAAGCTCAATCCACTGAGCTACGCCAGCCAGGGCTGCCATTGAGTTTTTAAAGAAGTTGTACTATTTTATCTTTCAGCAATGGATGAAAGTTCTGTTTTCTCCATATCTTTGCCAATATTTGATGGTATCATCTTACTTTAGCTACTCTAGTGGGGGCATTGGCTAAAGCCTGCATGCTTAGCCTCATATCCCCACGGCCTTATTGTTATTTGCTTTAACCCATAATACAGTTGCTTTCAAACATATCTGTTTCTCCTACTAGACTGTAAACTCTCACATAGCTAAGATATTACCTTATCATTTTTATATACTCCAAAGGCTGAACACAGTGTTTGAATCAGAATAGGTGTTCAATAAATTTTGGCTTGGAAAACTTTCTCTGCATTTTTGACCCCCTTTATCAACTTCAGACCAGGAGCGTTAACAGCACTAGCCATGGTGAGAGAAGAGTGATGATAGTTATTAACATGGCAATGTGTGTGTGGTGATACATTCCAGGATGCACTGGCAAGATCCAGGGTCAGCCTAAACAAAAGGGGGTTAGAAAATAAGATTCTAAGGTTTATAGTCCTCACTGTGCATCATGATCATATGGGAGAGTTCTGCAAAAATTCAGCTGCCTTGATTCCAACAAGGATGTTTGGATTTTATTCATCTGGAGGTGGGTCCTGTCATTGATCTTTTATAGATGATCTCTAGACACCTCTATTGTGAAACTAGGGTCATGACACTGCCCTCAGTAGAATGGAGTGAAGAAGTGAGAGGTTAATCCTGACCATGATCTGGCTTATTTGTTCCTTATAGATCACAACTGAATATGTCTGCTTCCAGGAATAAGATTATTACATTTAGCCATACCCATGGATAGAACTACAGTTGAATAACTGTCAGCTATACTTTATCCTTCCCCAAGTAGATAAAATCTTTGATCACCAATCATTTGTGATGCCAAAGAGCCAAATGAATATAGTATAATTTTACTAATACCAAAGCATTTTCTGTGGTCTCTTAATAAATTCCTTTCTTGAACACATGAAATGTTTACTCCAAACATGAATTCCCAACATTGTCAAAATAATTGGAGTCTAGATGTGACAATCAATGGTAAACAAAACAGGACTGGAGGAATGTAACTTATAGACTAGCAAATATCAAGTGTTTCATGCAAAATTAAGAAATGGAGTCAACATATTTTGAATTAACACTGATCTGGCTGTCATAATTGAGCTAGGTCTGATACACTTGAAGTCTAGTTTTTCCAGAGGATCTGGTTCTGAACTCCACTCCAGAGTATTCATATTTACACAGCTGCTGAAGGTGGTTCAGTAAGTCATGGCAAGACTTTGCCCCATTTGGTGACAGCAGGAGCTTTTTTTAATTAGAAAAAATCTACAATTTAGAAAGTAGATTCACTTTAAAACTCTCCCATTCATTTGCTTTTCTTCCCATGTGGCAATTGTTCTTTGGCTGAGATTCCTGTGAAGTGGACATAACAACTGGAACAATCCCTCTCAGTTCTCTGTCACTTTTCTTCTTCTCACTTTAATCTTTGTTACTCCCTTGAAGCACAGATAGTAGTGCCAAGGAAGAGGAAAAGAAAACACAGAAAGGAAAGGAAATCAGGAGAGAAAGCTGGTGAAAAAGAAGAGAGGAAACAAGAGTGTATGTGTTTGTATCTGTGTGTGCACATGTGTGCACACAGGAAGAAGAATTTTGGTGATAGTAATGAAGAATTACAATGAGAAAATGAACCAAGAGGATCCTTGCACATCAGAGAGTTCAGCACTCTTATTTTACAGATAATAAAACTGAGTAAAGGATTTACGCAAGGTAATGCGACAAGTCAGAGGCACAGCTGGACAATAGAACACAGTTGTCCCCTACCACCTGTTTTAAAAGTATTCCCTAATATTTACCATGCTGTACCACCAAGTCTTTAAGGATAAATAGCCTCTTCCTCCTCCTTATAATCCAACCATATGGCTCAGAGCCTGAAAGAGCATTTTAATACAGTTGAATAGACTGCATGTGGGGGGGGGGTCTCTGAGCATATGGTGGACAGGGGCAGTGAAAAGAAGCATTATGCTAAGGAAGATCTCTTTTTACCTGATTATGACATGCAAACTTAAGTCTTCATATTTTCCCAAGGCAAGTACTAATTAAATGGTAGTTCTAAGAGATCAGTCAGATCTTCAGAGACCATATTGCAAGACCACTAATAACATTGACACTAATGTGTTTGGGTTGCAACTTAACAATCTGAGTGTTTAATGCACTTCAACCATTTGTTCTGGGTCAGCAGAGGTTAACAAATCAGTAGTGAATATAAACATAATTGTGTTTCACCAGGTTAAGCTCTCAGTTTGAAGAACAAGAACAAAGCCCCAACAGTCATTTTTACTTTCTTCTAGAAACAAGCAGTACATGTTGGGTAAATACATTGATACTCACTGTTGTGTTTGAAGATCCTTATGGTTGCACCTGAGAGTCTGGCTCCAAGCACGAGAGATGCATGGTTTAACTCATCACTTAAAATGAGGCATCCCTGTTAAGAAAACAAGCATGCAAAACACAGATCAATAAGTAAAATTAAGGAAGAACAATATGTGGAAGCAGGAAGATATTTGAGACTTGAAACATAGATCTGCAAACCACTTCAATTTTAAAAGCTCAAGAGTTTAACCTGGTGTCTATATGAATAAAATGCTACATAACATTTAGCTGATTGTGATGGGGATTGTTTGAAGGGACTACATCTTTAGTCATTTGTATATAATTTTCTGCAGAAAAGGTCATTTAAGATCTTGGTTAAACATCAGCTATCGTCTAAAGAATTGATGTTGGACAGGGAAACTGATATACTTTTGGGTGGGTTGTGGACTTGTTCGGGCCCTTCAATCCCATGATGGCTTATTTGGGACCATTTTGGTGTATTTCTTCTGAAAGGCAGGGATCTTTTTTATATTACAATTCTAACTCTTATTTTTCAATTCTCATTCATTTTTCCTTTCTATTGAATTTATTGGGGGTGACACTGGTTAACAAAATTATATAGGTTCCAGGTATACAATTTTACAACACATCATCTGTACATGGTATTGTGTGTTCACCACCCCAAGTCAAGTCTCCTTCCATCACCATGGAACAGAATAGAGAGCCCAGAAATAAACCCTTGCCTTTATAGTCAATTAATATTTGACAAAGGAGGCAAAATATTCAATGGGTAAAGATAGTGTAGTATTCAATAAATGGTTTTGGGAAAAATTAGAAGTGATATGTGCAAAAAATGAAACTAGACCACATTCTTACACCATACACAAGAATAAGCTAAAAAATGGATTAATGACTTAAAAGTTAGACTCAAAACAATAAAAATCCTAGAATAAAACATAGGCAGTAAAATCTTGGACATCTCTCACAGCAATATTTTTAATAATCTATTTCCTCAGGAAAGGGAAACCAAAGAAAGATAAACAAATGGGATTATATCAAACTGAAAAGTTTTTACACAGCAAAGGAAACAATCAACAAAATGAAGACACCCCATTGAATGGGAAAACATATTTGCCAATGATACATCTGATAAAGGGTTAATATTAAAAGTTTATAAAGAATTTTTAAAACTCAACACTGAAAAATCAAAACAATCTAATTAAAAAATGGGCAACAGAGGGACCTGAATAGACACTCCTCCAAAGAGGACATACTGATGGTCAATGGACATATGAAAAGATGCTTAATGTCACTAATCATTACAACCACATTAAAACCACAATGAAATGTCATCTCACCCCTGTCACAATGGCTATCATCAATAAGTCAACAAGTGTTGGTGAGAATGTGGAATTACTGAATCTCATTCTTCACTGTATGGATCTCCATATAACAACAGTACCGCTGCTTTGCAGTTAAAAACACTACATTTGGAAAAGTATGAATGGCAATTCACTCTGAGGCAGGTGGAAAATTCCAATTTAATCTACTGCTTATAAATTACAGCTTGTAAAATGATTTTTCATATTTAATTAAAAATTTTACTTTATGAATTTGCTCAACCATACCAAAATTGAAGAGACAAACTATGGTTGCTATTTGTCTTTCATGGCCACCTTGAATCTATGAGTTCTTCCTTATATTTTGGAAACATAACATGTTTTAAGTTTTTGAGACAGGAGCCAGAAACATTCCCATATTCTATATTCCTGATGTGTGCAAATTTGTTTATTTTTTTGTGAACATTTGAGAGTTACTTGTAAACCTCATAATACCTCATCCTGAAGTTCTGCAGCATGTATTTATTAAGAACAAGAACATTCTGCTACAAAATCACAATGCAATATGTGACACCCAAGAAATCAAACATTTATATAATGCTATCATTTAATATTCTGCTCAAAGTCATATTTCCCTAGCTGTACTAATGATATCTTCATGTCTTTTACAGATGTTTTATTTCCCTGTGTTTTTTTTCTTAGTCAGGTATTTTATTCACTACCAGCATCCACTAGATAGAAAAGATTTAGGTAGAAATTGTGAATCCCATTCACTGCATTGACTCAGTCATTTATAGTGCTTTTTATATATGAGAACCAACCCTTGTGAGTAGTCACACCTCATAAAAATATTGGTTCTGAAGAACTTAGTCTAGTTCTAATATTTATTTATGTATTTATATGTATGTATAAATTTATTTATGTGTTTATGTGTATATGTATTTTTACATTATTTTTAAATTTTAAATTTATTTTACTTTGATTGTATTATTTCCTTCTATTTTAAAATGCATAATGCAATAAAAAACCATACACTACAGTTAATTGTCATGAGTCAACTTTTTTTAAAAAACGTAAGTCTGGTTATGACACTTGCTTTCACTTGAAGTGAGCCAACCAACTCCCCATTTTTTCCAGAAGAATTTGGAACATTTTAATGATTTGTACTGCAAGACTTTTCGCAATTTGGCCTTTGCCTTCATTCTGGGCTCTTCTTCATCTACTACCCTATACTCTAGTTTTTTCCAAACTGGGCTTTTATGCATGCTGTTTTTTCTTCCTTGTCAGAAGAAAATAAATTTATTTCCTTAGCAGATAAGTAAAAGATTCAGTTCTAATGTTACCCACTTTGCACAGGCTTTATCAAGAACAATTTGGGGGCAACTTTTTGTCCTTCCCCATGTATATACATGCTTTTTCTGTTTCAGTAATCCTATTTTATTTGGTGTGTTTTTCTCTCACTAGAATGTAAACTATATAAATTTACAAGGCACAAGTCCTGTTCATCTTTGATGTCCTGTATTTTACCTCACAACTGGTATGGTAGATTCTCAATCAGGGATTTATTAGATGAATTAATAAATAAATTAATGGTACAAGCACAAAGTTTTATTCAAATAAATGCATAATAAGTTTTGACTACATTACAGATGGTCACTTGAGAGCCTAAGAATTTAATTGGGTTTGATAAACCATCATGGAAGATGAAATTTGACCAACATCTGGGCTGTAATTCTGTAACCAGAGTAGTATCATGATGAAGAGATTTTCTGGACTAAGATGGTACATATATTTAAAAAGCTAGACACCCCATATGTTTTTCCTCAGAAAAGGGCTTTCTGACCCATACCTCTAACAAAGGACTCTCTTAGAGTTATAATTCTCAGGAATAATACAGCAGAAGACAATTATGTTAACAAATTCTTACCTTTCCTACTAGAGCAGGAATATTCATTGAGTTAGTTGCAAATCCCATCCCAAAGACCATGGCGGCTTCTACATTCAGGAACGTAGCCACAAGGTCCTCCAACTCTTTATGCTTATTCAAGGTTCCTGCACATGAAATAATTTGATGAGCAGTCTTCTCCTTCAACAAGTCCATGAATGAAAACTCAAATCCCACTACACACCCATTACCAAAATACCTAGATAAGAGTGTGCACAGCAGGTATATTTGCTATAGTTCCAATGTAAAACAACCCAAATGTCTACTATAAAATGGATCAATGCATTGTGGGGGTATTTATATAGTGGAATTCAACATAACAATGAGAAAGAACAAATTATGCCCCATACAACAACATAAAAAAGTCTAAGTCTTACAATTTGGTGATTGACTGAAAGAAGTCAGACACATATACAGGCTGTATGAGTCTATTTATGTAAAATTTACAGAGAAAACGAACCTGCAGTGTTGGAAGTCAGGATGGTGGTTTCTTTTATTGGGAGCATGAGGAGAACTTTGAGATTCTCTAAGTATTTTATTTCTAGATGTGAGTGCTCGTGTCACAGGTGTGTTTGCTTTGTGAAAATCCATTGAGCAGTATATTGTGATTGGTTCACTTTTTCTATATAAGTACCTTATAATACAATAAAAATTACAGCAAAATGCCACAATTTCTCTCTCTCCATACCCTACATCCTGCAAATAATTAATTAAATTACTCAAAGGTTCCCCACACTTAAATGTAAACAGATCCCATGACTTGCAGGAATACTAATAACATTAGTTATACTTTATTGAATCTTTGGAATGTGCCAGATTTCAAAGCTCACTATTTAAGTTATATCATTTCATCTTAATAGCCCAGTAATGCAGGTAGTATTACTTTATAGTTAAGAAAGCTAAAGTGTAAAAAAGGTCAAAGAAAAAAGCAACAGAGATAATCTAGTCTAACTCCAAAGTTCATGTGTTTATCTCCTGCTATCTTTTATATGCTTACTCTCTAACCATTTTCTACACACAATCCCCTCCTACCTTGCTGAGAGTAAGCCTAGTGCTCCCAGTTTACCGTGTGCCACCACTCTGACTTCTAGGTCTGCAGTGCTCCATCTGGTAGCCTCTGATTATGTGTGGTTAGTGGAATAGAAACACTGAGTTTTAAATTTTATTTAACTTAATTTAAATGTTCATACTGAAGCATTGTAAAATACAGGGTCCAACACAAATAACACCCCTTTGTTATTGCAAAATCTTTATTACAAAATCATAAGCATGTGATTCTGTAACATAACACTATCACACTCAAGCACACCATATGACATTTTAGGTGAAATGTTCAAATTAAAACTATAAATTATTATACCCATATTATTACCCTATCAACCACACTCAAGCAGGCCTTACTTCAGCTGGACCCTGTATTTTCCACTAAATGCAACTTTATTATTTTGATAGGGTTACATTCTACCTGCTTCACTTTGCTCAGTGAAAATGTAATGTCTGAATTGAGATGTGCTACAAAGGTGAAATATACACCATTTTTCAGGGTGTAGTACAACACAAATAATGTAAAATAGCTCATCAATATTTTTATAGTGATTACACGCTTAAATGATATTTCAGATATATAGGTAGAAAATATAAAGATGAATTTAAAACTTTTAAAAATGTCTTAAATTTTTTACTGGAAAATTTTAAATTAGAGACAAATTGAATCATATTTTTATTGGACAGTACCGCTTTAAATGATACTCTTAACAGAACAGAAAAAGGTACAGTGGAAATGCTGTAATTTGGAATGTAGGAGCCAGATTTAACTCAAATTTAAGTTAAAGCAATATTGTTAGCATATTCAGAAGTATTATAAACATGCTTCTTTAAACCTAATGGTCAACATATTTTACTAAACATAATGTGACATCAGAAATTACTTAAATTGGTAAATCAGCTTGCTTAGTATGCTCAAATGGTGAGGTGTTAAACTGTAGAAGACACTGAATGGTTCAGTTTCATTTTGCAGTTAATATGGAAATTGACGTTTGATGTTCAATCTTTGTCTTTCCTGAGAAATCACACTGTCATCTAACAGATGGCTGGAGGTCTTTCTTCTCAAACCATAATTCTTTTTTCAAGTGTCAGAAACATTAGTAGAGCAATTTCCAGCAAAGTCAATTTTACTCAAGATTTGGGTCGGAAGTGTTAAAACTTTAAACTGTAATTTGAAACTTTTTTATTATCAAAGATATATTATGGAATAAAAAGAGAAACTGAAATTTAAAGATAAACCATGGTCACACAATTGTTTGTCAGATTTGTTTTTATCAAACAGAGAATGCATCCCAAATGAAGTGGCCCCAAGAATACATAGTGAA
Organism: Tonatia bakeri; assembly: GCA_004024845.1. NCBI lineage: Eukaryota > Metazoa > Chordata > Mammalia > Chiroptera > Phyllostomidae > Tonatia > Tonatia bakeri. The sequence continues at coordinate 96,714 of PVIA01002874.1, read as the reverse complement.
AAGACCACTGGCCTGGACACAAGAAGACTTGGGTTCTTGTTCTAGCTTTTTTACTAAACAGCTGAGTGGACTTGCAGTTTCTGGAGAGGTTGGGAAAGGTGCCGTTTAGGTTTCCCTGACACTGGCATACTCTCTTCTCCACATCTGTCTTCTTGCAGTACCCACCATTCTTTGAGATCCACCAAACAATGACCTCTTCTCTGGGATTCTGTTCTCAGCTTTCCCAGACAAACTTGGTCATTATCTCTTCTGAGATCACATAATGCTTATAGCATTTATTAGGTTGAACTGAGGATGTTCCAGGGGCAATCTTCTTTGTTATAGAAGAACCCTCAGGGTATGGACACTGTGTTTAAAATATTCCTTTTGGTGACCACATTTCCTATGCAATACTGACACATAATAAGTGCTTGCTGAGTTGCATGCTGTCTTCTGATGGAGAATGAAGACCAAACTGAGCCTAGAGTATTTGATGGCACAGGGGAGAAGGCCAAGAACCATGTGACACTAGGGCAACAATGTGGCTAGGCAGTGAGCGCCAGTTTGAAAATGCCTATATCTGAAAAAATATTGACCTCCAGCAATGCAGGTCAATAACAGTCATAGATTGGTAGAGACAAGGGCTCTACAAATTGCTATGGTGTGCATATATTGACTCTTGTTCTCAGCCTGAAGGTTTATTTATCCAATGGAACACTGAATAAAGGAATAAATATGAGCGTATTCTGGGCAGTATCAATGACAATAGCGGTACTGTCCAATAAAATGAAAATACGAGCAAATCTTGAATAAAGGAATAAATACGAGCGTATTTGGTGTATTCTCTTGAGAGTTCTCAGCATTATTTCATGTGCCAAATACTGAGTTTGCTACTATTAGTCAAATCAATAAAAATCAGATTCAGGATAAAAGTGCCAACACTATGCTTATGGATGATGTACATCTGCTGGATTTTGTTGACATCAATGGGCTAATAAATTTTAGTTAGAATGTATAGATTCCTATATTTACACTTGATTAATAGTAAAGAGTGTGTCTTCATATTGACACAGATTAATAGTAAAGAGTGTGGGTATTACTAACAATTCTGTTTCACAACCACCAATTCTTCCTGTGTGGCACATGTGAGGACTATCTTCAACACTGTGACTGTAGTCACTTTTTGTCCAGAGTATCTTGTTTGTAGATTGTCCCTTAGACTTGACCTAGGAGCAGGTTATTATTTGTCATGGCAACTGGCCAGCTGGATCACTTGGCTGTCCTAGTTACACTGTGATAATCAGCACACATCTGAGCCACTGTGCTTGAACTGGTGATTCCTGTTAAAACCAACATCAATGCTTCTACCTGAAGAATCCTACCTTTTAGCTCATCACTAGAATGCTTAGAATACCTTGCTTTCTTTCTTATTCCACTGTGTCAAGTCTGGTGCGGGTTATAGAGCTACTGTGCCTCTTTGGTAGCTTTGTTTTTCTGTGAAACATTCAGAATAAGTGTGAAAAAGCCACATGTGGTATCTGAAATGGGCCTAGAACATACGTTTATACTGTACATAGGCTACTGCTGTGGGGTTAAGAGAACTCCCATTCTCATGAAATAGAATAGACAGCTTTTGTCTGCCCACCCAGGCCTTCATTTTAAACAAACCATTTTCCACCTCTTGGCTGGTTAAAGCATTAGTAATAATTAGAATCTGATACAAACAAAAACCTTAAGTGAGCCATGGAAATATAATCATTATGACCCTTCCTGCCACAAAAAATCCTGATAAAAGAAGAATTTTTAAATAGACCAACTGATGACCTCTACCTCACCTCTGTTATCATGCTCAATAAATTTATGTTCTTATCCTTCTACTTTCTTTTTTTATGTTTTATTTTCATGTAATTTTAGACCTACAAAATAGTTGTAACAATAGTACCAATAATCTCTAGATACTTTTCACTCAGATTTTCTAAATGTCATTATTTTACTATATTTTATTAAATGTATCTCCCCCTCCATGTATGCACATATGTCATATATAAGTGCACACACATATAAACGTACATACATATTACATATATATGTATTTTTCTGAACTACTTAGTATACTGTAATCATGATGTCCCATTTACCCCTAAATATTTCAGCATATAATTCCTAAAAACAAGAAATTATCTTATGTAATTATAGTACTATTGTCATTGATACAGTAGTACTACTATCTATCATATAGAAGTAATTCAGATTTGATTCTCTCACTATTAAATCCAATCCCTAGAACAAAACAGGTAGAAGAAAGTATAATGAAGCAACTTATAATGTGTATGCACTAAGGTACCATGATCATTTAATTTAATTATTGCACCTGCACAAACTCTATGAAATAGTCACCCTTGTTCTTTATCAACAAGAAAATACATACAGAAGCAATGTCACTTGTCTAAAGGACACAGCGAATAAGTGCAGGCTACTTATTTAATGACATGTCATCCTACCATGCTATATACTTCAGGATTTATCTCAGCTGAATGTCATACAACTTTTTGAGGGTAGTTCTGCTATTATCCCAATTGTACAGATAAGGACATCAATGATAGAGACTTCCCCAAGGTTACACAGTTAGTAAGCCAGGAACCAAGATTCAGATTCAGCATGCCCAAGTCTAGAGAAAGAACTCTGTCACTGTTCCATGGCAGTTTCCAGTCTGGCCTAAGGGGTCCTAAGCATCAGTATGTTTATAAAAATTTATTGCTAAGAAAACCATAGGGCAATTTGAAATAATAACTCATACATGTTCTTACATAGCTCTTTTTCTTCCATGTTTTTTTTTTGTAGGTAACCAGGAACTATTTAACCCTGTGTTTCTGGAGAGGTTCTTGATACAGGGCTCACAGTGAAAATTGCTTCCTTCCTGTCTCTGGAAAAAGCTTACACAAATTGAAGAAGTTACACTAGGTGTACTCAAAAGAGAGAAAATATGGTACCTAAGAAACAAAGAGGGTAAGAGACATTTGATCAGGACTGGGGTCAGTGGATCCATGTGCATCTCTTGGTAGTAGCTTGGGGAAAGCTACAAGGTGCATAAGAGTAGCTTGAATGCTGGACACTGGGCTTTTAGCCACACCACAGCCCTCAGCATGGAACAAAAATATCTAGACTGCTGGACCATGAGGATTGTGTTCACTGAAACAGTAGGCCTCTCAACAGGAGACCAAAGACAGTGGAGACAGCCCTGATGTTTGGGAGCTGCATAATACCATAACACGGGTGTCCAAACTTTTGGCATCTCTGGGCCACCCTGGAAGAAGAAGAATTGTTTTGGGCCACACATTAAATACACAAATACTAATGAAAACAAAAAATACCTCATAATGTTTTAAGTAAGTTTATGTTTTGCATTGGGTCATATTGATAACCACCCTAGACTGCATGCAGCCTGCAGGCTGTGGATTGGACACCCCTGCATGTTTGTTCTCTCTTGATGAATGGGAGCCCCAACATGGACTGAAAATGGAACGGTTAGATTGGGGCCTTAGAGTTAACTTTAACTTATTTTTATTTGAAAGAACTTGAACACTACTCTCACACTTGAGTTTGTGAATGACCTGGCCTTTTTCATTTATTAGCTATGTGATTGGGAAAGTTATTGAGACTTTTGGACTTTGGTATGCTTTTTTATATAAGGATGTTAAATTAAACACTAGGGCCCTTGTCAACACTCGGTTGTGATCTCATGATCCTTTTTCAATTTTATTTCTACAAAACAGCAGAGAATTAAATCTGGACATGGTGTATGAAAAAACGGGTAAGTTCCACCTGGTAGCATGGATTTGAAATTAATTTATAGGCTCCTGTGTAGTCCTTCAGTTCCTACTTTTTACTTGTAGAGCTTATCCTACTCCTTGGCTTACTAAAATATACTCACAGTACACAGTGTGCCAAGCTGGTATATAGTTGAAGAAAATATAAACAGGTCTTTGCCCTGAAGGAGTAGGAAAGACACACAAAATAGGTAGAAAAAATAGAAGTCTTGATAAATTCCTTGACTCTGCAACTTGGCTTCTTAATTCTGCTAGTCAGCACCAGGTGAAAAGTTGTATCTAGGTTTTATCCTGTGCATTAGAAGGAACATGAGTGGCAAGATGATAAAAAATGGCTTTGATAATACAACCATTTAACTCTCTTGCATTCTAAAGAGGGTGAAGAATACATGGGTAAGTATCATAGTTCTGTCAAGTAGTACTTTTGCCATCCCACATGCTCCTATTCCCGTAGACCATCACCTGAATGTGGGAAGTTAGTAGATGACATTGACAATATCCCTGGTCTTCCTCAAGTTGATATCAGTGGCTTTCAAGGATATATTCCAGTGCCTATGTCAACGAAAATTAATCTGTACCCTTAGTATATTTGAATGGAACAAGATTTTTAGTCTAAATAAAGAAAGTAAAGGAGACTAAAGTTTGATGTATGCTGATATGCATTGGATTAGGAAACCTGGACAATGATATTAAATCTACAGGACTCTTTTTTATAAGTTGCTGTGATGGCAAGTACTTGTCTATATCAGCAAACTTTGTATGGAGCGACAGACACAAAATATTTTGGGTTTTGTGGCCCATTTGGTCTCTGCTCCAATGATTCAATTGCCATTATAAAGTAAAAGCAGTCATAGACAATACACAAACAAATGGGTGTGGCTGTGCTCCAATGAAACTTTATGGATCCTAAAGTTTGAATTTCATATAATTTTACATGTTTCAAAATATTATTCTTATTTTTATATTTATTTGTAATTTGCAGGCAATACAGGAACAGGGGCAGTCTGGTGAGCCCTGATGTAGATTGCTCCTAGTTTAAACTATCAACAGTGGGGGACAGGGTAGTGAAGACAGCTCTTCAATGAGACTCAAGAGAACTAGTGTCTAATTTTCACTTCTCAACCTAGTAACTGCATGGACATTGACTGGCAAGCCATCAACACATCTCTAGACTTCACGTATATCATTTTACAGTGTTTGTCTGTCTGGAGGAAAGGTGGTAGATGATCTACAAATTCTAAAATTATATGAGTTAAAACTGTGTTCAATCAACTCAGGTATTATACTCGTGAAAATTGTTGGCATATCTTGTTGAATTCTTATGTTTGCTTGGCTTTGTTGAACTTACAGGGCCAAATTCTACATTTACAAAAATATCCCTGCTAGTTGAAATTTGGCTCGGCTGTAATTTCTAGCACTGTCAAGAGAAGGGCAATTACCTTGTTAGAACTCTAACAGGTATCAGGAAATTGCCGACAGGCTTTCAGAAACCAGGATACACTTTCATTTTCTTACTCCCAAACAATTCCTCTGAGAATCCCTCTCCCCTTCCTTACACCCTTAAAAGAAAATAAAAAGGCTTGAGAGAAAAGCAATGAAATCTCATTAACCAGATTTTACAATAATTTGGTATGGGAAGAACTGGCACTGCTTATGAAGAAAGGTTTTTCTGTGCAAATTAAGAAGGTAATACTTAGGTGGGAGGTTTATAGCCTATTTAATGGAATCTACTGCTCTAAAGCATATTTATAGCACTGTTTGCATTAAAAATGTTACTTAAAATTGCTTTCCTTAAAGAAAGCAAGATCTCTACTTGGTAACAGTTTCTTAGAAACTGCTCATTTTCGTAAGAACTTGAAGGACATGAGCTGATATTTATTTGAAATAGGCTTTAATTTCAACAACATTTTGCAAATTCAGGTTGGTTCCTTATATAGTAGTTCAGGTTAGCAAGACACTACATTTCCTGGGTCCAGCTACAAATATCTGAGAGAAAAACATAGGAAACTCGATAATCTGAATTAGATGACAGAGAACTTGTCTAGAAGATAAAGAGGGAGACAAACCAGATGGTTAAGGACAACGTTCTCAAACTTTGAAAACAGAAGAGATATTTCAGCAAATTTGCATATTACACATAATATGAAAATCACAACTGAAACTCAAGAATAGGAAAAGAGTTTCCTACTGTATTCAGGTGCATTGATCCCTAAGTCAATGTGTCCTTTCTGATATTTTCAAGATGAAAATATTTGAAGGCTGCTTCTTGAAATTGAAATTATAGTTTGAAGGAATATTAAGTAGTTTTTAGGCATGCATACTATTCAGGTTTCCTTAAAGAAATGAATCAAACATAAGTCTTTCCTTCTCCAAGAAAGAAAAATGTACAAGTAGAGGTGGGCTTTCATTGGCACAGTGTTAGTCTTGGGGCACTCCATGAGCTGTTTTCCTACAAGTGAACTTCTGATGAATAGTTGCTGGGTGAAGTTATGGCTGCACAAAGGGCTTATAGAGTATACATACTCAAATAATGTACTGTTACCACACATCTACTGCACACCCTTGTAGAATAAAAGTGGGATGGGGAAAGAAAGAAAACAAAAGCTTCTTTTTAGTTTGCTGGAGTTTAACCTGTCTTGATTTTGGAAATCTGGACAACTTGTGTCAGGCAGGCTATGTTCAGACATCAAAACCAGCTGTCTTCACTGATTTTCTGGGATGTCTATTACTTAGTTTTCAGTTTTTTTGATAGACTCCATCTCCTAAGCATTTACGTATACACTTCACGCAAAGTAAAATACATCTTGAAAATGTTTAGACTAATTTGGTTAAGACAGTTTTCAGTGGTTTCCAAAGTGTGGTCCTTAAAGCAGCAACATCACCTGAGAATGCATTAGGAATACAAAATCTTGGATCCTATTCTAGACAAACTGAATGGGTCACTCTGTAGGTAAATCCAACAACATGTGTTTTTCTGTGCCATGCAGGTGATTCTGATGTGAGGCAAAGTTTGAGAACCACTAGTTTAAGCTTGAGGAATAGAGTGAAGAAATACAAAAGGAGTCATTACCGTTAAGATGCTGAATCAAGTAGGTTGAGGCTTGCGGATACAATTCTATTCTTGTTTTAACTAGCCTGAGAACTTAAACTTTTGGACTTTCCATCCCTGTGTTAATGCTTGGATATACATCAGATCTCCAGATAACCCTCTGATTACCCTAAAGGACTAAGGAAAGAATGGTCACCTATTCAGACCACCTGATATCCATTATCTAGACCACTGGTTATCTATAGGACTACCATCTTGGATCAATCCAGAGGCTAAGAATGCAGGATTGATTCTTCTCAAGAATGTATATATATTTTTTTCTATAAGAGCTCTTAGCTTTTCTTTCTCCTTCAGAATACTCTGGGTATTTCCTGTTGCATCTCCTCCAGTTTGCAAACCTTAAGACTCTTAAATAAATCTTTATCAATTATTTCTAGCCAAACCTCCAGACTCTTTTTGAGTTCATTGGACAAGCTAAAGAATCCACACAGCCTGTGGCAGGGTCCCCCCAGCAGACTGAAAACTATGGTCAGTCTGATTCAGTGACCTCTCAGAAATACCAGAACTATTTTTTAAGATGGTGCCTTCACTTGATGCTCTTGTTGACTTTTAAGAAAATAATTAAGCCCCCCAAATATGAGTTCATTGTGGAAAAATTAGAATGTGCTACAAAATAAAACATAACTCCCCTATCAATGCATATATTTATGTATTTTTTAAAAAATGGTCTCATAATTTACATATTGTGTTATAATTTGTTTTATCCTTTTAACAATGCATTTTCTATTTTAAAGTCCAGAAAATTGAGGACTAGGAAGACATGACATATAGCTTATTTCAAGCCCTAGCTAGTTAAAGGAGTAATTAGGATTTGAACCCAAGCAACCTAATCCCAGAGCCTTTGTTCTCAACCATGGTGCAAAGCAACTGCATTATAATTTTTCATGACTAGATAATAACAATATAATTTCACATGACTAATTAATATACCAAGTAGATCTGTTTAATTTCATATTCCTGGAAGCTCACTTAATTCTAAATAATAATAATATTAAACACATTGCAATAGTTATTCTTTATTTTATACCTTTCATCACTTATTTAAATTTTTAAGGCACAATTTCTCAAAATGGAACTGTTGAGTTCAATACCTTGCTGTTGTTACATTTTCAAATTGCCCTCCAATTTACTCTATTAGCAGTCTTTAAGGATGCCCTTTTCTTCACTCCTTTGGGATATTATTATTATTTAATTTTTGCCAATTGGGTGAAAATTGGTAACTGTGTATCAATAATTCTTTGACTACAAATGGGGCAGAACATTTTTCACAGGCCCATTGGCCACTTAGGTTTCTTTTTTCTTAACTGCTCATTTGTGTGCTGGATCTAACTTGTCATGAAAAATTTATTCCACTATAATATACATATAGAAAAAGAAAATAATTATAAGTATAGGGCTCTTAGAAATTTTGTAAAATGAACACACACATATAGCTGCATTAAGACAAAAAATAATATAAACAGTAACTGGGAAGTCCCTTTGTGACTCTCACCACCCACCTCCCCCATAAGGTATCCACTATTCTGCGCATTCTCAGTAGGGGTGTTATTGTTCCCAAAGGGTTGAAAATTGTTTTTATGCTGGGATATCTTACTCATGTACAAACCACAAATATTCATGTACTACATAAACAGATATAACATATATCTGTGTTGTTAAAACATCATGGGGGGAGGAGATAATAAAAAAAAGCTTGAAAAAAAAAGATTGAGAAACATCATACTACTCTGACAGTGCAGTTTTGCCTATGTTGAAGTTCGTCAAAATCTTGGTCCATTTCTTAAATTGGAATGATCTTTTATTTTGATTTGTAAGTCTTTACACATTAAAATTTTTAACATTTACCATATACATTGGAAATAACTTTATCTAATTTTGTTTTTTGACTTTTAACTTTGTTGGCATTGTTTTTATGTGTGGAACTTTAAATGTTTGCTTTTGCCGACTCTTTCCCCTTAAATTTCCTGGGAGTGCTCTCTCTGGTTCCTTAGGGGACTAGGACACAGTGGATTACCGCCTGGATTAGTCTTGAGAAATCTGAAGGGAGAACAGTGGTGAATGGCAGTTAGATTGGAAGCAAGCTGGCTTTCCTGTAACAGGGAATAGTCCTGGTGTTCCATGAACCAGGGTGGCCTGAGTGGTATACAGTCAGGCTGGAGGGCATTTATAGTGGCTCACTCCCACCTAAGAGGGATCCTGCTAAGTGAGGTGAGTTCTGCTGCATGAAATTGGAGGTCACTGTGGGCTGTACAACTGAGGGGTGGTCATAAGTAACAAACTAGAGTAGAGGCTTTTATGGTCTGAATGTTTGCGTTTCTCCCCAAAGCCTAAAATTCAGATGTTGAAAACCTAAAGCCCATAGTGATAATATTAGGAGGTAGGACTTTTGGGAGGATTAAGTCACGAGGATGAAGATCTCATAAATAAAATATAGCCTATATATGAGAGGCCCCAGAGAGCTAACTCATCCCTTTGACCATGTCAGGATAAAATGACAAGTTTGCAACACAGAAAAGGGCCTGCCCCCGACCATGCTGGAAACTTGACTTGGATTTTCAGCCTCCAGAACTGTGAACTTCTGTTGTTGATGAGCCCAGTCTGTGGTCATTTGTTACAGCAATTCAAACAGGCTAAGAAAGAGGTGTTGCTCACGTCAAGAGAGCACAGTCTGACGCTGCCAGCCAGGCACTGGCAAGGAACGCACACAAATGCATTCTGCATTTGAATTGTCTGAGTAGTTTTATTCTGCTCATTTGTTCATTTGTTCATCAGTTCATTCATTCACTCAAGTTCAATTTTATTTAGAGAGTTATTTCTGGTGGTGGTTGCTTTTGTTGTTTTTTTTTTTAAATTTCAATTCCAAACACATTTGCAATTTACCTAACTATAATTTACCTAGATGTAATGTGAGGTAGAAATCTAACCTATCTCCTGTATGTTCGTCAAGTTATCACAATACTAATTACGGTCATTTTCTAACTATTTGAGATACAGTTCTTACTATATACAAATAGGAGGTTGTGTCTGTCTCTAGACTTTCAGTTTATACTACCCCCTACCCTGTCCATCTGAGTCATTGGGGTTGTATGCAATTTAGATATTCATTTGGGGAAATATTGATAGAATTACAATACCAAGTCTTTTTCCTTCAGAAGATATGATATCTCTCTGTGTTTCTTTTAATATTTTCATTTAAGATTTTTAAATAAAGTTTTAGAATTTGCTTCAAATAGGTTCTAAATATTTTCAAAATAATTTTATTACCAAGGTGTTTGCTATTTTTTAGTGGAAGTCTTTATTTAATTCTTTATTGAATATTTATTATTTCTAGTAAGTGTTTTGTTGTTTACCTATGGAAAATAGAAGTAATTGGACTAAAACTCTCTCTCCTGCTCAACTCCCTCTCATGTCGACGGTGGCTCCAAAAAAAGCCCTTTCAGGGGTCCGTGGTGCTACTCACAGATGACAGCTTGAAAGCCAGAGAGGTGAACAGTCAGATCATTTACCAATAATGGTTAGTTTACCTTTTCTTTTATTATACATATACTTCTAACTCTGTCACATGGCAGTCATTAATAAATATTAATGACATAAAATGAAAAATAAGGACCAGGGTGGCTGCAGCCCCAGGTCCGGCACCCGCTGGGTCTGCCACATGGCTTTTGGGAGAGAGCTGGGTCTGCCGCTCCCTCCCGGGTTAAACAGGGTTTGAGCAGCACCGGGAGACACCTGATTACTTGAAGTTGCAGAGAGGGGAGTAAGGACTAAGTGGAAAACACATGCGGCTGTGAGCACCAACGCATAGCCCTGGGAAGAGTGAGCGCGGGAACCCGTGGGACCGGAGGCAGCCTGGTTGGCGTGCACCTTCAACCAGGTAGACTGTGCTTTGTGGAAAGCCTGGAGCTCACATCCGTGGACCTGGAAGGAGCATGCTCTCCACAGGAGGCCCCGAGGCCATAACTGTAAACCTGGGGGCAGCATGCTCTCCCCCGAAAGATGGGAGTCCACACCCATAGACCGGAAGAGAGCGTGCTCCTAGGAAGGCCTGGAGCCCTCACCCAGGGCCCTGTGGAGGGGCACCGCGCTAGCCCTGGGGAGAGTGCGCGTGAGGCTGGCTGAGTGCTGAAGAGGAAGGGAGATACCAGTTGCCCCTCAGCCAGCAAGACCAGAAAAACCGGTTTAGCCAGTTTGAAACCAGCAAGAGGTTTGTTTTTGTTTGTTTATTTGATTTTTAAAGTAATTTTTATTATTTTTAATCTCTCAATTCCTTTTCCTTATCTTTCCTTCTTTCTTGTTTTATTCCTTCTTCCTTTCTTTCCAGTTTTATCTTTTCTTCCTTCCTTCTTCTGCTCTTTTTTCTTTTTTTCTCATTCTTTTTAAATACCCACAAGTGAGACAAAAAATCCGGAACTGTGAAAAGACCAGAGTTGGACCCAAAGAGGGGGCATCCTAACAACTGAGACAGTGAGATAAATTTCACTTTGCTATTACAGAGAACCTGCAAGTTATTGCATATTTGTATTATTATTTTTTCATTATTCTTACATCTTTCATTTGAATAGTATTTTTGTACTACTCTTTTTTCTGTTTAGTCTTCTTTGCTTGGCTGGTTATATTGTATCGTTTGACAGATTTCCCGTTCTATCATTCATAGTGTATGGCTAATTTACTGTCCTTCACTTCACTTATGTTCCATTAGCACACTACTCAAGGTCCTATACTTCCTATTCTTGTTATCTAGATTTCATAGATTCTGTCATATGATTGTTGCTCTAACATTATTGTAAGTAAAAGCTGTTACATACAATTGTAAATACTTCACAACACCCCTCCCAGATCTTGGCCCACTTCACGGTTTCCTGAACTCTATTACTGTAGTGGTTAACTCTATTCTCTCACACACTACACCTACTTACTATCCTTTACTCTCACCCTACCTCAGAATCTGACCTCCTACATCCTCACTGCTTTCTAGATCCCACTCACAATCCTTCCCTCCCCAACAAGAGTCTTACCTTCTTTCCATCCTTTCTAAAAAGTGGCTAGTTGGGCAGAAGATCACGGTTAACACTATACATAGCCAAAGGATCTCCTATCTCTTCTCTAATGGCTGCTACTGTAAATATCCTAGAATATTCTCTTGCTGTCTTAAACCACTTTGCCTTATCCCTCCAACTGACCACAAAAAAAAGAGTAGGTGGAAGCTGTGTAGGTGGAATACCAGAATACCCAAAGGAGACTGCACCACTGAATCTCACAGGTATTCTACCACAGAAGTTCACACCATAAACCCAGAGAGCAAGAACAGATCAATTTAAGAAGCTGAGGCTAACAAGAAGAGTCTCACAAACAATGGGGAGACAAAGAAACAATCTCCAAATGAAAAGAAAGGAGGAAGCCTCAGAAAGAATGCTAAATGAAATAGAGGCAAGTCAACTATCAGATATTGAGTTCAAAGCAATGGTTATCAGGAAGCTCAATGAGCTCCCAATGAGCTACCAGAAATTACAGGTAAACTACAATGAACTCACTGCAAACCATATCAACATGAAAAAGGATATAGAAACTATCAACAAGGGCCAAGAGGAAATGAAAAATACAATTTCTGAACTGAAGAACACAGTAGAAGGAATCAAAAGCAGGATCAATGAAGCAGAAGATTGAATCAGTGAGCTGGAGGACAAACTAGAAAAACACACCCAGAAAGAGCAAGAAAAGGAAAAGAGGCTCAGAAAGAATGAGGGATTAAGAGAAATGCATGACAACATGAAAGATAATAATATCTGTATAGTGGGGATACCAGAAGGAGAAGAAGAGGAGCAAGGGTTAGAAAACCTATTTGAAAAAAGAATGATGGAAAACTTCCCTAATTTGATGAGAGAAAAAGTCACACAAATCCAGGAAACACAGAAAGTCCCAATCACGAGGAACCCAAAGAGGCCCACCTCAAGACACATCACAATTAAAATGGCAGAATTCCAAGACAAAGAGATAATCTTAAAGGCAGCAAGGGAGAAACAGGAAGTAACATACAAGGGAGCCCTGATAAGCTTAGCAGCTGACTTCTCAATGGAAACACTCCAAGCCAGAAGAGAATGGCAAGAAATATTCTAAGTAGTGAGAACCAGAGACCTGCAACCAAGGCTACTTTACCCAGCAAGGCTCTCAATCAAGATAGAAGGCCACATAAGAAGCTTCCCAGACAAAAGAAATCTGAAAGAATACACCTCCACCAAACCAGTTCTGCAAGACATGCTAAAGGGACTGCTTTAAGGAAAGGAAGGAAAAGAGAGAGAGAGAGAGGAACACAGGTATGAAAATGGCAATGAATAAGTACCTATCAATAATAACCTTAAATGTAAATGGATTAATGCTCCTATCAAATGACATAGAATATTTGAATAGATAAGAAAGCATGACCCACACATATGCTGCCTACAAGAGACCCACCTCAGGACAAAAGACCTACACAGACTGAAAGTGAAGGGCTGGAAACAAATTTTCCAAGGAAATGAACAGGAAAAAAAAGCTGGGGTAGCAAAACTCATATCAGACAAAATACACTTCAAAAAAGGGGCCATAAAGAGAGACCCAGAAGATCACTTCATAGTACTCAAGGGAAGAATCCACCAAGGAGACATAAACATTGTAAATATATATGCACCCAACATAGAAGCACCCAAATACATAAAGAAAATCCTAGAGGACTTTAAGAAAGATATTGACAGCAACACAATTATAGTGGCAGATTTTAACACCCCACTCTCAAAAATGGACAGATCTTCCAAACAAAATATCAACAAAGATATTGTGGCATTGAACAATACCCTAGATGAAATGGACTTAACTGATATATATACAGAGAGCCCTTCATCCCAAAGAAGCTAAATACACATTCTTTTCAAATGCACATGGAACATTTTCAAAGATAGACCACATGATAGGACACAAAACAAGCCTCAACAAATTCAAGAAAATTGAAATCATACCAAGCATTTTCTCCGACCACAAGGGACTGAAACTAGAAACGAACCCTAAGGGAAAAAACCCAAAACACTCAAAATCATGGAGATTGAATAGCATGCTATTAAACAATGAATGGGTCAAGAATGAAATTAGGGAAGAAATCAAGAAGTTTCTGGAAACAAATGAAAATGAACTCACAACAACCCAAAACTTATGGGACACAGTGAAGGCAGTCCTGAGAAGGAAGTTCATAGTGATACAGGCATACCTAAAAAAGAGAGAAACATTTCAAAGAAACAACCTAACCCTATGCTGACAAGAACTCAAGGAACAACAACAGAACAGCCCAGAGCAAGTAGAAGGAAGGGAATAATTAAAGATCAGAGCAGAATTAAATGACATAGAGACTAAAAGCAGAATTCTAAGGATCAATGAATCCAGGAGCTGGTTCTTTGAAAAGATAAACAAAATCGACAAGCCTTTAAGTAGGCTCATCAAAAAAAGAGAGAGGACCCAAATAAACACAATCAGAAATGAAAGAGGAGATATTACAACTGACACCACAGAAATACAAAATGGATAAAAAATTGTAAGAAATTACTATGAAGACTTGTATGTCAAGAAATTTGAAAACCTAGATGAAATGGACAAATTTCTAGAAAAATATAATCTTCCAAAAGTGAATGAAGAAGAAGCAGAAAGCCTGAACACACCAATAACAGCAGATGAAATTGAATCAGTAATCAAAAAACTCCCAGCACAAAAAAGCCCCAGATGGGATGGTTTTACAGGAGAATTCTACAAAGCATTTAAGGAAGACCTAACCCCTATCCTTCACAGACTATTCCAAAAAATTCAAAATGATGGAAGACTCCCAAACTCTTTTTATGAAGCCAGCGTCACCCTAATCCCAAAACCAGATAAAGACACAACAAAGAAAGAAAACTTCAGGCCAATATCACTGATGAACATAGACCCTAAAAATCCTCAACAAAATATTGGCAAACTGCATCCAACAATACATTAAAAAGATGATACACCATGACCAAGTGGCATTCATCCCAGGGATGCAAGGATGGTTCAATATTTGCAAATCAGTAAATGTAATACATCACATGAACAAAAGCAAAGACAAAAACACATGATCATATCAACAGATGCAGAAGAAGCATTTGATAAGGTACAGCACCCATTTATGATAAAAACACTCAGCAAAATTGGAATAGAGGAGCATTCTTCAACATAATAAAGGCCATATATGAGAGATCTATAGCCAACATCATACTCAATGGGCAAAAACTAAAATCTTTTCCACTAAGATCAGGAACAAGACAAGGTTGTCCACTTTCACCACTTCTATTCATTATAGTATTGAAAGTTTTAGCCACAGTGATCAGACAAGAAAAGGAAATAAAAGGCATCCAAATCAGAAAGGAGGCAACAAAACCGTCATTGTTTGCAGATGACATGATAGTGTACATAGAAAATCCTACAGACTTCACCCAAAAACTGCTAGACCTAATAAATGAATTTGGCAAAACAGCGGGATACAAAGTCAATATCCAGAAACCAAAGGCATTTTTGTATACCAACAATAAAACAGCAGAAGCAGAAATCAAGAAAAAAATCCTATTTAATATAACAAAAACAAAAATAAATACCTAGGACTAAACCTAACCAAGGAGGCAAAAGACCTGTATGCAGAAAACTACACAACACTGGGGAAAGAAATCAAGGAAGACACAAACAAATGGAAATATATTCCGTGTTCATGGATCGGAAGCATTAACATAATAATATGGCCATGCTACCCAAAGCAATTTATAGATTCAGTGCAATACCTATTAAAGTACCAGTGGCATATTTCATAGACATAGAACAAACACTTCAAAAATTTATATGGAACCATAAACGACCCTGAATAGCTGCTGCAAGTTTGAGAAAGAAGAGCAAAGTAGGAGGGATCACAATACCTGATACCAAACTGTATCACAAGGCCACTGTAATCAAAACAGCATGGTATTGGCATAAAAACAGGCACATGGACCAGTGGAACAGAACAGAGAGCCAAGAAATAAACCCAAGTCTCTACAGTCAATTAATAGTCAACAAAGGGGGCAACAACATAAAATGGAGTAAAAATAACCTCTTCAACAAATGGCATTGGGAAAATTGGACAGCTATGGGGAAAAAACTGAAACTCGAGCACCAACTTACACCATACCCAAAAATAAATTCAAGGTGAATAAAAGATTTAAATATACACCATTAACGTCCTAGAGAACACAGGCAGGAAAATCTCAGATATTTCACACAGCAACATTTTTACTGATATGTCCCCTATAGCAAGGGACATAAAGGAAAGAATAAACAAATGGGATCTCATCAAATAAAAAGCTTCTGCACTAAAGAAAAAAGTATTAAAAATATTTTTTTAGTATTTTTTAAACTAAAAAAAGCTAAAGAAAATAGTATTAAAATAAAAAGAGAACCAACCATATGGGAAAACTTATTTACCAATGATACCTCAGACAAGGGCTTAATCTCCAAAATATAAAAATAACTTACACAACTCCACTCTAAGAAGACAACCCAATTAAAAAATGGGCGAAGGACTTAAACAGACACTTATCCAAGGAGGACATACAGAGGATCCCGAGACACATGAAAAGATGCTCAATATCTCTAGCTATCAGAGGGATGCAAATTAAAACCACAATGAGGTACCACTTTACACCAGTCAGAATGGCCATCATAAACAAAGCAACAAACAAGTGTTGGAGAGGTTGTGGAGAAAAGGGAACTCTAGTACACTGTTGGTGGGATTGCATACTGGTACAACCACTATGGAAAACAGCATGGGATTTTCTCAGAAAACTAAAAATGGAACTGTCTTTTGACCCAGCAATTTCACTGTTAGTATTATATCCTAAGAACCCTGAAACACCAATCCAAAAGAACCTATGCACCCCAATGTTCATAGCAGCACAAGTTACAATAACCAGGTGCTGGAAGCAACCTAGGTGCCCATCAGTAAATAAATGGATCAAAAAATTATGGTACATTTACACAATGGAATTCTATGCAGCAGAAAGAAAGAAAGAAGGAGCTCTGACCCTTTGTGACAACATGGATGCAACTGGAAAGCATTATGCTAAATGAAATAAGCCAGGTGGGGAAAGACAAATACTACATGATCTCACCTTTAACAGGAACCTCAACAACAAAACAATTGAATGAGCAAAATATAACCAAAGACACTGAAATAGAGAACAGACTGACAGTGTCCAGAGGGGAGAGGGGAGGGAATTTCGGGGGAAAAGGGGAAGGGTTTATAGGAACAAGTATAAAGGACACATGGACAAAAACTAGGGAGGGGGTGGAAATGGTAGGGAGGTGGAGAGGGCTGGATGGGTGGGCTAGGATGGAAGTAAAAGACAGAAAACTTTACTTGAATAATAATTAAAATAAAATTAAAAGAAAAAAGAAATGAATAATTATATTGTCTAGTATACTTCCAAAGGAAATTAAAAATGGTGATAAAAACACATGTTCATCTTTTTCCTGACTTTGAAGTGAAAGTTTCTAGCATTTCATCACAAAACATAGTATAACCTCTTTGGTTGAAGTAGATATTTTTTATTTCGTTCAGGAATATCCTATTTTTATTCTATTAAAAATTTTATAAGGAATGTATATTGGATTTTATAAATGCTTTAGCAATATCTATCAAGATAATATGTTTTTTCTCGATCTTTCAATGTTGTAAATTCTTATTATTGAACTAACTGGCTAGATTCTGTGGCCCATGGGTCATATGTAGCCCAGGATGGTTGTGAATGCAGCCCAACATAAAATCATAAATTTACTTAAAATGTGAGATTTTTTTGTGTGTGATTACATGTCATAATGTATTTCATGTGTGGCCCAAGACAACTCTTCTTCCAGCGTGGTGCAGAGATGCCAAAATTTGGACACCTCTAGACTAGAACTAATTGATCATGCTATCCTGTTATTTGAATACACTGGGATTTGCAGTGCTAATAATAATGTTTTTCTAAGTAATACTGCCTAATAAATTTCCTTTTATTAAATTGTTGTTGGATCAGGGTATGTGAGCTCAGGGGTTGCCAACTCTGGCTGCTTATCCGAATCATCTCTAAGTGACTTATTAACACACAGATGACTCAGACAACAGTAATTATTCTTCTCTAGTTAAGTGTGTTTTTATTTTTAATAATCTAAGATTTTCACTTTCCTTTTATTTCTTACTGCACTGAATGCTTAACTTATTAGCTTCAATCTTTCTTCTCAATAAAGAACATACCTGCTCATATGAGCACAAAACTCCCTGGATCCCGTGCGGTTCCCACAGCTGTTAGTTTCTAAATATGATGTAATTGTAAATTTTATTCCCTTTTTGATTCAAGGGCCTCTTAGGAAAGGCCTCTTAAATCCTTCAGTTGATTTTTTAAAAAGTGTTTGTTTCCTATTTTGTTATTAATTTTTAGCTTTATTTCACTCTGATCCAAATATCTACTCATGTAGATTCCACTTTTTGAAATTTAATGAGGTTCTCTTTGTGGCATAATATATAGTAAATGTTAGTTAAAATTCAGTGATTATCTAAAAAGATGCAATATGCTGGCAATGTGTTTTAAGGTTCAGTATTTAATACATTTTAATATTAAACTAAAGAATTACACTGTTAATGTCCTCTATGTCTTTGTTTATTTTCTTCTTTATTTTTCAAGGAGTAGGAGGTACTTTGTGATCTCCTATCTCTATTTCATTTTTTTATTTTTCTTGCCTTTTTTCTAATCAGCTTGTGAAATATTAAATTGAGCCACATGATTTTCAGAGCCTCTCATATTCATTATCCTACTAATTTCCAGTTGTACAAAAAAAAATAAACAGCTATGTATATCTCTGCTGTGTTAGTTGATGTATAGAGGATATAGGTGTTTTACCTATCTTCATTATGGGCTCTCTGTATAATTTTTCTAGGGTGAATATATTTAATAATTAATAACTTAAACTTAACTTCTTCTTTCCTTCTTATTCCCATTTGTACCACACATTTAGGCTGTTGATTATTTGTTTTTAAGTTTCAGCTTCTTATTTACTTAATCTTAATTCATATGCAAGAAAAACAAGCAATTATGCATTTAACACTTTGCTCATGGGTTGCTGCACTATGTCTTTCATCTTGAAACCAATATATTCAAATAAAGATCTTCCACATACAGAAAAATTAAATAGTTCTTTCAGATACAGAAATTCAAAGATCAATGTGGTAATATCTTACATAATAGAGATATTACTGATTATTTTTTGATGTTAATACTCAGACATTATAAATAATTTGTATATGCTTTTCAATCCCAGTACTGAAAGTCAAAAGATCACTGCAGTTTTAGAATATGCAGTTATTCTAGTGGCTTTCCAACTAAAAATATGGGGACAAGTCACCTTAAAAAGAGAATACTGAGTATCAGTCTCTACAACTTTTGATAAAGTATTCACTCTAGAATTTATGAATTCACAACGCAATGTTACACACACACACACAAAACCCTCAACAATTTCTAATATTTCAGAGTACATTAACCAAGTTATTAGTATAAACTACCGTGTAATTACCAAAGATGTCACACATGGCATACCCACAATTTGAAGGAAACAGCCTAGATCAGGGACCATTCTAACAAAAACAACATGAGTATAGAAGATATAAATTTAAAATATCAGCCATTTTAAGTGCTTGATTGTGACTCCAAATTGCCATTTCACTCTGCCTCATAGTCACAACATAAAAAATGCACAGCCCTCCCAGCGCCATCAGCCTGTGGATTGTCATATTGACTGACAAGAGAGTCGAATCCTCACTTAATTCTGTGTTCCATTACTTTTAGTTGTACCCCAAAATGAACTGTACACATCATTTTGGTTCTTAAATATAGCACTTGCAATTCTGTAATATCTGTCTGGACATGTATTGTTTCCAGTATATTTTGGGCTTAGTGTGAACATTTGCAAGTACAGATTTGGCAAGCAACCTCACTCTTGGACTCCTTTGTGGCTCCTCGCACTAAATCGACCTCCCTCTCAGGCAGGGAGGGGTTTTGCTGGTAGTTGCAGAAGGAAGGTGGGAACCAGGTGGCTGGTTGGGACCTATCTTTCTGCTCTTATCCTTTGGAATAACTTTAGTTTCATTGTATTTGTTTAATTACAGCACATAGTTAAATTTAGGTTTTCAGTTAAATCTTAGTTCTTTTCTTTCAATAGGTAAGTATGTTCTAGTTACACATTTTTTGTCAAAATAATATATGTGGTCTTCTATCCCTTTATTATGTTTTAAATATTTCCTCTAGATCTTTATTTTTGCTTAATTTTCCTATTTTATAATAAAATTTTGGTGTTCTTTTTCTCCCCAAGAAATTGGAAACTATTTTATAAAGCTATTGGAAGTATTTTTAAGTTATTAAAAACTCTTAAATTTTACTTTTGGTTCCTCAAGAAGTTATTAGGTTACTAAAAATTAAATCTCTGTAGCCCCAATTTTTCATTGTTAATTCACTGTCACTATTAAATATTTTCTTAAGACTATATAATTTAAGTTTTTCAAAAGTTACTTATGTTTCTTGAAATAAATGGCATTCAAGATTATGCTACTAATTCTTCCATGTTATGTTCAGGTTACTATTTATGGTCCAGAATTATTTTAAATGTACCCTATTTACTTATTTACTTTGGATTGCTTATATCCTTGATTTTAGTCTTGTTGTTTGCCTAAAATTAGTGTGGGCAGCTTCTGTTTGGCTTTGTCACTGTTTACTTGAAAACTGTTCAAATCTTCCTAAAACTTGAGCTGGAGAGCTCAATGAAGCAGTGAGTGTTAAAAGCCAGCCTTTTTAGAAGGGTGAGTAGGAAGGGAGAGAACTGAGGTTGCAGGCAGTCCTAACGAGGATCTTCACGTCTGCTTGGTTCTCTGGGTTTGTTGAGCCTGCAGGATCAGGGACCCATATTCCACATGGGGCTCCCACTGGAAGAAAACCATTGCCTGTGTCAGGCTCCTGCTCTTCAGCTTCTGCGGGCTGTGATGGGGCAGTGGTCTGTCTCAGTAAGTTGAAGGGTGGGGTTCATCATACTCAGGAATGTGTTTTCGGTCTGGTTTGTTAATAGCCCTGGTGTCGGGTGTCACCATCACCAGAGGAAACATCCCCAAATGTTACTGACTCCATGCCTCTTATGACTGGGATGTTCTTCCAGTCTCTGCCCCATTGCCAAACGGGGCGTCGTGGGCAACCCAGTTCAGCTGAAGTAGAACTTGCTTTTCATACTTGGCTTTTCATACCTCCAGCCCTCATGTCTCAAATGAAGATAAGAAAGATGTCTTTCTTCAGAAATTTGGGCAACCAGTTATACATTCTGGAGCTTTAACTAAATATTTACTGGTTACTTGGATTAAAAATTTACTTTGTTCAATTTGACGTGCTATTTATTGCACAGATCTAAATAATTACATGTTTTTAGAGCCCTTATTCCAACTGGTTACCTAAACTGTGACTCATATTTTACTAACGGTAAATCTCTTTTTAGCATATTTATGATTCTTAGTCCTGAAACGGATCTGGGTGACCTGCATATATTATCCTGGATGGGAAATGGCTGTAGTAGCAATCACTGAGGTACACTGGGAATTAAGTAGATTAATAAGGCATCACTTAATCACTATCATCCTTAGTTTATTTCTCTAGAATATGGGAATAACACCAACTATGCTGCCTACCACAGCGCAGGAGTTTTGTGAAGAATAAATGAGATGATATGTAAGAAAACCATGTGCCAGGAATAGCAAAGAACTCTACAGGGGGAAGCATGCATTATTCTTCCTCCCTGAAGTGGTGTAGTAGTTTCCTTTTCTCTAATTTACCTCCTCTGAATAAGAGAGAAAGTTTCAGGTAAGAAAGAAATAAGCAGTTTGTTCTACCTTGCCTACTTATGGTATTCATCATTCACTCATTTATTCATTCATTCAACCCAACAGTCAACAGGCCACTTCTTTCCTTCAGAAGCTTATGCTTTAGTAGCAGAGATAGGCAATGCACAAATATAAATGCAAAGTCAATGATGGACATCATTCAGAAAAGTGGGAGAAAGAGCCAAATCTAAATGAGAAGTTACTTTTTAATGGGTAGAAAGTTTCAGTTATGCAAGTAAGTTTTAGATATCTGCTGTACAACATAGTGCTTGTAGTTAACAGTACTTTATTGTGAACTTAAGAATTTGTTAAAAGGTTATATCTCATGCTAAGTACTCTTTCCACAAAAACAGGGGACATGAATACACTTTCTGAGGTGATAAATACGTTTACTACCATGATTGTGGTGAGGGTTTCATGGGTGTCTGCATATGCGCAAACTTAGCAAACTGTATATATAAAATAAGTACAGTTTTTAAGTATCATTGTACCTTAATATCTCTGTTTTAAAAGAGAAAAAGAAAGGTACTAAGCAAAAGAGACCATAATTATTATTTTTGACAATAATGGTCAGTAAAGATACATTTTTTTTATATTCTGAAGAACTAAAATCTGTAATTAATCAACTATTTGGTGAGAGTATAACGTGTAAAATTTTCATAAAGACTTTCACATACCTTTTCCCTTTAGCATTTTATAACAGCTTTTTGGGGCACACAGTCTAGATATGGTCTAGATTTGCAAAGTACCCACATGGAATCTCAGACCCAACTAGACAAAATTTCAAAATAATGAACATACATACCCATTTCATGTCTGGTACTGGCCACACCTACACCATACACCTCTAAAACATCCTTCACTGTCTTCATAGTTTCATCGTACCTGGCTGCCAGGCCAAGGAAGTTATAGGAGCCCATGTTGATGACATCTTTGATGGTTCTTCCAGTGAACCTACAGCGAGGACAGGTGAGCACACAGGTCTTTGTCATTTAATATCATCCCAGTGCCCCCAAAAAGACTCTCCTGAAGAGATCTTGGGTCTGGTCCAAATCATATATTTTCTTTTAGACTTGTCAACACAAAATGGTTTGCCCTCAGTGGAAAGTACCCCCAGTGAGAAAGCTGAATAGAGTATTACAAAAAGGTATCTCAGCCATGCAATATTATTTAGCTCTGATCTGCCTTGAGCACTTGCTTTCACGACATGTGCACTCTGGTTTAAATGCCAGCAAGAATTTTCTAAAAGAGAAAAACACAATCATCCCTGTCTCTTTCAGCAAGAAGTAGGAGGGTATAATTTGTCGTTAAAGCTAAAAATGGCTTTTCCTTGCTGGCTCTGTGTATCTTGCACTGTCTGACATGAGTCTCAATTAAATTGCAATATAAACAAGCCACTTTGGCTGCATGATTACTGACTTCCCCCATCAGCATATGAGGGCTTGCAAAACGCTGAATGATAGGAGACCAGTTGCATCCAAGCTTTGGT
The DNA here is from genome assembly GCA_004024845.1 of Tonatia bakeri. Classification (NCBI taxonomy): domain Eukaryota; kingdom Metazoa; phylum Chordata; class Mammalia; order Chiroptera; family Phyllostomidae; genus Tonatia; species Tonatia bakeri. The sequence goes on along the minus strand of PVIA01002874.1, from coordinate 73,360 downwards.
TTTTCAGATCTGTAATCTGATACCAACAATAGGATTTCCTTGGAAGGATTTTCTTTCAACCAAAGTGGCTGCCTCACCTAAATGTCCAGTTGTAGTCATCCGACACCCTCTCCATCATGTCGAACAGGGGTCCCGGGGCACTGCAAATGGGTCGGTTCCAGTTGTCCCTGACTCTCATGTAAAGGTTCCGTGTGTAAAAATTCTCAAAGTTTTGATATAGCGGCACAAAGTCCTGTAAAACAGTAGCAGAAGTTTACCTTTTGTCCACTGCTTTTTGTACCTCATTTGTAAGTGAAGGCTAGGAGAAGCCCTGGAAGAGCCATGAAACTATTCCATCTGCAAACAGTTTTCAAGCAAGGGTTTGTGGGTGAGGGGCCAGGTAGGGTCCTTACAAAACTATGAGAGGACTCCATGCCCAAAGAACTCACATTTTAGTGGGGAAAGTAGACAAATGTAGCACATAAAGGTAACAAGATGACAGAGCAATATAAAACAAATTCCAAAATGTGTGGTGGAGACAGTGAATCCCTGCAGAATTTTATCTGAAGAGTGACAATAGGTATTTATGTCCAAAGCAATTTAGTTGGAAAAAGCAGGTTGGGTGATAATTTTGTCTTAACTTTTTAAAACATGAATATCCCCACTCATTGTGCACGTAGAAATGTGGATGGATTTGAATTTTGGACCTGTTGGCAAAATGGTTTGCTGGTATACGGCTGTCATATAGGCAAGGGCCTAGAAACTGAGTTAAGTCTGTGGAGGTACCTGGCTTCTCTTACAGTTGAAATAATAGCACTGTTTTGCTGTATAAAATATAATCCAAGCCTGAGGAATTTGTAGTTCTGCTGAGGTTCAAAGCAAACATATCTATTGTTGTCATCTAACTCCTAATAGTTAGTACAAGGCAGAATATGCAAAACCTAGGCCTAAGCCCAGTACTTTGGGCATTAGTAAGACTTGAGCTAGAGGGAGGGACACATCTTGTTGGAGGAAACAAGGTGGCTTTATGTAGGAGGGACACCAAAGGTAGAATGTGATTGCTATTGGCAGAGATGCTTGGACTCTGTCAGGGTGAATGGGTCTCTGTGATGGAAGTGTAGGATGCATTTGAGAAGAATGAATAAGAATAAAATGCTTGTAGTACACTTGGTCATGTACCAAATGTCCATGGAGACTTTTGGTCTAAACCAACCCATCTGCCTCATCCCATGTGTCATTACCAGCTAGTCTACTGAGGTGAGGCAGGTTATTATTTGCAATACAGCTACAACACAATTTTGGACCAGTAAAAGATGATAGTGTTTTTTTATATATGAATACAATAAACTAAAAGTAGAAATAAATGTTATGGGCTGTTTGAACCGAGAGATATTTTCTAGGCATGAATGTTTTGGACTGAACCAAATGTTAAGGAAATGTGGCATGGACAAAATGTGTCTGTAGACTTTTGAACAGGACCAACTGCCTGTTAATTGAATAGCACATAAGGCAGCTCTTGTTACTCTTTCCTCAGAACCTGTAACGGCTCCCACCTCACTGGGAATCAAAGGTAGGGTCTTGACTGGTCTGGCTCACTGTTGCCTTTCTAATCCTATCCCTTGCTATTCCCTGTGGTGTGGGTGAGTCTGTAATGTCAGCTGGTACAGAAATTGGGAACCTTAAGTGTCCAAATGAGGAACTCACATGTTGCCCTGGAGGTAACGGGGAGCCACTGCATAATTGGGAATGAGCTTTCCCATCCTCTTTTAACTCTTTGTTCTCTTTTCCCTTATGAAATGGAGCTAATTTCCTGAGGGAATGGGAGAAGCATGGGGAAAGGTTTTGTGGAAGACCTGGTGCTACTGGTTGGGCCAGTCATCTCCTGACTGGTCCATTCCAGAGGAAAATATATAGAATTTGCAGGTTTTAATGGCTGGCAACTGCATCCAAGTCATGGTCTTTTTTTTGTCACGTTACCCTTTGTTTTTTCAGTGACAATAGCATCATTTCTGGCTTTTGATGATAAAATTTTGATTATAAGACAGAATGTTAATCACTACATACTAGGGAAATCATGTGAACTTATGAATTTGAAGGATGGTTGGGCTACTATACTAGTCATGTCTGTAAGTCAAAAATCTCAAACCGAGTGCATTTGTTTTCAAATAGCTAGGTATCCTGATGTAGGTTTTATTATGACTTAAATCTACAAGGTTGTGGTAATCAATTATACTTTTATGTTCTAATGGAAAAGTGGACATATTTCTGAGAGAAAAGGAGATTGTGTGTAATTCCAGGAAAATCTTTTCCAAAATATTTCCTCTTTGATTTGATAATATTTTTACAGACTGTTTACTGACCTGCAGATTGTGCTATATCCATCCCAAGTGTTATATCCTTCTATTTCTAATTTTTTTTAATTTCTCATTTGAACTATATCATATAAACTCATCCTATCTGGAGGAAATAGACAAATAGGTCTTTAAGTAATATTTCTGGACTCTGAATGAAATTATGGTTTTAGATTTTATGAGACATTTTACTCAAAATAAAATTAAAGTTGGTTTAGGAGAGAACATAGCAGTTGATTAAGGAAAACAGTTAGTATTAGGTCAAAAAGAACCAAAACATTATCTCTTCAAAATTAAAACAAAATTAATTTCAGACACAGAACCACAAGGTACACAAGATATCAGGGCAGAGGGGTCATGGAAATCAAAGAGTTCAAATATTCATTTGTCAAGTGAGGAAAACAGATCTAGAAAAGTGACTTGAACTCAGATAAACCTCCCACTTCATCCACTTTCTCAGTCATCACTTTAGGGTAACCTCAGGCTGGCATCTGCCCTAACTTGTCCAAACTTCCCTAAGCTTCCCTCTAAAACACCAGCAATGACAAAAAAATAACCTACAATGTGGAAAATTAAGGTAAAGAGATCACTGTACTACGGAGGAGTGTCCATTCACCATAAGGAACTTGCCGTTGACTTGAGAAAACAACCTGGGGCTTCCCATCACTGATGACTTATAAAGATGTACCATCATGGCCCCAGCAGGAAGGTGGGAAAATACTCCATGCTGCCAAACCTTCCTAGCTTCTGGCTCCAGAGATCCAAAATTTCTATGTATGAGTAAACCAGAAGCTAGCTCTTAATTGGGATAAATGTTCTCAGGGAAAAATACAAGGATTTTACCAATTCTGTAAGATAAGAGAAAAGTTTCTGCTAGGGAATGATCTTTACATTTAAAAGAACTTTTATTAATGAGGTGCTTAAAGCTTCTCTTTCAAAGGCATAGTCTTTTTTCTTTTCTTTTTCTTTTTTTCCACAGAGAGTCATTTCTTTGCGGTGGTATGTGCACTAACCCAGATCTGAAATTCAACCTTGGCAGTCTACATGTTCCTGACAGACACAACTGAGCTTAGAAACCCAATTAAAACTCAAGATCTGGTCGAGGGAAGCACTGCTCTGCCTTTGGCACCTCCTCCTCCTCTTCCTCTGCACCTGTGAGGCTTCCTACCACTGTATGGGTGTGTTGTCACCTCACCCCATTCCTTTGAGCATCAGTGAGATTTCTTAGGAGCAATCAACACCTTGTGAAGGTCAATGTCCTCTAGTCTCAGTTAAGCCTCCCACAGCATTTTAAGTATACCAGAAAATGAAACTGGACTAGATATTGCAAAAACAAGCATTGCAATAGGATAACATTGCATAGCTTTGCAATATATTTATCCATCTGTAGATTTAACTTGTAGTTTGACCTACTCACTCCTTATTTTTCTTCCTGACACAAATGACTAGATGTGAGAGCACATCTCAGACTATAAGGACACAATCATTTTTGTGGTAGGGTGTAGGAGTAGTTAGCCAAACAGCAAAACCTAAATATGCAGCTATGAAAATGGCTTGTTTCAGCCCTGGCTGGTGTAGCTCAGTGGATTGAGCGCGGGCTGCGAACCAGGCATCGCAGGTTCGATTCCCAGTCAGGGCACATGCCTAGGTTGCAGGCCATGTCCCCCAGCAACCGCACATTGCTGTTTCTCTTTCTCCCTCCCTTCCCTCTCTAAAAAATAAATAAATAAATAAAAACACTTAACAAAAAAAAGAAAATGGCTTGTTTCTTCTGTAATACAACAATTTTTCTACCTTTAAGCTTGTAAGGCACTTCATAATTTTCCAAGTATTACAGGTATTACTATTCAGTTTTATGGATAATTAATGGAAAGGCAGAAAATTTGAGGGACAAATTGGGAATTGTACTTTTCTAACACCAACGCTTCTTTCAATAGATCATGCTGCAGGGCTAGGTGTTTATAACGAAGTAAAGAGGACATATCCATGGCCCACTGTAGAAAAACATTAGAAAATTTGGAAGCATATTCCTTCTTATTTGACTTAACTACATGCCCATTCAATAGCAAATCGAATCATAGATTTGGAGAGAGAGAAAGTATCATTATCAAGCACCATTATTCATTTGTTCCTACATCGACACTTCTGGTCTCACCTAATATTTAATTTTATATCATTATTTCCTTTTGGGAAATAGCTGTTTCTCTTACCAGGGTTGAGCTCAGAATAAGAATAAAATATGTTTGTGTTTTCTTTTTTGTTGAAAAGGGGTAACTATATTATAAGTAGTCCTTCAAAGTATGAGAAACACAAAGAAAAATGGCTAACTTTAATTTTAGAGAGAGGTTGAGTAAACATGGTGGACTCAGTGCTTATATGTATATTCTATGACTTATCTAAAAGTCCTGTGAAATTACAAAAATATGAATTTAAAAAGAAAATAAATTTGTAAATGCCTGAAAGACAGTCAAGAGTATCATAATTCAGAAATATTGAAGTCACAAAATATAGAAGATAAATAAGATCTGATCAGTGGAGAAATAAAACCATAGCGAACTATAGCTCTAAAACATTTTCAGAGAAGACTGGTGTGGACATAAGCTACCTGTAGGCGAGCTCCAAGGTATAAGAGTCAGTACCTGGAAGAAGTCGATACTCAGGTTGAATAACTGGGAAGGCAGATCTCTTTGTTCCTCTTGTACTGAGTTAATAAGTTAGAAGCAGGACAAAGCATTGTGTTGGGGAGCAAGAGCTGAACAGAGGAGCAATGCCCCAATGTGGGGAGCCCGCACAGCAAGAATATAAGCTACTGTTTCTGGCAATTCTTTCTACTTCCTTCTACAGTCATTCAAGATAGGTGAACACATGGGCAAGTAAGAATTCTAAATAAAAAAATGAGCATAAAACAAAGTGTCATGACTATTTAAGGAAAACTAGTGCAAGAGGCACCAAATTCAACAGACAGAAAAATTAACGTCTAGAAGAAAGACAATAGAGCAAAAGGAAGAATTATTTATATATGTGTGTATACAAGTATGTGACATCTTTATAGAGGCACAACAAAACGATGTATTCTGTAAAAAAATAAAATATTTAAAAATATAATTGACGCAACTGAAAAACAAATGAATAAATTAGAATAGTAATCTGACTAATTTTTAGGAATTATTGAGAAAAATCAGAGAAGTGAAAATATGAACAAAAAGTCAAGAGATATGAAGGACAAATTCAGAAGATCTAATAGGACTTACAAGATTGAAGAAAGAACAAAAAGGAGAGGAAGAAAAGGTGAAGAAGAAGTAGGTGGAGAAGGAGGAGGAGAAAAATTCCTAAGAGGAAGAAAATGTAACTGATCTATTAGGAAAGAATGGAACAAGTAAGTAAAAACCAAAATCATTATAAATCCTGTAAAACTTCAGATCTTTAAGGATTAAGGAAAAAATCTCAAAAGTATGCAGAAAAGGGGAAAAGGCAGTTTATATACAATGGAACGAGAATTAGATAGCTTCAGACTTTACTTAGGTAGAAGTTGTGGGAAACATTTGAGGGAAAGTTATTTTAAACTTAAAATCTTGTACTCATCTAAGCCAGCAATCAAATGAGAAGTCAAATAATAATGTTCAATATCTAAAAGAAGTCATGAGTTTAACTTCCACAGGACTTTTCTATAATAATTGAGCGTGCACCTCAACAAAATAATGAAACAACTAAGGAGGAAGACAAGAGATGCCAGGAAAATTAGTGAGTAAAGGCACTGATGGAATGTGGGTTAGCCTGAGCAGTTTTATTTATGTAGTATGAAGAAACAGAAACTAAAAATTAATCAATAAATGACAACCTGGAGAATGGGTGTCTGGGAAAAAGAAAGTCAACGTTTATTAAATTTTTCTCCTGGTAGGGAGAGACTCTAGTTACTGAATAATGATATCTAGATTCTAAATATATGTATTAAATATTCAGAGAGACTCATTGAAAACAGCTGGGGAAATATTATATAGAACTTCCCAGCAGTGAAGAAGAAAAATGCAGAAAAAGAAAACTCAATTAAAGGTACCAAAGGTAGAAAAGAAGAAATAGTTAAAATTAAAAATAAATAAACAACAGAATTTGTGAATGTCAAATATAGATAGCAGGAATAAGTTGAAACACATGAGTAATTAAAATATTAGGTTTAACTATAGGGAGTTGCCAATGTTTGACATTTTGGCCTATACAGACATCAGTTTCATATGGTTCAAGTAAGTAATTATTTGTAAATTCTATTATCTTATTAAAATACAAAACCTTTCACATTTTTTTGGCAAATAAACCTATATATCACTTATATGAGACACACATTTTCTGAAAAGGATGAAGACTAAAAATGAAGAGATGGCTGTTGACAAAAAAGCAGATGTACCTGTCAGACAAAATAAGGTACAAAATAAAAGCACGATGAAAGAAAAAATCCACCAAGAACTGTGAGAGCCATGGACTTTTAAGTATGTGACAGTTAAATTGAAATACATAAGAAAAAAACCTAACAAATCTACAATCACAGAAGACATTAATACACATTTCTCAGAAACTGTAAAGTATGAATAAACAAAAATCATAGAGAACTCAAATTAACAAGTTTGTTGTAATAGATTTAAAGGAAAATTTATAGTTTTTCATGGCACACAAGGAAAACATAAGAAATTGCAATACCACTCAGAGTTTACCCAGGTCTAGTTCTGTCCCCTGAAAGTAGAGGAAGATTTCCTTTGTCCTTCCTAAACCCTGTTAACTCCTGTCCTTCACTAAATGGGCCTTTGAAACTAGCCAGGAAAATGCCTGTTTTTAAAATAAATTGTTTCTGTGGGACCTAGTTCCAAATAACATACCTATCCACTAACACCTAAATTTCAGGTATGGGACGTGATTTCAGCACTCAAGAGGCTGATACTCTAATTAGGGGAATAAATTGTACACATAAACCATGAATGGTCAACCTGTGATGTAATCAAGTGCAATTATACCAACACACATATTCAAGGTTTTGAGAATGCATGAATCAAGAAAAGTGAGATGAGTTTGATCATCTGTGCCCGTCAGACACGTCTGAAATACTGTGTCCAGGACTGAGTATCCGATTTCAAAAGGCCCTTTGACAAGTTGTGCCCAGAGAAGCGCAGCCAGGATGGGGAAATATCTGCTCAAGTGACTCTAACAGGAAACATGTCCTGTGACGAAGGGCTATATGATGAAGGTGCTGGGGATATTTGGTCTGCAGAAGAGATTTGTTGGTTTAGGGCAACATTTAGTGCAGGGCTTTGGAGGCAGACAGACCTGACATTGAACCCAGCTTCCTTTTTTATTTGCTATATGATCATGAACAGGCCAATTAACTTCTCTTAATGTTCATTTCCTCTTTATAGAGTGGAGATAGTAAGGCCTATCTGTGGTGGAGGTGATTGGTTACATGTTAAAAAGCACAGTGCCTGACAGATGCTGCCCTACAGACTTAGAGTGAGGATGGTTAACATAGAGGGGGGTGAGTCTGGCTCTGCCACTTAATATTTGTATGACCTGTGGCCAGTTTTTCTTAGCCCTCTTGGGTTCAGTTTTTTCATGTTTTAAATGGGAATAATGACTCCTATTTCATAGGTGCCTGGAAAATTCAATGAGAATTCATGTCCAGTACTTTCAAAGAGTACTCTGTGAATTCAGGAAAAAAAATGTCAATTTAAGTATTTGATAAACTGTGACAACCAAGGAAAGAATTTATTAAGGGTGGTAAAATTTGAAATTAATATGAAAATATCAATAGATTTCCCATATGCCATAGATAACTAATTAGAAGATAGGGTAGGGAAAAAAGATAGTATTCAAATAGTACCACCATAAAAAAAAATCATAACCAAATAGTAATCAAAGGGGAAATGACAGAACTTTAAAGAAAATTTAAAAATATTATTGAAAAACATAACAAATAAATAAATAAAGGCATCATTTTTCTAAATAGAAAGACTAAATATTATTAAAATGTGAAATTTTTCAAAGTTAACCTATAAGCTTAATGTATTGCTAATTAAAACATTTTTTCTTATAATACAATACCTGATAAGCTAATTCTAAAGTATACACAGAGAGAAAAATCTTTTAAGAATTACCTAAAACTTGTACACTTACCTAAAAAAATAGATAAAATCAGTGGGTAAAAAAATCTATTTAATTAACAATATTGAGACAATTAAAAACCTTTTAAAAAATAGTCCTCCTACCTCACACAGCAAATATAAATAAAGTCAAAGTCAACTTGGGGATTCAATATATAAACAAACACATGAAATCATATGAGTACTGAATTAAATTATAGAAAACTCTGTTATAACTTTGATTAAAAAATGTCTTCCTAAACAAGATTAACTCCTCATTCCCAAAGGAAAATAGCAACATAACAAAGAGAACATAAATGAAATGTAGGAGACATATGACTTAAAAATTAAAACTGTATGTGTGGCTAAATATAACATAGAAAAAGTTAAAAAAACAATAAATAGAATTAGATAAATATTTAAATACATTTAACAAATTATTAGCATAAGGACATATAGAAGGAATTCCTATAAATCCGTAAGAACAAATAATTTAGTAAAATATGAGCAAAGGATATGAATAGGCAATTCAAGAGGAGTAAGTATAAATGACTAATTATCATTTGAAAAGGAGCTAAGTCTGTTCTTAATCAGGAAATGCAAATTAGACAAGAACAAAATTATGTTCATCTATCAGACTGACAAAAAAAGTGCTGATAGGGGATAAGGTCAACACATCAAGAACTAGCAAGAACTCTCAGGTATTGCTGATAAGTCTAGCTAGGCAAATTTTTTTAAAAGGCAATTTGCCAATCTCTCAAAAGTTAAAATGTACATTTTTTGGACTGGAAAGCCAGTTTTAGGCATTATCCTCAAATAAATGTATATACTATTCATTGAATAATTATATGCAATGATAAAAATATGGTAATATAATAAATAAACACTATCCATATTATGGAACACCATAGCATGCAATTATTAAAAGGAATGATGTAATTCTGTACTGGAATGTAAAGATCTCCAGACATACAGTTAGGTTAAAAAAAGTAAAGCACACATATATATAATGTGATCTCATTTAAGTTAAGGAAAGGACAGAGTAAGTGCAAATGAACATATGTCTAATTAAGTGCAAGAAAAAGACAGAAAGGATGCACAGAGATACTGTTGTTGCTCTGTTCTATAATAAGGAAAAGGAAACAAAGACATGAGTTTGAGGAAGGGTTCTTTATTAGTGCCAGTGATATACCACCTATTCTTCACATTGGCTTAGGCCTAGTTGGAATCCATTAGCAAAGCTCTACCTTATCAAAATCAACCAACTCTGCTTGTTATCATTGATTCTTTCTTGCAAAGGAAAGTATAGATACATTTATATGTGTACATATGTATAATCATTGCATATTCACTGTGGGGAGGCTGTGATCTTCTAATTTTACTTTTATTGATAGTCTTATTTTACAAAATATGTTTAGAACTTTGATTTTGGAGTTGTTTGGATGACCTATGGGACATAATCTGCTAGATACAATTGTGAAAAAAATTCATCCCTTGTGAAAGTGCGTGTGCTTTTTAGAAACAGCCAGAAGGTATTTGCAACCAAGCTATTGACTTCTTAGTGATGCTGAAGTCACGGAAGTGAGCGAGAGTCATGTTGAGGAAGGATCATGCCAACCAGAGGGGAAGGAATGATAAATCCCTGGAGGAGGTACAGGTGAGCTCTTCTTGAGGAAGAGTAGGCGGTCCCAATGGTTGAGGCGTAGTGAGAGAGCTGAGCTGAGAAGTAGGGGAGATGAAAGTGGAGATTTAGAGGGGCCTGCATTCTGTAGGGTCTCAGCTGGCTCTGGCTCTTACTCTGAGTGAAAACAAGGCATTAAAGGGTTTTGATTAGTGATGCTCACTTAGGATTGAAAGACATGTTGATTGTCAGTTTAGAAAAGACTGGTGGGATTGAGCATGTAGAAAAGGTACATTTAGGCAAGAGAAGATGGTTGTTTGGAAAAATTGGTGGCATCAGGGGTAGTAAGAAATAGATAAAAACAAATATATTTTAAACATAGCACTAACGGTATTGGGGGACAGATTTGACTTGGGGTATAAGAGAAAGAGAGGTGTCAAGAATGACTGAGGTTTTTGGCCAGAATACCTGGAGTAATGGAGTTGCCATTTACTAATCTGGGAAAGATTGTAAGAAGGATAAGTTTAGAGGGGAAGCTCAAGTGCACAGTTTTGAACATGTCAAGACTGAGTAATTGCTGATAGAAGGCATCCAGTGTATAGATAGACTGGACAGTGGCCTGAACAGGAGCCCAGACATCTACTCTATGATCATGAGAAGTGGTGGGGAGGCCAATGATATCAGCACAGGTTCATGTAAGTGGTGACTGAGGAAGCATATGGAAGTTCTGGTCTTTTTCTATTTCTTCAATGAAATAAGAACAAATTATTAGCTGAAAGTCAGGAGGGACAAAAGTGTTGGAAGTTTGGAAAGAAAACAGAAAGTATAAACTGGTCATCTAGAAGAGCTAGAGACTAAATGTACTACAATAATATAATGGGTAGATAGTGTCATAATTTAGTTGCATTCTTGGACAGGCTGGTCCAAGAATTGTTTGTTGGTGTGGGGGAACACCCCACATTGAAATTGAGTCTCAGGACATTATTTACATCTGAACACAGGTGATAACTGAACTTCAAATTGAGAATCTCTAGAATAGCAATGCTTCTTACACTTACACTCTAATGTGTCCACATCACTTGAAGATCATGATAAAATAAAGACTTTGCTTCAGAAGTTGTGAGGTAGGCCTGAAATTTTGTATTTCTAACAAGCTCCCATGTGATATTGGTGAGAAGGATCAACTTGTGGGTTCTAGACCAGCAGCACTGGCATCACCTGGGAGCTTATTAGAGATGCAGAATCTTGACCCAATCCCAAAGCTATTGAAGGAAAATGTGCATGATCTGTAGACCATTTGTATGCACAGGAAAAACTGAGAAGCATTGCCCTATAACACTGGTTTCTAACTTGGGCGGCACATGAGAATTACCTGGGAAACTTACCCGTCAAGCAGTGTACACCACAAAACAATTAAATCAGAATATCTACAGATAAAGTCCACATATTAGCAGCTTTTAAAACTTCTCAAGTGATTCCAATGTGCAGCCAAGACTAAGAAGCACTGCTCTGATATTGCCATACTACAAGCTGCTGACTAACATGCTAGGTTCCCAGAGAAGAAACAATAAGGCCCTCTGAGTTTAGACCCACCCAGGTCTACATAGGAAGACCAGTGCTTGGGCCATCTGTTTGTATTAGACAAAATCATACCTCACACCCAGTGATCTTAATGGAACCCAAACTTCAAATTACTCAGAAGAGGGTGTCTACTGAGAGCATCCAGCCAAGGTGGAGGTGTAGGCAGAAACACTTCACTTCCTTGACAACCAAAAGAAGGATAACAACCAATCAAAAAACAAAGAACAAACAGAACTGCCAGAAAATCATTTGCATGGAAGTCCAACAACCAAGGATTTAAAGAAACATTCATCCAGACTGGTAGGAGGGGCAGAGACAGGCAGCCTGGGTGGAAAAGACATGGGCAAGGCAAGGCAGTGGACAGCACAGGCAATCCCACATTTGAGCACAGATTACCCCTTAGAAACAGCGGTGGTGCTGTGAGACAGACTGGGAAACCCAGGTATCAGCATGGGAAACTAAAGCCTCAAAACCCCTAGCTATAAAAAAATCTATGGGAGTTGAGGCAGCAGGAGAAACTCCCAGGCTCATAGGAGAACTCATTATAGAGGCCCACAGGCTCATAGAATGTACAAACCCACACACCTGCAAATCAGCACCTGAAAGGGCACAATCTGCCTGTGGGAAGCAGCGGAAGTGACTGAAAGCCAGAGGAGAGGGGAACAATCAGCATTGTTCCCTCTCAGACTCCTCCCCTACAGACATTGCCACAACAAAGCAAACAGGGTTGCCCCACCCTGGCGAATAGCTAAGGCTCTGCCCCTTAGTACGGAACAGGCATGCTAAGACAAAGAAATATGGCCCAAGTGAAAGAATGGGTTAAAACTCCAGAAAAAGAATTAAGTGATCAGGAGCTAGACAACCTATCTGATGCAGAATTCAAAACACTGGTAATCAGGATGCTCACAAAATTGACTGTGCTTGGCCACAAAATGAAGAAATGAAGGTTACGCAAAATGAAATAAATCAAAATATATAGGGAACCAACAGTGAAGAGAAGGAAACTGGGACTCAACTTAATGATTTGGAACAAAGGGAAGAAATAAGCATCCAACCAGAACAGAAGGAAGAAAGAAGAAAGCTAAAAAATAAAGAGAAGCTTAGGAAAGGATGGGACAACTTCAAGTGTTCCAACATCTGAATGATGGGGGTGCCTGAAGGAGAAGAGGAAGACCAAGAAACTGAAAACTTACTTGAACAAATAATGAAGGAAAACTTCCCCAATCTGGCAAAGGAGATAGACTTCTAGGGAGTCTAGGAAGCCCAGAGAGTCCCAAAGAAATTGGACACAAGGAGGAACACACCAAGGCACACCATAATTACATTAGCCAAGATTAAAGATAAGGAAAGAATCTTAAAAGCAGCAAGAGAAAAGGAGACAGTTACCTACAAAGGAGTTCCCATCAGACTGTCAGCTTATTTCTCAAAAGAGACCTTACAGACAAGAAGGGGTTGGGAAGAAGTATTCAAAGTCATGAAAGGCAAGGACCTACATCCAAGATTACTCTATGCAGCAAAGCTAACATTTAGAATGGAAGAGCAGATAAAGTGATTCCCAGATAAGGTCAAATTAAAGGAGTTCCTCATCACCAAGCCATTATTATAGGAAATGTTAAAGGAACTTATCTAAGAAATAGAAGAAGATCAAAAACTATGAACAGTAAAATGACAACAAGCTCACAACTATCAATAACCAAACCTAAAAATAACAACAACAACAACAACAAAAACAAACTAAGCAAACAACTATAACAGGAACAGAATCAAAGAAATGGAGATCACATAGAGGAGATCAGTGGGGAGGGGGAAATGGGTGGACAAAGTACAGGGAATAAGAAGCATAATAGATAGGCACAAAATAGACAGGGCAAGGTTAAGAATAGTATAGGAAATGGAGAAACCAAAGAACTTATATGTACAACCCATGGACATGAACTAAGGGTGGTTGCAAAATGCTGGAGGGTGCAGGGTGGTGCAGGGAGGAGGGGGATGAAGGGGAGAAAAGCACTGGGGTAACTGTAATAGCATAATCAATAAAATATACTTTAAAAATTACTCAGAAGAAAGTCTGTGGGAGAATCAGGCTGTTGTATCAGGATGCAGAACAGTAAGTTTTTATTCATGAGAACATTTGGAGATGGGTCTTAAAAATTCCTATAGCTACAACTTGTTGAACCCTCTTTCTTTTATGTGGAAGTAAAACTATCTGAGGATGGGCTGGAAATCCCAATTAAAAAGGGATTTAATTGCTGGGGCACTGAGGTCTATCTGAATCTAATGTGAACACAAAATTTCAATTAGGATGTTTTATAACAACAGTTTGTTGTCATTAGAATGAGTCTTGATGAACCTGTTAATAAACCGTAAGAACTGAGAAATGTGACTGTGCATGAAAGTTTTAAATCTCTGAGGATGCTTGATGTTTATTTGATTATATTTGCTCACATCTTTTTGGTTTTGAGAAGTTGGACCGTTACATAATTGAGAGAGTAATTCGTCTAGGGTAATTTATCATCTTTAATAAATTGCAATTCAACTCTAAAGGTGCCTTTGATTTTTTAAAAAATGGTATGGTTTCTCAAAAATTAAGAGCTAAAAGGAGAAATTAAGCAAACATATTTAAAACTTGTATTGCCCTGACTGGGTGGCTCAACTGGTTGGATTGTCATCCAATGCACCAAAAGGCTGTGGGTTTGATTCCTGGTCAGGGCACATACCTAGGTTTGTGGGTTCAATCCCTTGTCAGGGCGTGTACTGGAGGCAACGGATCGATGTTTCTCTCTCACATTGAAGCTTCTCTCTTTCTCTCTCTCCCTTCCTCTCTCTATAAAATCAATGAAAACATATCCTCAGGTGAGGATTAAAAAAAAACCCAACTACCCCCCCACTTGTATCTGTGTTGTTCTTTTCCTTGCCAGTGCCTTCTGATTGCTGGTGGAGTCTATGGGAGGTACTAGGGCCCTAGGCTGGGGATGTTTTTAGTGCTCTCTGGAAAAGAGATTTTGATTTTTCTATTCTTTTCACTTACTTTATACTAATGAATCAGTAATCAAGTAATTCAGAAAAAGTTTTATTAGAGCCTTCATGCTTTGGTACTGGTGTCAGGGAGTTCGGGCTAGAAATCAAAACAGAAAAAAAAGATATTCTAAATTTGGGGCAACCCTTTAGTTTAAATGGATGGCTTTGGTATGCCAGAAGTCATCCCAGTGAGAGAGAAAATAAAGAAACTGGATTAATAAATGCTCATATCTGATTAAGAAAAAAGAAGGGAGATGGACATGTCCATTAGTTTGACTGCATTTTTATACACATTTTACTATGTGTATAAAATATCATGTTGTACACCTTAAGTATATATAATTTTATTAAAAATAAGATTACAATATTTAAAAATGAACAGATTCAAAGAGTGTAATAAAAATAAAAACATCCATTTATGATATTTTTAAAAACATAGTAACTCTTGTCCACCACCACATTCTGGATGTGCTTTCTTTCATGGTGTCATTTTGTGCATGGCTGGTTTGCCTCATGGGACAACCTGTTTTCCCAGTGACCAGGTTTTAGAATAGAATAATGCTTATTTCTGCTAAAAGAGCCAGGGGTCGTTGAAAAGCAACATACTCCATGTTTCCAGCCAGAGACTTTAGGATGTGCCTCAGGTAGCTTATTAACACAGAACAAGAATAGTGTCAGAAGTTCATGGTGGGGGGCAGCATTAAAAGGATGAAGGCTAGACTGGAGATAGCGTGTACAGTGAACTAGTTCCATAAACAAGTATATAGTGATTGCAGTCATTGCAGGTTATTAGCACCTGTTATTCTGAAAGCTTCTAAATCTCTAAGGGGGCTCAAAAGGAAGAAAAATAATAAAAAGGATGCATATAAAAGGAATATCTACTAAGGGGAGTTAATTGACTGATGCTGCCTACTTCACAAAGATCAAATGGGTGGGAAATTATTTATTTTGTAAAGAAATACAACACACTGATTTATTGATGTGATGATGTCTTTCCCCTGAGAGGTGGTTCTAGTGGTTTTTGCACTTGACAGGTGTCAAATAGTGACGGGTGTTACAGACAGGCTACTGTGCACTGCACCTCTCCCGTTGTTCAGGACTAAAGCACCCCTTTCTGCCTTGCTGCTGGGAGTGTTGAAGCTGACAGTTTAATGAAGGTCAGATTCCCCTCTGGTGACAGTTCACATCTACCAATCCCCTGGCCTCAATGCTTCTGAAGGGCCCTCCCATCTCCTGAGCTCCCTCTGGGATCCACAGAGGCCTCTGTTGGGACTGCATCACAGTTCACCTGCACCATCTTGCCTCTTCACTCTCCACCCAATAACCTTCCTGCCCTCAACCATCTCAGAGTCATCCCTTGAGCTGAGAACCCACTTGCATGTATGTAAATATGTTCTGCTTGAAATGTAAGAAATATTTTAGAAAAAAACAAAACAACTAGCCACTCTGGGTTGATAGAGCAAAAATATTGAAACAGGTTAGAAAATAGATGGCAGATCTGAAGCCTAAGCCTTCCAAGAGATGCCACACCTGAGAAATTTACATTTGACTGACCCTTTTTCCAGCAAATATTCTAGAATGTGCTGATTTACTGTGCATATTACTTCTACCCAGAGAGCAGGCAGATTGCTGATAAGCCTTTCTAGAACAGACCAGCTGGTATCAGGGGTGGACTGTGGAGATCCTTGTGAGAGTGGCCAAGAGGAATGTGCTTCTTTACATTTTCCCAGTTTCATTATCAGCTCTGCTGGGACCTGGGAAACCTGCATAACTCTCTGGGAGCCTGCTGGATTTTTTTCCCGTTTGATTAAACTGCTTCGATCTCCTTTACAATTCAAAAATCTTTATATCCTCAAAACTGTGTCTCTCACCTTTTTTTTTTTGCCAAAATAAGACCATTTCATTCTGATGGGTATGCCACTACTATCCTCATGTCAGAAAGCAGAAATTTGGCATTCTTCCCATTATATTAGGACATTATATTATTTTCTGTACTTATTTTAAGACTTGCTGATTTTATCTCCCAAATACCTGTATAATTGGTTCCTTTTCTCATTCCATCTACCTCTTCCCTAGTTCAAGCACAAATTATCTCTTTCCTAAACCATTATAAGGTTTTTCTATTGTTACTTTGCTTCTAGTCTTCAATTGGAATTCCATCTCTAACATCTATTAAATTCTCTGAAGTTACTTGTTCTCTTCTCACCATTCCTCTTTTTTTTCCTCTATAAACTTTCCTTGGGAGGTCTCATTTATACCTGTGGGTCTGATTAATGTTGATATGCCCAAGATATACTGAAAATGCCCAAATATCCATCTGAGACTTTTCTCCTGAGTTTTGGACCTCTATATCTAGCTGCCAATTCTTTAAACTCAACTTGTCAAGAAAAGAGTTGACCGCTCTGCCTCTCCAACTGGATTGCCCTCCCCTATTTCCCATTTCAATGCATTGCACCACTTTCTTTCTCCTCAGTCGTACAAGTCATAAGCCTAGGTGTGGTCTTCAATCTGTAATTCCTCAATTCACATCAGTCATCTCTGTCTTCTTAAACATCTCTTGGTCCTATCTCTTATCACCATGACAATTATTGCTAACACAATCCAAGCCCAAGTTTTCATCTAGAATATATTTTAACCTGGATTTCTGCATCAGTCTTTTAACTGGTTTCTTTGGTCTCTGTGTTATGTTTCTGTAATCCCTTTTTCATAGGATAGTGAATATGATCTTTATAATCTGCAAATCTACATTCTTCTGCCTAAAACCCTTCAATGCCTCCCCATTGTTCTTATACCAAATATCCATGGCTTATAAAAACTCATTATGGTCTGGCCCCTACTTGCTTCTCAAACAATCTTCTCCCCATACACTCCCACTCTCACAACACTTCAGTCATTGGACTATCTTAGTTCTTTGAATGTACAGTGCTTTCTCTTACCTCTGGACCATTTTGCACCATGCTTCCTCTCCCTGAAGGCTTCATCAGTCCCATTTTGCCTTCTCCTTTACTTTACTACTTATTCTTCAGACTTCCATCTCAATTTAACTTTCACTTCCTCCCAGAAGCCTTCACTGACCATCAAGTTTGGTTTAGATATTTCTCATTTTTAGCTCTCTTGACATCCTCTTACTACCTCTATGGTAACTCTTATGAACTTCCATTGCAATTACTTTTTTATGGTTAGCTCTCTGAAGGCAAAAATCATATCTGCCTTTGTTATTCTTGTATCCCTAATTGCAGAACTATACTTGGCACAAAATGCATGTTGAAAGAGAATCTGACTTGATTGATGAGTTAATGAATACCTTGGCATGGGCAGTGCCCTTTTCTGAGAATGTCATTCTTTGCACTCTTGCTCACTAGGCAAATTCCTGCTAACAATTCAAGCCCCAATATCATGCCTTCTTGACTTCCTAAGGGAATCATAGAACCCAGATTTCTGCTTCCCATATCACGCTCCTCCCTATCATCACTTTTTGTCAAATGTTTTGCTCATGAGTCTGTTTTTGCACACCAGACTTCAAATTCTCTGATGGCAGGACCTGTCTTTAATGTTTATTAGCTCCCATTACCTGGTATGGAGCATATGCTCATATACTCTCTAAAAGTAGAAGTAATTGTAATAATGAACCTGGGCCCAATTTTCTTCTGAAGTTGATACACTTGACAAGGCAATTCTAAATGAATGCCCCACATGATTTGTTCATGGACGTATTTTATTATAATGAGTGTTTATCTTATCATAAGTACTGTTGCTAAGTTATAGGATTTGAGGTTCTCTCAGTGCATTGAAATTCATGTCTCACTTAGCTTTGCTTAGATGTGTTTATGGCTCCACCATGTCAAATAATTCATGCCCACACTCATGGTATTCCAAATCACATTTTAGGAAAAAAAGATTCATAGCATTATAAATCATTTGAACCAGTTTGAGAATCATGTTAACAAAATTCAGGCTCTTTGTCTATCTCTGAATATTTTTCAGGTTGTTTCTCTTAGCTCTATGTGAAAAGAGGATGATATACACTTTTATAGGTTAACTATTGAAAATATTTAGATCAGTGCTTCTAAAACAAAGGTCATTTTGCAGTCCATGAGACATTTGGCAATGTCTGGAGGCATTTTTAATTGCCACAAGTGTGTGGGAGAAAGCTAATGGCATCTAGTGGGTAGAGGCCAGGGATGCTATTAAAAATTCTATGATGCACAGGGCAACCTCTCACACCAAAAACATTATCCAATTCAAAATATCAATAGCACCTAAGTTGAGAAGCCCTGATCTACATAAAATAAAAATCTCACACTTCATTTAGGCTTACTTTTCTCTACAACTAGAAGACCAGAGTATATAGTCCCATCCATGTGCCTTGCTTGTTCTTACATTATGATTTGAAAAATTCTCTAAAATGGTATTTTAATACCTATCTCATAGGTTGTTATATAAATTAAACATGGTAATATATGGAAAAAAATCTTAGTTCAGTATCTGGTAAATAGTATGTCACTCAATAAATATTTGTAAAAAACAAGTCTGTGAACACATAGCGGGTGGGGTCTAGGGGTGAAAATAAATAGCATTTACCCTGAGTTGTTCCTGAGCTCCTCACCCTTTTTAGGATCTGTGCATGTGTCATCGCTTCTGAGGACAGTTTAGAGAAGAATAGCATTGACAAAGATCCAGGGAGATGCGTATACATACTTTTTGTTCTTCTCGCTCTACAGCTGCATTGCATTTTTCTATTCCCCAGTTTCTCAAAAAGTCTCTGAGATAGCCAAAGAGGGTTCCAATTCCATATCCCATGTAAGTGAAAACCATAACGTGAAGAGGTGCTTCCTCAAAGGATTCAACAATTGGCTTATAAAAATGTGGCTTCCCATTTTGCTGAAAACACAAAAGAAAATCAAAGGTTAGCACTCTACCAATTACAATAAAGTATGATACTTAAAATTTTGGACTTTCAGCTCTTTGGAAATAGATCACCAAAGAGGAAATCAGAAATTTATATTTTATTCTATAGCCCCCTAAAGAAATAATTGGTTAATGTAAAAATTCTCATCAGATGTTAAATCCATAAGTGAAAAGTTAATGAGGAATCGGGTTTTTATAAGATGACATAGTATCACACATAGGTTACTAGTTAATCACAAACCCAGGGTTACTACCTTAACCAGGTGATAAAATTATATAACAAATGTTGGAACAGTTAGACACTTTGTGATCTTATTATATTATAATATTCAATATATCAATGAAACATTTCAACAGAATTTAGTGAAGCTCTTATATCTAATTTCCATTTCATAAGTAATATCAGGATAGAGGAACATGGTAAACTGCTTCATGAAGAAACAATCAGATAATCCACAGTGTGGAATTCTCTATATGACAATTGGCTTGGCCTTTAAAAGCAAAAATAAATAAGTAGGGTTACATCAAACTAAAAACTTCTGCACAGTGAAGAAAACAATCAACAAAATTTAAAAACAACCTAGGAATAAGAGACAATATTTGCAAACCATATACCTGATAAGGGGTTAATATCCAAAATATATAAGAAACTCATACAACTAAAAAACTAAATAACCCAATTAAAAAATGGGCAAAGGATCAGAACAGATAGACATTTTCCCAAAGAAGACATACAAATAACCAACAGGTACATCAAAGGTGCCTAAACATCACTAATCATCAGAAAAATGCAAATCGAGATTGCATTGAATAAGGCAATTGTGAATAATGAGATATCACCTCATGCCCGTTAGGATGGCTATCATAAAAAACAAAAAAAAACAAGAAATAACAAATGTTAGCAAGTGTGCGGAGAAAAGGAAACCCTTGTGAACTATTGGTGGGAATATAAATTGGTATAATCATTGTGGAAAACAGTATGAAGTTGCTTCAAAAAATTAAAAAATAAAACCCCATTTCTGAGTATATATCCATAAGACATTAAATAAGTATCTTGAAGAGATATTTGCACTCCCATAATTATTGCAGCATTATTCACAATAAACAAGATACAGATACAATCTAAGTACCCACTGATGGCTGAATGAATAAAGAAAATATTATACACAAACACACAAGAATATTATTTACCATTAAAAAAAGGAAATCCTGCCTTTTGCAACAGCATGGATGAACTTAGAGGACATGATAGGATAATGAAATATGGGGGTCTGGGAGCAGAGTGAATGTAAATGACCATAATATAGGACAAAAAGTAAATGTCATAAGAGTCACACAGATGGAAGGGCCATATCACATCAGGTGATCAAACCTGGAGTCCTGAAAAGCATGGAATTGGAGCCTAGTCTTGATGGGAGATACAGCATAAAGGTGGACAGCACTTGCATGGGAGTGAGACCGCCTGGGTTCAAAACCAGGCACTTTCATTGTATGACCTTGACCCTGAGTGCCTCAAGTGTAACATGGAGCTAATAAAGGTTGTTTTGAAAATTAATTGAGCCAGTAATATATGCAAAGCACCTACCATAGACTAAGAACCCATTAAATGTTAACAATCTTCATTGATCTGAATAGGGATGATAGATGAAACTGTTAGAATGGATTATGTTGCTTTTAAAGAAATTTTGGAAAGGAAGAGAAAGAATATGTATACAGCCCTCGCCAATCTTACACAGAGAAAGAAATGGGAGAATGAGGGTCCACTAGGAAAGAGCAAGGAAAAGATGGGAGTTTGAAGAGGAGAGTGGTTGGTGATGGCTGAGAAAGACCATTGTATGTGGGAACTCTCACAAGAAAACTGGACTCCTCCTTCACAACATACACAAAAATTAACTCAGAATAGATCATAGACCTCAAAGTCAGAGCTAAAACAGTAAAACTCTCAGAAGAAAATATAGAAGTAAGTATTCATGACCTTCAGTTAGGCAAAACTTTCTTAGATACGACACCAAAAGTACAAATGATAAAACAGGTAAGTTGCACTTCACCCAATTTAGAAGTTTTTGTGCTTCAAAGGATACTATTAAGAAAGCGAAAAGACAACTCACGGTACTGGAGAAAATGTTTTCAAATCATATATCTGATAAGAGTTTAGTATCCAGAATACGTAATGAACACTTGCAGCTCAATAATAAAAAGACAAAAAACTCAATTAAAAAATGAGCAAAGAATCTGAATAAATATTTGTCCAAATATCTAAAAATGGCCAACAAGCACATGAACACACAAATTATTATTCTTAAAGGTAGGTAAAATGTAAAGTAGCTCTTTCCTCAGTAGAATTCTCCACTTTTACTCTAAAATGTTCGAGTTGCCATTTATTTCTCTTCTAAAATACTTTGGACTGTCATTAGATATGGTTGAAGTTACACAAATAAAGCAATGCCGATGCTCATGGAAGTAAAGTGATACAAGAATGATGAGAGTACACAGCTGTTCCTTGTTTGGAAGAGTACTCAGTGTCTTAAAGTTGTCTGGGGATTTTAAAATATGAGTATTTTAACCATGGCCTTATGTCATGTATTTAGAAATGCTTTATGAAATATAGATTTCACCCCTGGTGTAATTAATATTAACTTATAGGTAGGCCCTGGAATATGATGTTCTACATGATACACTGCAGGTGGAAACCTCCTATCTATGAGATCTCATGATCAGTCAACTCAAATTGTTCAGATTGCTGAGATATACTAATACATGAACACTTCAATTAAAATTTATTTTTTTCACATTATCTTAAAGCTCCAGCATTATATCTATCTAAAATATTTTTATGGTTATTTTATTACTATTTCAACACTAAACCAAGCTTTACTGAGTCTCTGTGTTTCCAAATGCTCTGCCAGAAGACAGGGTGTTCTTACAGACAGACTACAGGCTGACAGATAGTACCAGAGAGACATTTATGGTATGGTGGGTACTGGGAGGAAGATGCATTTAACAGTGGTTGGAATCGGTATGAAGCTTTCATGAGTAAGAAGTCAGTTGACCAAAGGCTGGAAGTATGAGGGCTGGAAGGATAAGGGCAGTAGGAATGCAGAGAGAGAAAGATCCCCAAGACAGAACTGAGAGCATCTGGGGAGATGCTCAGCAGCCTTTCTCCTAGGCCCCTGTCATCACCTTCTGGATGGTCTCTTTACTCTGTCCCCACTCCCCAGATCTTCAGTTGCTGGAGTGCTCCCTAGAGATACTCATCAACAAAAAGGGTTATGAAAAGGCTATATACCTCTGCAACTTTTGGGTATTCTTCACAGTGGACACAATCTAGAATGTGAGAACCAAGGGAAATATCTTTCTTGCTCATCAGTCTCTCCCCATGGCAAACACGGTAGGTGCTAAATAAGTATTTGCTGATTGACTCAGTGTATTGACTATTACTAAAATACTGAAGAGAAAATTCATTTAACTTTGGGAAACCCAGCACATGTATCACGTGTATTTATTACCTTTTATATACATTTACCTAATCCATGACAAATCTCTATTCAGAAGTGTTGGTCTTCAGCATAAAGTTAAGTTTTTTAGCATAGGAGACAATGCTGTCTGAAGTCCTCTGATTTCCTGTTTTCCATTTGTTGCTTAAGCAATATCAAGCTGCTTTTATTTTGTAATGGGGTACAGCCAGGGTCCCCCAAAGAGGGATCTGTAATGGGGTCCAGAACTTGGGGTATTAAGAAATTATAAAATATAGGATATCCCCACCCCCACAAGTCTGAACTGGGGGATGAGACACAAGGAGCAGGACCATTGAGAGTTATTTTGCACATCAACAGTTGGTCAGCTTCATATCTGATATGCAAAAATGGTTATTTTACATATCTATAACAGCAGGCTAGCTTCATAGATTTGGTAAGTAGCTGTGGCCTTGCTTTGAGCCAGGGAGATGAGAGTGACTTCTGATGTAACTGGAAGGCAACTTCCCCTGGTTACCGCACCTGTGTGAGAGCTTGGAGATGGTCGCTCCACACCACAGGGCCATGCCTGCCTGGACGTACTATGGCAGCCTAGGAAAGCTGGAAAAATTGTAATGTTGGCAGGTGTAGCCAATTGTGGGAGAAGTTGGAAATGGAGATGCAGAGAAAGATTTGTGCCAGGATTTAAACCCAGGTGCGGCAATCATGTGGGGTGAACCATGTGGTTTCGGAGTTTGGACATTGCGATTGTGGGGCTCCCTTCACCATGTGGCTTAGGAAGCAGGAAAGCAAGATTGTATCAGCCATGCAGAGCTCTCTCTTAGCAGTTTGGAAGAATGCAGGAGAGATGTTGCAGAAAGGAAAGGGGTTAAAGGACTCTTGCTGGTGGACCATGAGAAGGTGACCCGTGGGTATGGATTCAGAACTATCGATCATGGCCACACAGCTGAGGGTGCTGGGAATGGTGGGAGGCCTGCCAGCTGAGCATAGATGACTGAGAAGAACCAAGACAAGTGAGCTGCAGACTTCTGTTTTTTTCTTCTGGAGAACGATATTTCTGACTGGCAAGTTCTGAGACTGGCGTCCCAGGGCAAAGGGGAAGGAAGGACTGTGTGTGCACGTGGGTGTTTTAAGGGGCTTTGGGATTTTAATGAAGACATTAAGTCATTACTCTAAGGCTGTATAACTTTTGAATAAATAGTTTCTTTCCTTTTCACCAAACTCTGGCTGGCACTGAGAGATGTAATTCTTAAGGGGAGCAGCCAAGGTGAATCTAGTACAGAGGAACCCTGGGGGAAAGGAGTCCATTCAGTAACAGTACCTTACCCACCCCCCACAGGTCTGTTCTGTAACAATTTTACACCCTGATTTTTATCCCCCTCAAACCTTTACTCATACTGCCACTTCCATAATTTCTTCAGTTTTCACTCATTTTGCTAACGCATCTCTCCTCTACTCCGCATACATATTAATATATTATTTGCTTGCTTAACATCCACTGTTTAAGACCCAGCTCTGGCTTTATGTTCTAAAAAAGTCCAGGCTAGATGTCCTCACTGTATAACACTCATTACATTTATCACATGGTATTACAATAATATTTTTAAAAGACAAATCATTTGATAGCAGGACAGAAAATAAAGGATCACTTGCAAACATAATAGCTTTCATTATCTGTCACTCAGACCTTTCAAATATTTCAAATATTTTAGCACTATTGTCCAGTGTGGCAAAGACTGGCTGTTCATCAAACCCATTTTCCTTTTCCCTTTCTCTCAGCTGAACTACATTTCCCAAAATCCTGGCAGACAAATGTGGCCACATGACTGAGGTCTACCAATGTGAAAGGGGTGGAAACAAAATGTGCCATTACCATGCCTGGTCCATAAAAGTCTTTCTCATGATCCATCTCTTTCTTTTTCCTCTGTTGCCATCTGAAGGCCGATGGCAAAGGTAACCTTAGGAGCCACATATTAAGGATTGCTGAGTTTTTTGTTAGTCTGGTTCCCTGAATAACTGTGTGAGGCAGAGTCTTTACCATCTCACTCTTCAACACTCTATCACTGCCAATAGACTTAATATGAGTGAGAAATAAACTTCTGTTTGGTGCCTTTTTAAATTATGACATCTAGTATTACCTTAATGAATATATACTGTAGTAACTTTGTTAAAATACTTTTACTTCTAATCCTTTCTTAGAAGCATTTGAAAGAAGTCTGAGAACCTTTTTACCTTCCCAAGGAATCATGTATCAGGACATGTCTGGGCAGACTACAATTCACATTTGTATCTGGGAAAGTTTACGTCAGAAAATGAACTGAGTCAAAGGTTCAATTCTTGATTTATCAAGCTGTTCTGTGTGTTAGGCAGTGCATGATGAAAAAAAAAGAAGTATATTACAAGATTTAGGCTTTAGTGACCACAGAAGGCAGAGAGAGACATATCATAAACATGGAAATGTTGATGGGACCACTTCTTTATATATTAGCTACTCCAACCCTCCTCCCCCCGCCCCCAGTTGGTAAACAAGTTCAGATGTTGATAGCTTAAGTTGGTTTCTAGTTGTGTTGGATCTCTTTACAACCTGAAGAGTTAGCTAATATGTCACAGTGTGACAAGGCAACCTCTGTGTTAGGCTACTTTGTACTTTGTAACTTCTGCGTTAGGACCCTGTGCTTCTGTGCTAGGACCCTGTGCTTTGTTCCTTTGTTTCCCATATAAGGTAGCTAGACCTAACTTCCACATTTAGCTTCTGTAACCTCGCTTTGCCATGTACACAGGGGGTCCAAGGCTATTTAAACCCCGGAAAGTTAGAGATCGGGACTCAGGATTTGGAGACCCTCTCCCCTGAGCCCTCACGTGTAATAAAGGATCGTGCTCCGTCATCTCTCCTGAGTGTGAGTTATTTTTCTGCAACAACAGCAGCCAATGAAGAGAGCCACAGCCTTCCACAGGACACACCCAGATTGAGACGTGAAGGATTCACAGAAAGGACAGGATTGCTTGAAGAAGTCTACATAGAGCCCTCAGCAGAGTGCCAATGAATGAATGAAAGATAGGGAGGGAGAAAAGGAGGGAGAGAGAGCAAGTGCCAAGATCAAGAAAAGTTGAGAAAGGAGGTGAGGGCTTTTCTAGGAAAAGATCCACATAAGCACTTCTTAGTGGCATGAAACAAGAACAGGGTCTTTCATGGACCTCTGGCTAGACCTCATGTGTTACCTACTTGGAGATGGGCTGTATAAAGCCCACTGGAACAAAATAGTCTTTCTATGGAAGGTCAGCCAGGCTATCTTTTTCAAGTAGGAGTGAAAGAAAGGTGTACTTTTCATTGGGATGCCCCCTCATCAGAACTGCTGGAGGAATGCAAGGTAGAAAGATTTGTAGGACGCTAGGATCCTACCTGGGATGACAGCTGGGGTGGAGGCTCTAAAATCAACTGAACATAATTCAGCCTTGGAACAAAGTGGCTGTCTCACCACCCTGCAATGATTTAATTCTTCTGATCTTACTTGCAACTGGCTGACTCACTTGAGGATCACAGAGCTTTCAGTAAGTTATCCTGATAAATCAGAGAAAACAATGTACCAATGGTTTAAAATCACTGAGAATAACTATATCTTACTATCTTCTCGATCAGTTATAATGTGCCGTGTGAAAACAGTGCTCAAAGCTTTTGTGGCCACGATCTTATTTATTTACATAATATTCCTAAGAAGTAGGTGATGAATAGCTGTAATAGAATTAGAATTATCTTCACTTAATAAAACAGACACGAGGCATTAAGCAACTTCCCTAAGGTTGCAAAACAGGAAAAGGTAGGACTAAGTTGAATTTCTCACCTCGAGAACACCAGAGTTAAAGCAGGAAAACTTGAAGTTAGATCCCTGAGACAAGACGGGACATATTTCAGAAATAATATAGACACGAGGCTGAATCTTTCTCCTTTCCAGGTGGATACTGGTAGTAGCAAACACTGTGTGGGAAGGCTGACTACCATACACATGTACCTCTGCTGGGCACTGGAAGGAGCATTCAGGTAGTGTCTCCTACAGCTCCCATCCTTGTGGAGCTAGTTCATGGGACGATGGGGAGATAAAGTACGCATACAAAAATATAGCATTTTGGCCCTGGCCAGGTTGTTCAGTTGGTGCATCATCCTACACACCAAAAGGTTGCCAGTTTGATCCCTAGTCAGGGCACATAACTAGGTTGGGGTGTGTATGGAGGCAACTGATATTTTTTTCTCTCACTTTTTTCCTTCCTCTCTCTCTAAAGTCAATAAACGTATTTTAAAATATATAACATTTGAGTCCTAGAGAGCAAGAAGTATCAAGGGGCAATATCTAATTAAATATATAGCAGTGGTAAAAAAACAGAAGTTTGATAAGTCACTTCATATTTATACATTTGTTCATTCATTCAACAAACATTTTGAGCACTCACTCTGTGCTAGCTGCTGTGCTAGGTCCAGGCGACACAGTGGTAACTAAAAGAGACCCAGTTCCTGTCCTCACAATGCTCATGGTCTATATGTATGCTGTTCAATACACTACTCACAACCACATGTGACATTTATATTTAAACTTAACTAATTAAAATTAAACAAATTTGGAGACTTAGATCCTCAATTGCCCTAGCCACATTTCAAGTGCTCAATAACCATATATGGGTGATGGCTGCATCACTGGAGGAGACAGATATACAGTATTTCCATTATTATAGCAGTTTCTGTTGTCTGAAGTTGGCAAGTTGTGGTGCACAGACCAGATCTTGCTCACCACCTACTTTTGCAAATAGTTTTATTGGAACACAACTACACCCATTTGTCTTTGTATTGTCTATGGCTGCTTTCACTCTATAATGGCAGAATTGAGTAGTTGTGACAGGGGTGGTATATTTAGCCCAGAAAGAAACAAATATTTAGTATCTGGCCCGTTACAAAAAAAGTTTGCCAATCCATGGTCTAGACAGAAATACAGATGCAGAACAAATAAAAAATAATAATAATAAATAAGTAACGAATAAGTAAGATTGCTGTGGAGTGGGTAGGATCTGACCTAATTCAGGAAATGACAAAAGCCTCCCTAAAGAAGATGGCATTTAAAATAAGAATGGAGTAATGAGTGGGGATTTACCAGGCAGGGTGTTTCTAGCAGCAGGAAGAAGCTGAAAATCTGTGGGAAAGGGATGGGGTTGTATGGCTGGGATAGTGAGGGGGCAGGTATGGCCAAATGTCAGTTCCAGGAGGGGAACTACATCTGTGTTGTCTATTGCTAGTGCTCCAGTGTCTAGGATGGCATCTGATGTGAAATACATATCCATTAAATGCTTGATGAATGATCAAATAGGTTGGGAGGTTATGCAGAGCTCATAAGCCAAGTTTAGAATTGCAGCCCTGATTCTAATAAGGGAAGCCATTGATGAGTTTTATGCAAGAGGTTGCTTATAATTTCTGATCAGATGTGTGTTTTCAGAAGGGCTCTTTCAGCGCTGTGTGAACACTATGTCTTCCAGGAGCCCCCACATTCAATGATTTACAGTGATTCAAGGTTGTGTGGTTGGTGATTTTAAAGTCTCTACCATTGTAGAAGAGGATTTGATGAAGCAAACACTTGTTTGGTTGATTTTGGACCTACCACCAAAAATCACAAGTGTCTTCTAAATGTCTTGAGTGGACAAAAAACAGGCATGCTTTGACATTACAATGAGGTGTGCTCCGTGGCATTCCTTCACCGTGTCAGGCAGCCATGACTCATAGGTGAGTTATACCAAGGTGGGGCTTCTGGAAGCACACAAAATGTGGTTCTGACAGTCACTTGGCTAAACTTAGTGGATTGAACTTGGAATACAAACAATAATTTTTTTTTGAGTCAAATTGAAACAATTTCTTCTTGCACCTCAATGATCTGGAACCCCACCCAAAACTTTCTATTCTGTAAAGCTAGATCAAACAGTTGCCAGCCATTCAGGAACACGAAGAAGAAGAAAGCTTTCCTACTCAGAAAGAAACTGGCTACACATTCAGTTATTGTTCCTTTTTTGTGTCCTTTAGGATTTTGCACATACTTATTCTTCTTGTTTCTCTGCCTGCCACTCTATAAAAACACACATGTTCATGCATGTCATGGGCAGTCTAGGAGCCCATACCTTGGTTTATCTTTTGCTTGCCTTTCAAGATAGAATGTGTCCATAAAGAAATAATGCTTAATTGGATATATTCATATCGCCTGGCTAGAATCTTTTGTTTTCATGGAAGGCAGAACATGGCATTTTATTTCCTATAAAAAGCTTTTGCTCCTTGGAAAAATAAGATCTTGTCTCTGAACAACCAAGTCATCAAGAATATTATATCCCAACAATTTATTTCTTTGCTTCCAAAAAAATATGCAAACATTCATGGTCACAGTCATAATTATTGGATTAACTTTTATTATCATTTGGCACATAATATGGAAAAAAAAGTAACTTTTCCAAGAGCAATGCTAATCTTGACTGTTTTTTTTTACCTATAGTTTTGAATCAACCACGTTATAGATCCAGACATTCTTTAAAATTTATTTATTTATTTATCTATTTATTTATTTATCTATTTAGCCATTATAGTTTCTGACCACTAAGTAATGGATGGGTACAAGACATGAGTCATCTCATTGGTATAATGATTAATGCTACATTTAACAAAAGAAAACTGATGTTTGCAACCTACTTATTTCAGTTTTTGAGTCATTTTCTTAGGTCACCATGTGGAGCACTTCTACCTATTTCTTTCTCAGTTTATAGGTACCTGATTCAGCAGTCTTGCTAAGAATGACCAAATGGGAAGCATGGCCCCTTAGAGAAAATACCAGTCTCTCTTTCATAAACTAACAAACCAACTCATAGGGTACATCAATTGTGAGATTTTCCTAGGTGTCTCAAATTATTTGCAAGGTTTGGCAAAACGTGTTAGTGTCAGTGGCCCCTTTATCTGTTTTTGGTTCCATGGTGTGAAAGGTGCTGCTCTGTAGAAGGCTAGCAGCAGAAACCGGTGGGTCACAGAGGTGTGTCTTGCCTATCTCATTTTGAGACCTTGGGCAAGTGATGGCACTTATTTGAGTCTCAGTTGCCTATTGATAAATGTGTCACTAAGATCTAGAAAATGAGATAAAATGCTTCTCTGAGATCTGAGATCAGTTCTGCCATTATTATTCAGGTGTTTGAGAAGATCTGGAGCCTAGTTTCTTTAGGACTAAGTATAGGATTAAGTGACTGACAAACAGCAAGCTGCAAGAAACCAGGGGTCCCTTATCATGTCATCAATGTCATTGCCTCTGGTAAGCTCAGCAAAGTAACTGAAAGGTGAATTGAGTATGTTCCCCACTGGATCCGGAAGCAAGCATTTATGATGTTATGTGTTTGAAAACAGGGTTGAAGCTGATCAAGGGCTCACAGAAAGGTGATTCTAAGGAATACTTATGCTATATAGCATAAGAAGAATAAAGGTAAACAATTTTTAAACAATGATTTATAGGAAATTTATGTCATGTAAACATCACTTTGTCACATGGCTATGGAAATCTAAGGTAGAAATTAATATTTTTCAAGGCTTTCAGAATCTCATGGATTAAAAACTTTTTTAGTAATACTGATCACCAAAGCTGCTCTTCTGAGCAAGTACAGTAACAGAAATAGCATTTTTTTCTCACTGTGAATTAAACTACTGAAGTCAAAGGTCCTGATTTTTTTCATCTCCTACCTGTTCTTGTTAGGAGCAGCTGATGGGGTTGCATGCACTGAATAAGGGCTTGAGAGGTGTCTAGTGCAGGCAGTTCTTTGAGACATTTTTGAACAAAAGAGTTAGAATTTCTGGGAATGTTTTCCACTTCTGTCCCCATCATCCACATGGCTTTGGTATCATTATTTTTCTTAGTCCTGGTTTTTTCATCCTTAAAATGGGTAAATAGCAGTTGTTCTGTCTACTTCACAGCAATGCTGTGAGGGTCTAATGAGATCCTGGATACAAGGATCATTGTACAGATATAAAGATCTTTGTAGTTTATGCTGAAAATTAAAGGTGCCGATAATTGGTTAAATTTAAAAGAAATAATTTTCTTAATTTTAGGTTCCCTAGAAGTAGACCCCAAGTAAAGGATTCAAATGCAAGTTGTTTATTTAGAAGGTAAGCACTGGTAGAGGACAAACAGAAAAGGATATAAAACCAGTGCATGCTGTGCTATCACCCATTTACTACTGTGGGCAGTTGGAGCTCACTTCTGGTGGGGACTCTGGGAAACAGTGTAGAACATGCTCAGAGTCACCCACCTGAGGGGTGGGGGGTGTGGGTGTTTATCCTCCTGTTCTGATCAGTCAATGGTTGAGGGCTACTCTTGGAGGTGTTGATTCTCTGGCCCTTCTAGCTCGGTGCACACTCTGGCACACTCGGTGCCAGAACAGGCTTCAAGAGCCTGGAGAAAGTCCTTGGGCAAAGAACGTGAGAGCTGGTCTTTGGAAATAATGCTTTGTACACAGAAATGGTAAAAGCTGACCCTGGTTGGTATGGCTCAGTGGAGTGAGTGCTGGCCTGCAAACCAAAGGGTTGCTGGTTTGATTCCCAGTCAGGGCACATGCCTGAGTTGTGGGCCAGGTCCCCCAGTAGGGGGCGTGTGAGAGGCAACCACACATTGATGTTTCTCTCCCTCTGTTTCTCTTTTCCTTCCCCTCTCTCTAAAAATAAATATATAAAATCTTTTAAAAAAAAGTAATGGTAAGAGCTGAAAGATGAAGTGAACATGGCACCAACAGGATCTGCTACTGTCATCATGATTTCATAACTGCACCACCTTAATACTCAGCCTTCACCTCTACATATTATTATTCGCTAATATCCAGTTCATTTTCATTTCAAGACATGCTGGTCTTTTACTCACGTATTCCTGACACTGTATTAAAGGCTGTGACAATATGCATTCCAATATACATCTTCTCTTTGTTTTCTGGCATGGTTTCATCAAAGAAAGGCTAGGGATAGAAATAAGCAGATTCCTGCAAAGGCCAACATTAACAAGAACTCACATTTATGGAGAGTTTCTTTTGGTCACTGGCACTCTCCTAAGTCTTTGGATGCACTACCACATGTCACTTACAACAATTCTATTGGGTAGGCATTACTATTATCCTCATCTTCCAAATGGGGAACTGAGGCACAGAGATATTATATCACTTACCCAAGGTTCCAGAGCTACCAATGTAAAGCTGGAATTCAAACTTAGGCACTGCCATGGAGAAGTCCTACCCCCAATTTCTATGTGATGATTTAGTTTATTAGGGCAGCAGGACTGTGGGAAGTGACAACAGGTTATATATACTAGGAGAAGGAGAAAACCCTGGTTCCACTACTTTGCAGCCATGTGGGTGACTGACCTCTTTAAAGCTCAGATCCTTATGTGTGAAATTTAAAAGCCTATTGTTGATTAACAATTATATTTCAAATAGCACAAACACGTGGTAGTTTTCCATGTGTAGTGGCAATCATTACTTTAATTAATATTGATTTCTCTGACATGGTGTCCTAAGAGATGCAAAAAAGGAAGTTCTCTACATATGGGCTCTTATTTTGGGAAACAGGAAAGAAGATGCCTTTAGTTCTCACATGAAACAAATGCAATTTTACAATATCAATTTTGAAATCAAGACTAAAGAATTTGCAATAGCAGATACCATGTTGAGTCTTCAAATATGCAGTCCCTGGCTGTTTGCTTTAAAAGCGTAGAGTTTTCACAAAAATGCTACTTCCCAGAGAGAGCCTTGGGATTGGGGACAAGAGGCTAAAGGAGTATCACATTGGTGTGACTTTGGAGGCAGCTGCTTAGGTTTACTGAGTTTTATTTCTCTATGTGTAAGAAGACAGGAGTTGGAGTGAAGTTGTAAGAATTTCAAAACCAAGTTCCTTTATTGCTAACTGGATTATACTAAAGACCAGAAAGGAAAATGGCTCTTGATCACTTTGGAACTGAATGTGTACAACAGGGAAACTTCTCTGGTGAGTCAGCCTTCCCATGAGCCCTTCTTTTCCGTCATTTGATGCTAATTTACATTTACTCAGACCCTTTATCCAGAAATTAAACTCTCCAACATTAAGTGAACAGTTTTGTAATGTCTTTCTGCAGTCAAAACTGTACTATGAAACCCTTTCCAATAAGAATAATGAAAAGGTAGTGCAAGGTCAAAATTCATTGAATAGTATACTTATGATTTGTGCATTTCATAATATGTAAATTTTGCCTCAAAGAAAGAAGAAAGAAACTATAAACACAAATTGAAGTTTAGTTAATGATATGTATGTGGAAGAGTTTAGGGATAAAGTGCATTGATTCCACAACTTCCTTTGAAATGCATAAAGCACAAGAACTGATGGATGGAAAGAGGGATAGATAGATGCGTAGACATGAGATAAAACAAATATAGTAAAATGTAGAATTTATAGTTAGAATCTAACTACAGAATTCAGGTGGTAGGTATATGAGTATTCATTGTGGAACTCTCTTAATTTTTCTGTAAGTGTGCATATGTTCACAATAAGATATCTGAGGAGAGGCATTTTTTTTTCTAGTGAAACATAGATCTAGTGAAACATAGAGGGGTTCTATGGGGCCAGCCTGCAGTACTAACTAAAGATTTAGTCTTAGGAAAGAAAATTTATCTAACTTTTTATAATCAGTTGCCTCATCTAAAAAAATGGGGATAGTAACAGTATCAAACACATAAGGATAATGTGAAGACCAAGTAAGTTAGTATTTGTAAAGTTTTTAACATGTAATGTGATGAAAAAGTTTGTCAAATGAAATTTTAAACATCATCTCATATACAGGGTGATTGGTGGGAAAGCAGATTGTACTGACTTTTCTTGGACATTCAACCCTGAGAATGAAGAATGTTATTAAAACCAGATGACAGGCCTGTATACCCTGAGGTATTAGTCATTTTCTCTCTAATCCAGGCATATTTCATCTCCTGCTAAGAGGTAACAGAATCATCAGGATTAATCAATAACTCTTAGTTTCTATTTTCATTTTCTTCAAAAAGTTTCACTTGCTTAAAGCATGTTCCTTGACACCAGGCTTGGAGTCTACATGATATCTGAATATCAGTATAAATTGTGCACTATTGTTGAATTGTAAATTAGTGCAGACACTATGGAAAACAGTATTGAGGCTTTGCAAAACATTAAAACTAGAACTACCATATTACCCAACAATTTTACTTCTGAGTATTTAACCAAAGAAATACAGAACTAACTGAAAAAGATATATGTACCGCTATTTTCATTCTGGCAGTATTTACCATGGACAAGGTATGGAAGCAACCTTGGTGTCTATTGACAGATGAGTGGATAAAGAAGATGTGGTACATATATACAAGGAAATATTATGTGGCCCTAAAATAGAATGAAATATTGCCATTTGCAACAACATGCATGGACCCAGAGGGCATTATGCTAAATGAAATAAGTCAGAGAACAGCAAATAGCTACTGATTGCACAAAATAATCTAGTGCTTTAATGATTTTTAAAAAGAGGGCAGTGAATATTCTCTAACAAAGTTCGGAAATCTGTAATTTAAAAGAGGTTATATACTATGAAATTTACAAAGAAGCCTGTGTATCATGTGTGGGGTCTTTTCGTCTTTTAAAGAACTAGGCTTGTAGATAGCAAATAGCAATTTGAATAACAAACCAAACAATCTGAAATGAGAGTTGTCACAAGCAATAGATTAATAAAAGCATGATTTTGTCCATTCCACAAATATTACTGAGCACTGACTAAAAACAGGCTCTGGCCTGTGTGCAGGGGATTCAACAGAGGATAATATAGAAATTCCTGCAATTGTGGAGCTCACTTGCTAGACAGGTAACAGATAGGAAATAAATTTGTGTGTGTGTGTATGTGTTTGTAGAAGGTAAAGTTCTTAAGTACTAAGAAAACAAGCACGAAAGGGAGGCAGGAAGTGAGGTTTGCCATTTTAGATAAGATTAAGATTACCTTTAATAGAGAAGATAACATTTGAGTAAGCACTTGAAGGGAAGAAGGGCACAGGCACCTGGATACCTGGGAAATATAAATGGGAGAGGAAGTGCCAATGACCCCAGGTGGATGGATGCATGGCGCTTATACCAGTGTGACTGGAATATATTGAGCACTGCGAAAAAGAGCAGATGAGTCAGAGAGGACCAAATCATGGGGCCGTATGGCCCTTGTAAATTTTGGCTTTTGCTTTGAATGAAATGGAAGCCACAGGAAAGATTTGGGCAGAAGAGTGACATCAGGATTTTATTTCACAAGATAATTTTGCAGTTGTGTTGAGGACAGTCTTGCAGTTCTGCTGGTGGAGGGGAGGACAGGGGCAGAAGAAGGGTATGGTGGTTTAAAAATATGTTCGTTAATTTTTTGATACTCTTCTCATTGAGAGGTGGGATGGTCCCTTCCCCTTGAATTTAGTGGGCTTGTTTGTGTTGACTTCAATCTATAAAGCAGGGTGGAAGTGAAGCTATCTTTTGAGGCTAGGTTATAAATGACCATGAGACTTCTTCATTTACTGGAAAATTCTCTTCAAGTTTCCATTGCTGGAGAGGATGCATGTGGCAATTTGGGCCATAGTCCCTGCTTGTCTTGCCTGTCTGCCATCCCAGCCTGGATGCCAGGTATGGGACTGAGGAAGCCATCTGGGAGGCAGATCCTTCTGACCCAGCCTGGACCCAGCCAACTGGTTCATCCTAGCTGAGGCCCCAGATATCACGGAACAGGGAAGCACAGTCCCCACTCTGTGTCTGAACGTCTGTGTCTGTTTCTGAATTTCTGCCCAGCAGAATCCATGAGCATAATAAAATGACTGTTGTTTAATGGCACTGTGTGTGGGGATGGTTTGGTATGCAGCAGCAGATAACTGGGACACCGAGAGAAGAAAGGAGACTCCTGAAACTGTCCAGGTGAGAGATCATGGTGGCTCAGACCCATGTGGTTGCTGCGAGGTGAGTGAAGAGTAGTAAGATTCTGGATACACTGTGAAAGTAAGATTATGAATTTTCTGATTGAATGTAGACTGAAAGAGAAGTCATCATGATGCCCAAGTTGCTGGTTTCAGCCCCTGGAAGGATGGAGTTGTCATTTGCTGTGATTGGAAAAACTATAAGAAGAAAAGGTTTGGGGACTGAGAAATGAGTATCAGGAGCTCAGTTTTAGACATGTGAAACTGGAGATGGCTTTGGATTATCCAAGTGGAAGTATCAAGCAGGCAACTGGAAATGACATATACATAAAGAGATGAGACAAGATCAGATGATCGTGGTAGATAAGCAGTTAGAAAAGAAAAAGAGTACAAAGACTGAGCCTTGGGTCACTCCATTGTTTAAAGGTCAAGGAGATGAGGAGGAACCAGGAATAGAAACTGCAAAAGAACAGCTAATGTTATAGAAGTGTCATATTCTGGAGTCTAAGAGAAGAAAGTGCTTTAAGGAGGAGGGAGTGAGTGATTACTTGTGTCATATGCTGCTGACAGGTCAAGTACAATAAGAACTGAAAAGCCACCATTGGATGAGAGAGGTTGAGGGTTTAAGATGATAATTTATTGAGCCCCTATTACATGGCAGACATTTTACTGCATGCACACTATTATAACAGTAGAGAAAGAGATGGCTGCAGGCTAATATTAGTAGAAAATAGCTATCATTTATTGAATATCTACTATATATCTGATAGTTATTGGGAGTCTTATATATACTTTCTCACTTCATCTTCATCATTGCCTTGTGAGATACAGTTCAGATATGAGGTTACCTGCTCAATGTGACACAGCTAGTAAGGGGCAGAGCTGGGTCTTAAGCTGAGTCCTATCTGATGTCAAAGTGCATGGTCTTACTAATATCAGTCTTCCTTAAGTGGTTTCCTGGGAAATCCTGAGGGGTTGGTTCTAGGGTATGAAAAGTCACTAGGACAGAAATATTTTCCTGGGAGTTCATTTTTACTTAAAGTTCTAAGGGATGGAGCATAAAGTACTTTTATGGTAAAAAATAGAAATATATTTTAGAGTAGAATGCAAAATTCTAATATAAGTTTTTAAATAAATGAATAACACATGTGCTTAATGCCTGAGTCACTTTGGGTTTTGTGTGGTTTTTCTCTGCTTGGTGAATCAATTTATGAGCACCTTATCTTATCTCCTCTGGAGAGGTTGATGTGCTGGTTTTTCTGGTCAGGTTGTGAGAGCAGATGTAGCCTAATTAGCAAAGGCATTCCATGACTGAGGTTCTTAACCTGGGATCTGAGAAAGTCAGAGAATATATGAACTCTCTACATGGAAAATTTTATGATTATGAACACATTTAGTTTTCTATAAAAAGTGTTTATCAGTTTCTCAAAGATTGTTGACTTTCAAATGGTTAAGCCCCACATGGCAGAGAAAGAAGTCAAGTATAACTTGTAGTTAACAGAATAATTATGATTTGCACGTAGCCTTTTCTTGGGTAACTCTGAAGGCCCAGTTACACCATATCTACAGAACAATAATGGCGATCAAACTTTGTGATGCATTGTCCAACAAAGGTTTCTGTTCACTTTCTGTGAAGTCTGAGAGATGAAGTTTGACTAGAAAAATACTGTCAGTTCTATGATATTTTGATGAATACTTTGGTACCTAATATTTAAAATTAGGCCTAGTCAAGAAATGTAGTATACGTGGTCAGTAATAATTGTTTCTCAAATTTGCACATTCCAGGATCAAGTGTTAATATAACAACTCAGGAGAATGAAGATACACCTTTATATCATCTATTGTTTTTGAAATATAAAATAAATTTAAATTAAGAGGAGCCAAATTCTCTGAACCATTCTTCTTAAATATGTCTGAGAAAATAGCACTTGATCTATCACCTCTTTTTTTCCTCACCCTTTTTACCTGTAGTTCAGAGATTACAGATTTGTGGTAGGTAGGAATGTTTCCTTGGAATCTACACTATTTGATTTTTAAAGGTTAAATGCCAACACTTAAAAATGAGGAGATCCTCTTCTCCCAACTCACTTGGATTTCCAACTAAAATCTGTCAGCACAGGACCTCATCTCCCTCAGGGCAACAAAGAGCTTTGTTAGGTAAACCAATTCTTACCACTTCTTATTGTTCCATTCCAGGCCCTGCCACCCTTCCAGGCATTTGCAATCTCAGTGTCTGCTGTAACCAAATGATCTTCAATGTGACAAAACTATTGAGTAGAGTAGCATTCAGATGGTGCTGTGATGGATAAAATAGAGTGTGGAGAACAATTTTGAATACTTCTCTGAGTGATGCCAATCATGTTTTTTTCCTTAAATGTTTAACCCAAATTGTAAATTACTTGGCCAATGTATTGGTTTTTAACAGGGTGGTAACAGTTCCTTCTCACATTAATTTACAGGTTGGTAAACTTTAGAATTCCAGTAAAAATATATTAATTCAGGCCAACTAAGACAAAGCTGATGATATTTAGTCAAAATATTAAATGCAGTGTATTTAAAAAATAAATATAGATTCCTTGGAAGTATTTAAATTAACATTAATCCACTTCTAACAGTGTTTCAAAAAATGTTTTTTAAAAAAACTTTAGCAAATAGATAAAATTAATTTATAACTGGAAGATACTAAATATATTTAAAAATCTATATTCTTTTAATTAAGAAAACACCTGCACCTGAACACACACACTCTCCTGCTCCAGTTATTCCTTCATAGATAATACAATAAATTACAGGCCACTGCAGGTTGAATACTTACACTTCAGATTTGGCAGCATTCAGATGATTATGGTTTTACACTGGTTTGAGTTCCGTATTATGGTCAAAATATTTGAGTTTGTTGTATTTGGCCAAACCAACTAGACATTCATCTTAAGCATATAGTTCTTATGCCAAAACACAAAATAAATTGAAAGCAAATGGATGGCCACTCAAATTCTTCCCTCAAAATGTAAATGTCAGCACTGAAAATGAGTACAATGAGATTGAAGAATAAATTTTCTAGAAATTTTAAAGAAATAGAATATCCATGTGTTCTCTTACTTGTTGCTGTTTAACAAGTTGCCACCACACTTAAAACAACAATCATTTGTTTGCTCAAGAATCTGTACTATGGGCAGGACTCTGCAGGGATAACTCATCTATTCTCCAGGAAGTAAGCATCAGTCAGAGCTGACATATCACAGGCTGGAGGATTCATTTCCAAGACAGTTCACTCACACAGTTTACAAGTTGGTGCTGCCTCTCAGCTAGGAGCACAACAAGGATCCTTGGTTTCTCTCAGCTTGGGCTACTCCTCCAGGCTGCTTAGGCTTCCTTCAAGCATGCTGGCTGGGTTCTAAGAGAGACTGTTCTGGGGGTACTGTGTTCAAACTATAAGAATTCTTTTAACTTGAGTCTCAGAAGTCCCACATAGTGCCTTCTGCCATATTCTATAGGCCAAGTAAGTTATTAGTTCCAGCCCAGATTGAAAGGGAGTAAAACAGATTTCACTTCTCAATGGAAAATATATCAAATAATTTGCAACTATCTTTGATTTACAGCATTGCATATCTAAGATATCACAATTACCAGGAAATGCTGTGCACGGTGAACTGCTTACAGCAGGGCGACCATGTGCTCATGAAGAAAGCTTCTGAAAGGCAGATTATTGCTAGAGCTCCATCTGGGGCTCAGTGTAGGTTTTTATGACTCAGGGTTACTGGTTTTCTTTAACTCAGAGTAGTTTAAAGTAAAAAAACAGGTGAAGACCACTACACTGATGCAGTGTGTCTGTGAGTGAACACTGCATAGTGAAGGCTTTGGTATGTGGCAGTTTGGAGTCATTTGCAGTAATAAGCTGAAATTTTCATTAACAACAGTGAAGCAAGCAAACAAAACAACCCACGATACCTTTAATTCACACTGGCTCTGCCCTTTAAGGCTCAATTTAGTTTACCCCTTCTTTGTGGAAGTAGGTATGAGTCTCGTTTCTACTAACATCTTGTGTTTAGAGAGATAGCATGGACGAAGAAATACACACTTGAGTTTTAGAATCAGGGAAACCAGGTTCCAACACTCATTTTGATGCTTCTGAGTTCATGACTTTGGTTAACTTAATAAAACTTTGTTTCCTCATCTCTAAAATGGATCTGACAGTAATAATATCTACCTTGTAGGAATGTTGTGAGATGATGAATGCAAGGCAGTTAGAATGCCTGGCACTTAGAAAGAACGCAGTA
The DNA here is from genome assembly GCA_004024845.1 of Tonatia bakeri. Lineage (NCBI taxonomy): Eukaryota > Metazoa > Chordata > Mammalia > Chiroptera > Phyllostomidae > Tonatia > Tonatia bakeri. The sequence continues at coordinate 33,073 of PVIA01002874.1, read as the reverse complement.
CGTATTAGGAATTACGCAACATGTAATTATTATTTTCTTGGTTACTTCCCAAGGTTTTTAACTATAGGCCAATGTATTAGGAGTTAGACCTTGAAAGTCTTGAATATTTGTGGTCACAATGAAAACATGATCCCCTTTCATTTCTTAGGTGTATAGGTACCTTTGTCAACTGGAATTTTCAGTTCTTGAAGAGTTTCTAGGTCTATTTTAGTGGGAAGCAGCTAATACCATGGGGTCCTGGTACTAAAAAGAGGTTGGGCTAAAGTTGTATAGTCTAGAGTTCGTGTTCCAGTTCTCTTATTGCTGGGTGATCTTGGGGAAGTTATGTTTTCAGAGCTCAATTTCCTCATCTATGCAGACAAGGTTGAGTCTTCATTTAGCATTACTGTTATGAGAATAATATGAGGCAAAAGAACCTGGCATGAAGAAGCTACCAACAATGCTATTTATTAGCTTTAATATTATTATGGAACTGATCAAAATAACGAGATTATTCTAACTTTCAACTTAATTTCATGCTTTATAAACATAACCTAAGAAAATGGACCTTTTTCCATCTTCCACAGAAGCTGATTCTAGCTTATTCCTTTCCTTCACTTTCTTTACTTCCTTTCCTTTCTTTACTTTTTATATTTCCATTTCTACCTCCTTCACATATTTTGCCAATCATTTTCTCATTTTCTCTTTAGTTTCTGGGTGTTTTCTGTGTTGGTTTCTAAAAGTTGTTTTATATATTAATATATTTGCATTTTGTGATATTAATTGCAAATATTTCCTGGTCTGTAATTTGCCCTGTGATTATTATTTTTGTTGTTGTGTTTTGCCATGGAGAAAGAAATGTTTGACTTTTATGTAGTCAAAATTTTTTGAGCCTTTCTTTTATGGTTTCTGCATGTGATATCTAGTTATAAAGACTTTTCCCATGCACATATTATTTTCAAATTTATTTTTTAAGCAATTTCATGGACTAATTTTAACAATTAAAAATAACATTCACCTGTTCACATGCTGGTATACAGACTATCTGATTCTTAGGCTATATAACATGGTTTATTAGTTGGCAGGGCCAGTCACCCCTCATAATAACTCTTTTAAATCTGTTGTTTTAACCTTGTTAATTTTTCTACATCAATTTTAACATCAGTCTGGTTCATAGAAATTATGTGTTTTATTTACTGGACTTACACAAATTTATAGTTTAACTTTGGCAGAATTAACATATCTTTCATCTTGAGTCTTACTATCTGTGAGTATTGTATGTCTTTTTACTTATTACAGTTTTTTTCATGTCCCTTTGTAGCATTTTAACACTCTTCATTTAGATTTTAAATTTACATTTTTCATCTATTCCTACATACTTCATGTTTCCCATGCCATTGTAAGTGGGGTTGTTATTTCAATTACACTTCTGATTGATTTTTTCCATTATTCTTTATGATTTTTTATGTAAATAGAACAATTACATTTTTTTCATGGTTTCTGCTTTTCCACTTTGTTGGGGTGCAAGGGGAACAAATCATGGTGACAATATCCAGCCTTGACATATCCTGCATGTTTCTTCCATTACTAGACACAGGTGGTAGGCTCTGTTTATGTTGTTTAATAACATAAACCAGTCTTCCACAGTGATTAGCCCATTAGGCCAGAGCTAATCCATAGTCATGTTCTGAAAATCACCAGAGATAACACCCACACAGCCTGAGAAAGCCACATCTGATCATGGCAGTTCTCTCCTCAAACCTTCATCACTCATGAATATATTGCATATGATGGCAGACACTCTTGATGCAACATCCAGATCCCCTTGCATTCTGATCATTTCTTTTATTTTTAAAAAAAGATTTTATTTGTTTATTTTTGGAGATAGAAGAAGGGAAGGAGAAAGAGAAGGAGAGAAATATTGATGTGAGAGAGAAACACCAATCAGTTGCTTCTCTTACACGCCCTGACTAGGGACCGAATCCGCTACCTAGGCATGTGCCCAGACCAGGGATTGAACCATTGCCCTTCCAGTTTGTGAGATGATGCCCAACCAAGTGAACCACACCAGTCAGGGCTGATAATTTCTTACTAAAAATATATTTAGATCAATTTTAGGGCTTTCTCTGGTGATGTATAAGCAGGATAAAAGCGCTATATGGTTAATCTTCCTGGGAGCATTCCTCAACAGATGATAGGAGTTGGTTGATAAACGAGGATCCTCCCCAAAACGGAATTTAATTATAAATAATTGTGTATTTATTCCCATATGTTTAAACTTCAGTCACCTTCAAAGTACTCTCCCTTTGATGCAATACCCCTATTGAGAGTTTTTTCCACTGCTCAAAACTGTTTTTGAATGCATCTATTTTAATGTCTTTTAGTGCTTCTGTCATTTTTTGTTTCATTTCTTTCACATCAGCCAAACTTTTCCCTTTGAGGACATTTTTATCCAGGGAAACAAAAAGAAAGTCACTCAGGGAAAAATTGTGTGAATAGGAAGGGTGGGGTATGGGGGTCATGCTGTTTGGTCAAAAACCTGCTGAACACTCAGCAGGGTATGGGCAGGTATGCTCATAAGTCACCCACCATGAAGTGGACAAATGCATTGAAAGAGTCTTCAAAAACAATTCACTGAAACTGCTGAAACAATTCACTGAAACAGTCTCTCACAACAATGCCAACTGGTACAATATTGATATATATGTGTTCCTAGAAAACTCACCTATAGGGGAAGCCTATGCTACAAGACGCCCACTTTCCAGAAGATAATTCTGGGTTTTTTGTGTCCCCCCATATATCTCTTTTACTTGTGCCTTAGTTGGGACAACTTTGATGATGATATATGTTCTATATCATCATTTAGATATCTTCGAAAATCTGGGCCCCAATTTCCCATAGTGGTAACCTATTCATGAAAGTATTGGCTTCCTTCTCTTCTGTGTCTCACTTCACAGCTACCCTAATTCCTGGGTTCAACTTTCAAATAAATTTCTTGTACTAGAATCTTTATCTCTGGGTCTGTTTATTGAGGAACATAAAATAAAACAAAGGCATTTTATAATCTTATCCTACCTACTTTTACAGCCCCTTTGCCTTTTTCTATTAAGCATCCTAAACCTGGTCTCATTAGCCCAAACTCCAATGCCCAAACATATCATGTTCTGTTGTTTTGTATCTTTCTAAGAGCCTTTCCCTCTGTTAGGATGGCTTTCTATGACTGTGTACCTGGCTATTCTGTTTTTTTAAGACTTGGTTCAAAAGTCATTCTGTCTAGAGTGACTTTGTCTTCCTAGCCAGGGCCAAATGCCCTCTCCTCTATCCTACCAAGCATGGTCCATATATCTCTGTCATGATGGACCATTCCCCAAGGCAGTCACAATAATCTCACCAATCCCTCACAACCTTTGCAATGTGACTTTGCAGATACTCATTAAGAAGCAGAATCTAGCCCAGGCTAGTGCAGCTCAGTTGGTTGGGAATTTTCCCTCAAACTGAAAGGTCACTGCTTTGATTCCTGGTCAGGGAACATACCTGGGTTGCAGGTTCAGTCTCAGGCTGGGGCACATACAGAAAGCTACCAGTCGATGTTTCTCTCTCACATAGATGTTTCTCTCCCTCTCATTTTCCCTGCTTTCCTCTCTCTTTAAAATAAAAAATCAAAATTAAAAATTAAAAGAAAAAAAGACCAGAGTCTATTTCCTCTACCCTTGCATCTGGGCTGATCTTGTGACTGGCCTTGATGACAGAACATGGTAAAAGTAAGCCTCTGCTTTAGGAGGACATGCATTTTCCATTTTCACTCTTTTGGAAGCTAGCCTTCATGTAAAGAAGAAGCTTAGCTTACTCTGCAAATAATAAGATACCACATGGAGAAGGTATCATTGTGAAAGAGATACAAGGTGCCTTGTGCAACAACCAGCACCAAGGTCTCAGACATGGGAGTGGGTCCTTCTTGGACACACATCAAACACCACATGGAACACAGATGAGCCCTGCCTAAGTTCCTGGCCCACAAAAATCATGAGCAATACAGTAGTTGTTTTAAGCTATTGAGTTTTGTGGTGGTTGTTATACAGCAATAAATAACTGCAAAGTCTATTATAGAACTCACCATTAAATACTATAATTACTTGTTTACTTGTCTGTCTTTCACACTTGTGAACTATGCATAAATGGGGACAGAATATTTTCATATTAATAGCTGTAATATCTGACATACAGGAAAGCTTTACAATGATGATCCAATAAAAATAATGGGGGCTCAGCAGGGAGGTCACAGAGAAAACTTGTTACATTGGGATTCCTTTTTTTTAAGGAAATGAGAACCAAAAACCAAATATACTAGGAAATAATTATAAATGAGAATGAGATAAAAATTTAGAGTAATTAAAAGAGATTTCCAAAGCATTTTGTTCATGGATTCTCTAAGACTTGGTGAGATTCTTGACCTCTATTTCAATCAGTGTGCAGCCTAGATGAGACCTGCAGACACTAGTATTCACAGAAGCCTGTCAGGCAGTCACTGCTGTGTGCAATTGAACTATCAGTTATGGTTCTCAGTGTCCAGGAGAAGCTTATGTCATAAGAGGGAAGCAGATGCACCAGGACCCTGCAGGTCTCAAGAGAATATAGTAAGGTGTGGAGAAAAGGAAGGTCAGCTTCAGTGGTTATAAGTTTTCTGCTAATAGGTAAATCACAAACCTTTAAATATGTCTTCACATGTCTCAAGGACAATAGAGTCTTAAAAAACATTGGTGCCTGAATGAATAAACACCAGGATGAGCAGCTACCATTTAGGAGCCATTGTAGGGCACTTTGTCATGTTACAATGTTGAGGGTCAAGAGCACATTGAATTAGAAAAATTCTAACCCCAGGGCATTTTCATTTGCTAAGAAAGGAAATGATCAGGGAAAATTTTAACAGTTTTCTTTCATGTCTTCGGATCTATTTCATAGAAAAAAATGCAGACTCCATCCCATGAAGATACCTCTGAGGAAACGCAATATTAAGAGCACCAAAGACACAATGACTACCTTCCTAGCTTCAGGCTCTCCTAATAAAATTTATGGCCAGATCCAAAATTCTGAGTGGAGGTGTCAGAGCAATTATATGGAGATTAAGTTAATGAATAGAAAATTAAAGAAACTATCAAGTTTGGATGAAGACATTAAGGGTCCTCTGTCTGTTATGTGGGTATGCTCATGAGGAGGGAGAACAAATCCTCTAGGACAATAGCTCCATCCATTAGGAGTAAGAGGTAAGATAACATATTAGAAGTGGACAAAGAGCCTTAATCAGTGATGAAAACCAATTATCAGTGCATCCTCAGATCATATGAGGTTTAAAAGGAAAAAGAAAAGACAGTACAGTCAAGTTCCAAAAAAAAACCCAGAGAGGAACTCTAGGTTTCCAGAATGGAAAGAATCTGGTTCCCTTGACAATCAAGGTTGGGGAAGTGAGCCTGGCCCCCAGTGCTAGGGTGTGGAAGCAAGACTGCATGGGAACAAAGGAAAGGAGGGCTCACGAGAGACTGCCTAACACTGTTTTTTAAAATTATTATTTTTTATTCAGGAAACCCTGTGTTAACAGAATCTTACAGGGTACCCCAATATATAACAGAGACAAATGCATTGCCATGTGGTTGCAAGAAAGCAGGAAGAGTAAGGGGATCTTCGGAGGAGCTGGTAGGAGTTTAGATGCCGCTTCATGGGACACTAGGCTGGCAGAACGTACTTGGAAGACTACTGGCCCAGGACATCTGTAAGCCTTTGCGGATTGCTTGTCTCCTGTCCTGGTTTTTTGGTCAAGACCCAGTTTGTTAAAGGGCCACTTGGCAAAATAGACTAAAACTATAACTGAAGATCATAACAGTGAAGACAACTTCATCCACATTGTGGCAGGGAAGAAGGCCCTTATCTATCCTTCTACACCAAGGTCTCAGCATGGTTTATTCTTTCTGGAAAATATTTTTCAAGCAATGATTGAGGCTCTCAGTGGTTGCCAGTTCTAACTTAGTAACACCTAAATTTATCTGAGCCAATAGGTTCTGGATGGTCCTTCGGGAAGAGATGTTGGAAAAGGTAACAGCACCCTTGATATTTCCTGTTGCTCTCAGAGAAGCCTCAAAGTCTAAGTCTACTTAGTAATGAAACTTTACTTAAGGAGCACTTAGTAATGAACCTTTAAGATACTAGCTTTTGTCCTTACTTAGGAATGGTTGTAACCATGTAGCTAAGTGTCTAACCTCAGTCACTAGAAAGTGGTTACAAACCCAAGCTAAGTAAAGAGAGAGAAGAATGGCTTTGAGGGCATCTCAGCGCAAATGAGAGCCCTTAGGGTCAGAATGTTTCAGAGGGTGAGTGGGAAAGTGTCCAGCATCACAGGCATTTCAGAGACAAGGAGCATCTTAGGTGATAGTCTGAATTGACACAGTGACAAACAGTACAGATTATTATGACTGTCCTCATACAAATGGTGGAGTTGAGTGTTTTCTCGTTACATTGTACTAGGTTTCAGATACTCAGCTGGAGAGTCCAGGCCTCAGATTTTCAGTAGACACTTTTAAGGGTAGGGTAATGCAATTTTTAAAGAGGTGACCACAACCTATTTACATACAGCCTATGCTCCAGAGTGCCCCCTCCCCATTGCCCCTTTACCTCTTCCAACTGGAGGCACAGATTCAATGTACTGAGTGGGGGACTGGCTCCCAGCAAGCCCAACCTGTCTTGTGATCTTACAGCAATCTGACCTTTCCTCTGGGCTGGGTGGATGCTGGTGTTCTGAGGATGGATGAGTGATGGAGGACTGCAAAAGTTCCCTACCCAGCTTCTCATTTCCCAACAGTGAAGCTACCTGTTTGGCTATGCTAATTTGCTTCTGAAGCAGGTGAGCTCACCCCTGCTACTCAGAGCAGTGAGCCAGGGCATCGTGTGGGAAATGTGGAACTGCCTTTTTACAAGTAACTCACAGAACCCAGCTCCCTCTTTGAATAAGCGGACGATATTTCTTAAGTTCCTTTTTCTCAAACATTCTGCCATAGCAGGAGCCAAAAATTGTATCAAATGGGAAAACAAAAGACTGTTTGGTTTCTGTGTGGAGCAGGTAACAATAAGCCACACTTTCTGAAGTGTCTTCAAAAGGAAAGCCGCGATGTCAACTTTCAGAGAAAGGCTCTGGCCCAAAACCAAACTGCAAGCTACAACAATGCTCCACTAAACATCAGAAGTAATTCCTCTTTTATCCGGAGAGGCATTTCTCACGTAGAGGGAGAAATGCCATTCATACCACATAATCTCAGCAACTTTCAATTTACTTTAGTTCAATGTACTTCCTCTTTCTTACGAAGCATAACGAACGTAGCCCATGATAAGTTCTTGATGGACTGAAATTTAGCTGAAAAGTTTGCATATTCACAATTCTGCCCCCCCCCCAAAAAAATTCTGTCTCTGCTTGAGTGACAATAAAAGTCAAATAGGTACTTCGTATTTTCAAGATTTAAAAGGCTCTTGGGGCTATGTATGCCCTCTCTTATACAGAGAAGAAATTCTCTCTTTAACCCACACCTAAGCCATTTGGTAGCCAAGTATTTGAAATGAGCTGAAGTGAAGAGTCAAAACACAGAACACTTCATAAAAAGGGCTTTCAGTTAAGACAGCTTCAAAAAGCTTTACAAAGAAATATTGAAATAGTCTGGTCATTTGGAGTCAGGGAGGGATTGCCTCTTACCTGGGCTTCTTTCACTATTCCATTTTTTGTACAGTTTCCATTCCGTGAGCTGTCACTCTGCTTCTTGTGATTGGGTAGTTTTCCATTGCAAACAGCACCACCTCCAGAATTGGCCATCTGTATGAAATGATGGAGCCCAGCAGTTTTTTCTTCAGTGCTTCTCCGCAAGCTGCAGTTTTGAAATTAGTGAGGGGATGGCATAAAGCACTTGGGGCTGAGTCTTTGGAGGAATCCTACCAATCAGGCTTTTCCAGAAGAAGAGCAACAATCTATCTTTTGGTCAGATCTTTGAAACTAAAAACAAACGGTTACCTTTCCACTCCTCAGCTCAGAATGTGGCTTCCACAGCAACAAACTAGCTCCTGAAGCTGCAGAGAGATTGCCCAAGGACTGTGGAAATCAGGAGACTGCAAAACCAGTGGTGAACTATGAGGGGGCGGTCTGGGAGGAGGAAAATCTTTTAAAGGCACACACACACTCACCTGGAGTCTTCTACATACATACAGTCAGTACTGAATTTATATCTATTCCCCACCTTCCCCTTGTGCATTTAATTACATTTTCTTGGTTGTAAATCAAGCTCAAAGTCAACATTTCTTTTTGCTGTAAAATAACATGCAGAAGTAATTACCAGGAGCTGGAGGAAGGAGAGAATAGGAAGTTACTGTTTAATGGGTACAGAGTTTTAGTTGGAGAAGACAGAAAAAGTTTTGGCAATAAATAGTGTTAATGGCTGCACACCAATATGAGTGTACTTAATGCCACTGAACTGTAAACTTTAAATTAGTTAAAATGGTAAATTTTATGTGCTGCATATTTTACCTCTATACAAAAGTGGCAAAAAAAAAAAGAATATTCAGAACCCATCTATTGTTAAATCTACCTAATACTTAACCTAATGTTAAAATTAACAATATAATGAGAGGCAGTAACTCACAAAGAATCCCTGTAAGACGGAAGTCTAGGAGACAGAATATTTGGTTTCTTATCATGGCTGTATTACCTTCATTTTGTGACCTTGGGGGAATTTTCTGTCTTTATGCCTCACTTTCTCCACCCATAAAATGAGATCAAGTATTTTTGTGGGCTAATGCCTGATGAGTGGTAGGAAAACAAAACACTGGTCTGGCTGTGTTACTGACACAGGTGTTGTGAAGCAGATGGTGACCGCAGCATCCCAGTCTGGATCAGTTCCGGTTTACTTGTTAACTCAGTCTCTCAATGCAGAGGTCAGAGGTCTGTTGTCTCTTATCAAATGGCATTGTAGTGATATGGTTAACAGTGTTAATCATTTAAAGCTCGTTGAGTCCTCCCAAATCCATTTTCATTGTTTTTTTGAATCAAGGATTCTTTAACAACAGACACTTAGAAAAGTAACCCATTTATTGGGTCAATGGACAAAAACAAAGAGAAAACAAAAACAAAAAGATGAGAGCAGCCCATGTTGTCACAGCCTCATTTCCTGGTTCTCAGCTTTGGAAAGGGTTTCTTTCCCCTCCAGAAAGAGGTGGCTTACAGACAAGATGGTGATCATGCTTTTCTTAACCACAATTTGCATGCAAAAGTTAATACCAAGTTAATACCCTTTGTGTCTCAAGCTCAGAATTTATATTACATCTCCTTTAGCCATTGCTGTGGGAGCAGACTGAGTTTTTTATTGGTCTCTCTCTTCCATCATTATTACACTGGGATTTGGGAGCTAACCCTGTGTTTGTGGCATATTTCCTCGAGAGTCTAGACTTACCCAAAAGATTGGTGGAAGAGTAGAAGGCAGAGCTGGTAACTGTTGGCCCGACTGGCTCAGCTTCCTGAGAACGCCAAGTTGAAGACACTGTCATTTTGACTGAGCCTTACTGACCTGTGTGTAGAAAGTCATTTTTAACATGAGGGTTTTGAGATAAAACCAAATTCTGAACGTCAGATATGTCTACTCCTTCTCCTTTTCTTTTCTTATTTTCCCTTTCTCCTATTTTTTCTCTCTCCTCTTTTCCTTCTTGTTTGTCTTTATTTTCTTTTTACAAAGAACAAAAACTATACATAAAAAATCTCAAAACATAGATGAAATCTGCTTCCTTTTCTTTTCCTAATCACAAATTGCCAAGGTTAGATAATCACACATAGACATTCAGGAAATGTCTACCACATATGCTCACACTTGAAACTCTTCTACTTGCCATATTGATATGTGTGAATTGCTGTGTGCACAAATTCATCTGAATATCCCAACCATTCGACATCAGATACTGAGGATGGGCATATCATTGGTGGTTCATTGTTTTATACCATCTCCAGTAAAAAAAATGTGGAAGTCTGTTTGAGTGAGTGGTAGCTTCGAGTGTAATCATATTGGTTGTTTCTAGTGTGAATGTTTATGTTCCCCTCAGAATTCTTGTTGAAATCTTAATGCACAAGGCAATGATATCATAAGGTGGGGTTGTTAGGAGGTAGTCAGGTCCTGTCATTAAGATAGAGACCTCGTAATGCAATTAGTGCTCTCATAAAAATGTGTCAAGAAGTTCCCTCACCCTTTCAGCCACATGAGGTTATAGCAGAAAGATGCACCTTTAGGAAGCAGGTCTTCATGAGACACCAAATCTTCTGCAGATTTATTTTGGATTTCTCAAGCCTTCATAGCTGTGAGGAATAAATTCTGTTATTTGTGATCTGTTCAGTGTTTGATATTTTGTTATAGCAACCCTAACCAGCTAAGACATTGATCAACAATAAAACACAGACCAATTATTATGATTCGATGCCTCTGAATAACTAAGTGTATTTTAGATCAACCAGTAAACCCAACAATGGTTTGAATAACTATCGTATATTAGGTTATTTGCTAAGCCTTTCATTAGAGCGATGAGTAAGACATAGGCAGTCTTCACCTTCATGAAACGAAGAGTTAACAGCACCTGCATATCTTCTACTCAAGATCTCTCATTAAACGTAAAAATAAACCTTTCATTTAGTGTATTAAGGATGAACACCAAATTAGTTAATGACCTTGTGGTACTCTCTGAAGGGATATTTTTGTCCAGATACCAGCTTCTAAGGGTAGGCAAGAAAGTGAAGTTCAGAGGCTTGGTAATGTGTTCTGAAAAAGCTTTGGGAAACACTTGGAGATGGAAAGTTGGTAGAAAAGAGGAAATGAGCAAAATCAATGGTCAGAATTGTACAGTGTCTAGAAATCTATTTGGTGAATTAATCTTTACTTACATAATGGAGGGTAAAGATGGTGCAAAAACTAAAATTCCAGCAAGTGAAGTGGCTTTCCAAAGCTGCAAGAATATGTGGCAGAAGTAGGTCATGGATGCTATGTCTCTGAGTCCAGAGCAAGTCTCCTTTCCCTAATACGATGATTTCTGTCCCTCAGCTGTTTTTTTTAATACATCGATCAAGAAGAAAAATAACAGAAAGTGATATGATTCCGGAAATTTCATTGAATTGGCCAAATAACAAAAATAGTTTATTTTGCCTTTCTGATTCATTAAAATCATGTCACCTATTAAATAGAGGCAAAAATCTAATGACATCTCAGTGGGCTTTGATTGCCTGGGATTCCTCTACAGGTAAGTATTTACATTTTCTAAAAAATTTAGTCTGCAAAATTCCCAGTGTAAAGACATTTTTTATCAATAAGTTGTAACTATCATGACATAGAAGGCCAGATACCAACATTACAGATATCACATGTCAGGGTTTTTCTTCTTTTTTTTCAAAACATGGGCTAATAAGATGGCAATGCTCTTTTAAATTAAAAAAAAAATCATGTTATCAATGACTACTGCCCAAGGTCAGCAACAGTGGAATATTTCTGCTTTTCCTCTAAGAACTAATGTCCACGTAAGTCCTTTTGTAGCAATTACCTTCAGAATGTCTCTGAGCAAAGAATAGAGTTTTATCCTACTTTGGATGTCATAACTCTTTGCCTATGAAACTGAACATCTATTTTTAAGTCCAAGATTCAGACTCTCAAAATATAGAGCTGGATACTTCTAAGAACTACTCAAGAACCACTATTATCACTTTACTATTCTAGATGTTTGAAGATGAGCTTCTTGAAACCAGTGTATTTTGGGATAGCTATCTGACTGTTAATTCACAGAAGCACTTCTATACCTGCCAAAATTACTGTATTTGTTTCCTTGGGGGATCTTATTTATTCAAAGCAATGATGATTTATTTAGGTGGTTTTAAATTAATATTTGGTATGTTACAAAACTGACAACCTAGTTAAGTTCTACCTATAAATCTTGTTGTAACTTCGGTATAAATTAAGAATAATTACTTTTGTGATTGTTAACTGACGTGATTAACATAAGTTGAATAGGCTAAATTCTCCTTAAACAAAAGTGACACATAAATTTAGTTAATGCATTGCCTTAAAACATTTTAAATTTAATTGATTAAATGCCTTTAAAATTTAAAACGTCAACCCTAGTGATCAATGGGGTGACAGATGTTGCAGCCAGATCACCCTGACATCACAACAGCATGGATGGAACTGGAGAGCATTTTGCTAAGTGAAGTAAGTCAGGTGGTGAAAGACAAATACCATGTGATGTCACCTATAAGTGGAACCTAGTCAACAGAACAAGCAAGCAAAATATAACTAGAGACATTGAAATAAAGAACAAACTGACAGTGACCAGAGAGGATGGGGGAGGGAATAACAGGGGAAAGAAAGAAAAGGGTCATCAGGGGACATGTATGAAGGACCCATGGACTGGGCCAGAATGGGGAAGGATTGAAGGTAGGCAGTGCAGGTGGGTGGGGTGGGGGAAAGTGGTGACAGGAAAATGGGGAAAACTGCACTTGAACAACTATTCCCTGTTGAACAACTACTTGTAAAAGTAGGTTTACAGTTTTTCATATGGGGAATATAGCAATTAATAAATAATACAGGGTTAACTGTTTCATATACACACAACTGTAAACCTACCTTTGCCCCATTGTACAGCAGGACTAGCTACCCAATATTCAGGCCTGGTACAATATTAAAATGTGAACCCTTTGTTCAAACAAGAAGCAGAACTTTGTAGCATCCTGGAACCTAGCTCAGGCTCCTTCCAGTCATAACTCTTCCCAGATTAACCATTATGCCAAATTCTAACAGCACAGATTAGCTTGGCCTTAAAAAAATTATATCAATGGAACAATGCAGAATATACTTTTTATGTTCAGCTTCTTTTGCCCAACATTATGATTGTGAGACTTTTCCATATGCTTACAGGTAATTGTAATTAGTTTATTCTTGTTGAATAAACTTCATTGTATAGATTCTTAAAATTGTTAGTACTAGTATCATAGTAAGGTTAATATCCCCCCGAATTTTTCTCATTCATGAACACATATAGACATACCTGTGTACATATAGACAGAGAGACAGACAGACACACACATTATGATGAATTCCGTCACTCTGGATGAAGGTGGGGAAGGGGCTGTTGCATACTAATTGGGTTTTGACCTTTGAATGAGGTGTCTGTTGCCCATAAAGTGCAATGTGTTCCATCTCTGGAAGACGTTGGTTGACACATTTAATCACATTGTCTTCTCTTCCAAAATGGCTACATTTTTTTTTTTTTTTCTTTCTGTGAGGGAGCTAGTGCCGGGAAACTTTAGCTGAAGACATGCCAAATGTATATGTAACCTGTTTTTCCATTTCTGGGAGCCTGACAATTTTTCCTCACTCCATTCCCTGTTAGTTGGTTTTTATTTTTTGCCATGAAGAAATCACACATATATAATGACTTGTGGAAAACTTCACAGAAACACCATGCAAGGAAGGTATGCATCAATTACACTTTAGCTTGTTTTGAATGCAGGGGAATGCCATCAAATACTTGCTTCTGTTTTTAAAATTTCCAAGATTGATCTTTATTATTTTTAATTGAGCCATTAATATACAATTAATATACCATACAATCCACTCATTTAAATAATACAATTCAATAGTTTTTACTATACTCACAGAGTCGTGTAATCATCACCACAATTTTAGAAGATTGCATTACCCTAAAGGAAACTCCATATCCATGAGCACTCACTCCTCATTCTTGCTTCCCTCTCTCCTCCCTTCCCTTCTCTCTCTGCCTCTCCTCCCTCCATTGGCCCCTAGCTAGATAACCACTAAGGTAATTTTTCTCAACATTTTTACCATTGTACTATTTTGGAAATTTTGTATCAGTAGAATTATATACTTTGTGTTCTTTTGTGAATGGTTTCTTTCACTACTTCATTCCTTTTTCTGGCCAAATAATATTCAGACACATCATATTTTGATGGATAGCAAGATTGTTTCTACATTTTGGTTATTACAAATGATGCTTCTGTGAACATTTGCATACAGGTTTTTATGTGGAAATACATTTTTATTTCTCTTGGGTGTGTACACAAGAATTGCTGGGCTATATGTTAACTTTATGTTCAACGTTTGAGGAGCTACCAGACCGTTTTCCCAAGTGGCTGCATCATTTTACATTGCAAACAGCCATGTGTGAGGGTTCCAAATTCTGCATATTCTCTTTAAAATTCACAATTATTTGTCAGTTTGATTATAGCTATTGTAGTAGGTATGAGGTAGTATCTCATTATGGTTTTGATTTGCATTTTCCCGATGCCTAATAATATTGCACATCTTTTCATATGCTTATTGATTATATCTATGTTTTCCTTGGAGAAATTTTTATTCAAAATCTTTGCCTGTTTTTAAATTGTGCTGTTTTTTTATTACTAAGTTTTAGGAATTCTTCATATATCTTAGCTTCAAGTGTCTTAATAATGTGATTTGCGGATATTTTCCCATTTTGTAGGTCGTTTTTCTATGTTTTTTCTTGGGCAGATGATTTTTTAAAAAAAAATCCTTACCTGAAGATATGTTCATTGATTTTAGAGAGAGAGAAAGGGAGAGAGAGACAGAGACAGAGAGAAACATCAATGTGAGAGAGAAACATTGACTGGAGGGTTGCCTCTTGTACATGCCCTGACTGGATATTGAACCCACAACCTAGGCGTGTGCCCTGACTGGGAAACAAGCCTGCAACCTTTTGGTGCATAAGACACTCCTGGACAGGATGCTTTTTAAAAAAAAATTCAGTTACAGTTGACATACAAGGTTACATTAGTTTCAAGTGTACAACTCAGTGGTTAGATGTTACATAACTTACTAAGTCATCACCTGATAAGTCTAGTAACTTCCCTCTGACACCATACACCGTTATTACAATATTATTTACTATATTTCCTATGCTGTGCTTTACATCCCCGCCTTTTTACTTTCTTGATGGTGCCCTTTGAAGCACAAAAGTTTTTAATTTTGATGAAGTCAAATTTATCTCTTTTTCTTTTTCACTTGTGCTTTTGGTGCCATTACTCTTATTCTTAAATAAGATTTCAAAGCATTTTTGAACTGTTAATGCTTAAAAATTAATTGTATTATTTTCCTTAAACTTGATATCTTTGCTATATTTTTAGGGAAGGACTTTTAATGGCAAACCAGTCGATGATATTCTGTGTTTTGGGGAGGTTGGAATTCTTACTTGTTACCTAGTGCTAGGCTTAAATAAAAAAAAAAAAATCTTAAGTGGACTTTTTCTCTAACAAGGAATATAGGGTTGACCTGCAAATGAAAGACCCTGGGATCAGCCACAGGATAAACATGTTTGGTAGCTGATTGGCATCTTGGCAGACAAGATAAGAAGATATCAAGACAGCAGTTTTCAATCTTTTTCATCTCATTGCACACACGAACTAATTACTACAATTCTGTGGCACACTAAAAATATATTTGTTGCCAATCTGAAAAAGATAGTCATAATTTTGACAGACTTAAAAAAATATAATAGTAATTACCTACTCTTTTTGTCCCAAGTGACTTTTTTAAAAATCAGGCATTTATTATTGTATATAAGGATTTCCGTTACCAAGAATTAACCAATCAGACACAACCTTAATATGCAGTGTGATGAATAAGATGTGGCTCTATTATGATCTATATGTTTATGGTTCCGGACAGGTCATTCACTCTTGACAGCTGTTTTTGTATTGGCTGCTGTCATTTTTTAATTTGACAGTCCAAGGGAAAAGAGGTCAGTGCCTCTGAGTAAATAGTCAGGTATTGTATTTAAAAAAAATTCTTGTGGCGTACTGATTGAAAATTGCTCTCCTGAGGTAATCAGTCTAGTAGTACATACTTACTGAGTCTAGGCCCCGGGCTGATCTAAGTGGTGTGGGATGCTGATAAGTTGAATGAGCTTTGTTTTGTTTAGGTGTTATAAACTAGGTGTAAGATATATATCTAACATAGGGAACAATTTATAAACAATCTAATTCCCAGCATATCTAATTTAATGCTCTTCAAGTAAGTCCTCAATAAATATTTATGTAATTAACTAAAATATAACATAGAATCAGGGACTAAATTATGTGGTATGGATTACAGTCATGGTGTGATCTTGGGTAAGTCACTTCACATTTCTGATCTTCCATTTATTCATCTGTAAATGGGGACAATAATAACGCTTAGCTCAAAAGGCTATCAGGAAGGGCAAATGAGACACTGCGTGTGCAAGTGTGCATGTAACTGTGAGACTCCTATTGCTGTGAATGCAGGAGTAGAGGCAGCACAGAGGAGTGGTTCAGACATACGGTTTGGAATTAAACAGAACTAGGCACACAGTATCTGTGTGCTCTTGGACACCTTTGTAAAACCTGTTTTATGATATTGTTGTGTGGAATATTTTACATGAGATAAGATATGCAAAATACTGAACACAGGAGGATCTTTTAGGTTGGGGGTATCAACCTCACTTTCACCGGGGGCCACATCAGTCTTGCGGGGGCCATATTAGTCTTGCGGTTGCCTTCAAAGGGCTGAAATAATTTTAGGACTGTATAAATGTAACTACTCCTTAACTGTTAAGGAGTTGAAATTACATTTGGCCCTTTGAAGGCAACCACGAGGCTGATGTGGCCACCAGTGAAAGTGAGTTTGACACCTTTGTTTTAGGCGAAGAAGGCAACAGGTGCAAATCATAAAAGTACAAATTTTCCCCAGGATGAGAGTATGTGTTGGAAGGTAACCAAAAAGCAGGGCCAGGGACACCTCAGGAAAGGACAAAAACAGAATCAGAGAACTGAAACCAGTCCCCCTGGAAGTCCACTGAAGAATTTTAATCAATAGCTATTTTGTCTGATGCTTATCTCAGACAGAACGCAGCCTGCTGCAGTGGAAAAAGCCCTGTGATGGTGAACTGGAGATCTGGGTTTGGCTGTGGCTCTGCCACTAGTTAGTTAGCTGTGTGCCTTAGACCAGTCATTTAACCTCCCTGGGCTTTCTCACCAGGTAAGTTCCTCAAAGTTAATTTTGAGAAAAAATAATATCCAAGTTGATAGATCTGGTTTTCTTTTTTTCTTCTTTTTGCTTAATTCTCACCTGAGGATATGTTTATCAATTTCTGGAGTGAGAGAGGGAGGGAGAGAGAGGCAAAGGGCAGAGAGAAAGACAGAGAGAGAGGAAGAGAGTGAGAAGAGAAGGGAGAAGAGAGAGAGAGATGTGAGAGAGAAATATCAATGGGTTGCTTCCCATTCATGCCCCCACTGGGGACTGAACCCGAGAACTTTTGGTGTATGGGGTGATGCTCCAACCACCTGAGTCACTCAGCTTGGGATAGATCTTGTTTTCTTAATGTGCCACAGGTAGACTGCTGCCAAAGTTCAGTCATCTGGGATTTGAAACAATTTTCTAATACCCACAGACTTGATGTTTTGAAACATCTTTGACGGTGTGTAGCAAAGTATATGAGCATACATAGATATGCAGTTCCAATCCAAAGTGATGTTCTGCAAAATGTTCCAGATTGTTCATGTATGTCTCTGCATGTGACAGACACTCCCATGAAATCACCGCAATGCAGTTCTTGAGCATTTATTGATGTATAACACACACAGAGGAAAGTGCTGAAATCTTAAGTGTCTTGCTCTCCTAGTTTCCACAAACTGAGCTCATCTAATGGTTCTGAAATCAAGGAACAGTACACAACTTGGGCCATGGAATCCCATGTGCTCCCTGTCAGTCCTGACCTCCTGCAAGGGTAACCATTGTTTACCATATCGTAGAATAGCTTTACAATTAAAATAAATAAACAGAGCCCCCAACAACTCATTCAGTGTAAAGATGGCCGAGTCTTTATTTAGAGATCTTTAAATGTCATTCAGAAATCTAATCTTTTGCTTGTACCTGCATGAATTATTTCCTACACTTTTGGAAAGTAATTTGGCTATATGTCTCAAGATCCATTGACACATTTATTCCATTCTGTTTTTGGTAATTTATCCAAAAATTCTGTTTAAAATGATTTTATATTTATAAAGATTTTCACAGTTATTGGTAGTTATTAAACCAGAAAGTAATTCAGACATCCAACATGGATGAATCATTAATTAGTTTATAGAGACTAACCGTGAAACATTAAGCAGAAGACTTAATGGGAAGACTCGATAAAAATAGGGAAAATATTTATCTTGAAATGTCTAGTAAAAATTGAAAGTGTCAAATTGCCCTATGCTAGAACCATATCTTGATAAAAATCAAATGCCTGTGGGCAAGAACTGGAAAATATTTATGGAGGGATGTTGGTTGCTTTCTACATGTTATGTTGTAAAATTTTTACAGTAATAAAAATCTGATGGGAAAAATAAGAACATGTAAGCTTTTCCATTTAAAATGACTGTCTCATAACAGTAAAGTCAGGACTTTTAGAGTACAAAGGAACAAAAAATTACAAACCTGATATTTTTTTAAAAAATTTAAAAGTCAACTGACAGCTATGAGAATGAAAAAAATATTAAACTGCAGCAACCTATGTTGGCAAAGATTCAAGGAAATGAGCATTTTCATACATTGATAGTGTGTGTAAAATTTCTGCAATATTTAGAAAGCAAACAAGCAGTAGTTGATGAAATAAAAATGCATGTGCCCTTTGACCCAAAAATCTTTCATTGGATAGATCTAGGAATCTATCCTGTGTAAACTAAAGTACCAGGACTCAAAGACACCTGTATCAAATATATCAAATTGTTCACAGTGTTGTTTGTAGTAGAAAAAAACACGCAGTCACAAACAAACCTGGACACACCTGAATGCCCACTGGCTCTGCAATGACTGGGCCAACTGCCATACATCCTTAAAACAAAACATTCTGAAGCTATGATAGGGAATGACTTAGATCTATCTCCAAGGTTGACTTGGAGAAACACAAATGATTGCTAAATGAGAGAAAAAGAAAGACCAATGTGAACAATAAAAACTTGTTTTGTAAAAACTTTATAAATGTGAAGCTATTTTCTGGTTAACCGAGGAAGTAAGAGGATGAATATTAACTTTTCTTAATGTATCAACATCAATGAGTTTGAATAGGCACTATTGTGCAATTTCTGAAAAGGAATTTAATAAAAAATATTTGTAAAATTCAATGACTCTCCCAAAGCACTTATAGTTCAATACTGATCAATAATTTCTCTGATGTAACCAAGTGCGGACTTTATTACTAATGGGGATATTTCATCTAATACTAATTGGCATATAATAATCTACAAATGGTTCCTCTTGTGCAATTGCATGAAGAATTTAAACACTTCTAAAATACAAATATTATTTTTATTGAATGCTCAATATTTGTGCTATGAGAACTATTTTTTAATGTGTGCTTTTTTGAAAAAGTAGAATGATATAGCATCCTTAACATTTTCACTAAATATAATATTTTCTTGAATACTGTCCAAGAACAACTTTGTGGGATAAAGTGAAAGAGTGAGAAGTCCTATTGAGGAGCAGGACTCCCATCAGCATTGTCCCCAGGAATCATCTTCTTTCTGGTGACAAGTGGGATAAGAGCTCTTAGTTATACTGCAAATATTGTTGCAGAGCTATAAAAAGACCAGAGGAAACACTTCTTGGGTGCATAGAAATTGGGTGCCTAGTCCCAGGGGTTTATTACTGGCATTGGTCCTAAGATGCACATGTTTCTCTTGCCAAAAAATTGTTTGATCAAAAATCTTGTGCAGCCAGCCAAGTGGGCATATGGCACAGTGTTGATGCTCCAGAGAAATCATTACCTATGGGCACAAATTTAGTTAATTTTTTTTCTTAACCTACATTCTTTAGTATTTACTATCCAGGTGAGAAAACTCTGACGTGTGATTCCCACCTCTTTATTCTCCAAACCACAGGGCCCAAACTTCTTTTGTGTATTATGCTGAGTTATGAAGTACCTGAATTACAGAAAAAGAGATACTCCCTCAGATCTCAGTAAATGTTTCACCTAAACTTCCTGTCTCACTAAATATCCTACAAAGACTGTTTTTAAATAATGATAAAGCTTAGTTCCCAAAGTTTATTTGTGATTTACTTTGGAATTCAGCATTACAAAATTTTAGGTTGTAAGAGGGTACCTTTTCTCTTTAAAAATATGTATTCTCATCTGAGGTTATATTTATTGATTTTAGAGAGAGATGAAGGGTGCCAGAGAAGGGGAGAGAGAGAAAAAAAATATCAGTGTGAGAGACAAACACTGATTGGTTGCTTCTCATACACTCTCACACCTGGGTATGTGCCCTGATCAGGAATTGAACTCACAACCTTTTTGGTGTATGGGTCAGCACTGCAACCAACTGAGGCATCTGGCCAGTGTGTACCTTTTTTGTACTGTAGTAAGAACAGGTAAGATAAGATCTGCTCCCTTAACAAATTTTTAAGTGTGTAGTATAGTATTATTAAGAATAAGCACAATGTTATATAGCAGAACTCTAAAACTTATTCATCCTATATAACTTAAACTTATTCCCCTTGAATAGCAACTCCTGATTTCCTATCTTCCCCCAGCCCCTGACAATAATCATTTGATTTTGCACTTCTTTAAGTTTCACTGTCTTTGATTCCCTCATATAAGTGGAATCATGCAGTATTTGTTCTTCTGAGACTGGCTTATATCACTTATTATAATGTTCTCAAGCTTCATGCATGTTATTGAATGTGGCAGAATTTCCTTCTTTTCTATGGCTGTATGATATTCCACTGTGCATATAGATGACATTTTCTTTAACCATGCATTCATCAATGGATGTTTAGTTTGTTTCCACATCTTAGCTATTGTGAAAAATGGCACATGAACATGAAGAAACTTAATTCTGTTCAAGAGCCTAACAATAATTTTCTTAAGATTGTATTCATTTATTTTTGGGGAGGGAGAGGGAGGGAGAAAGAGAGGGAGAGGGACATTAATGTGTGGTTGCCTCTTGCGAGCCCCTGCTGGGGACCTGGCCTGCAATCCAGGTGTGTGCCCTTGGCCCTGACTGGGAATCAAACTGGCAACCCTTTGGCTCACAGGCCAGTGCTCAATCCACTGAAACACACCAGCCAGGGCAATTTTTCTGAATACATACCCAGAATGAGATTGTTGGGTCATACAATAATTCTATTTTTGATTTTTGAGGAAACCCCATACTGTTTTCCATAGCAGTTTCACCATTTTATATTTCTATCAACAGAGTACAAGGATTCCAATTTCTCCACATCCTTACCAACATTTATCTTAATTTTTTTTCAGTAATTATCCTCTAACAGGTGTGCTCATCTGGAGCACTATAACCTCTTAATATGAGCTAGACCTCTCCTAGAGCTATTTTTCACTGCGAAATCTGTTTCTGTGGGGTTAAGCACTGAGATTTCTTATTCTGCCATCTTATTGATATTACTCACCAGTATGTTACCAGTACCCACTTAAGTTTTAAGTGAAAATTTCTTTTTTGTTAAATGAGGTTAATTGTAATAAAATAGAACTATATCCATATTATAATTTCTACTTTATGCAATGATATCTTACAACACTTCTATGAGGGAAAGGCACATATACCATTTGAATGACCTCAAGAAGAAAGTGTTCCATTATCTGAGTCACTGGACATCTGAAAATTACCATCTTGGAATAATTCAAGGGGGACAAATGCAGGACTGATTCTTCTCAAGAATGGGCTTTAGGGGTGGGGTGGATGGAGGATTGAATGTTGGAGAGTGGGCATCTGCAGGACAGGGGAGAGCAATAGGGGAAAATGGGGACAACTGTAATTGAACAACAATAAAAATTTTTTTAACAAGATAAAAAAAAAAAAGAATGGGCTTTTGAAAAGAATCACTCTGGGTTCTATTGCTCACCACTAAAAAGCTGTGATTCCCAATGCCAGGGTCTTATGGGAAGGAAAGAAACTATTTATTTAAAAGTCACACAGGTTCAGAATAATGACAGGATCCTGTTTTTAAGTCCCAAAGTCCCTTAAAAATAAACACCCCCCCACCATACACAGTCCTGCCTTTCCTTGCCAGACTAGGTGCATCAGAGGTACCGTCTCTCAGGAAAAGAAATAGAAGTCTGTAGCTTGACTAGGGAGATTCCTGTTTTAACATTCCAGCTTCTCTCAGTCATCTGTGATCAGCTTGGCTCCCAGTCTTAAACCAAAACCGCATGGCCCCTCCTCACGGTGGGCTGGTAGGGGTCCTTCTGCATTGTTTCAAACTGCATGGCCAAGGCTGCACGGCTGCCTCGCACTTGAGTTTAAATCCTGGGCGGATCTTCCTCTGCAACCCCATTTCTGACTTCTCCCACAATTGTCTACACCTGCCAATACTCTGGTTTCTTCTGCCTTTCTCTGCTGCTGTAGTTAGTCTGGGCAGGCTTCTTCCAGTGATGTCGAGTGGACCATTTCCAAGCTCTTGCACAAGCACTGCAGCCGGGGAACCGCCTCATGACTGTATGAAGAGTTGGGTTAGTCACACCCATCTCTCTGGCTCCAAGAGTGCCAGGCACAGCTATTAACATTACTAAAAACACTGGCCAAGTTCTTTAGATATGTGAAATTATTCTCAATGGCCCTGCTCAGATTTCCTTTTCCCCAAGCCAGGTTAGTGGGGGACTTCTCCATTTTTGGGACCTCTTATATTCCCTGTTACATTTTTTATCACAAGAACCTTCAGCTTTTCTTTTTCCTTTGAAACACCTCTCAATGTTTTTCCCTAGCTGTACTTAGTTTCAAACTCTAAGACTCTTGAATAAATGTCTGTTATCTATTTTCTAGCAAAGTCTCTTCACTTATTTTGAGTTTGTTGGACACCATACCACCCCAAAGCTTGTAGTTTTCTAAGAATACTCCTTTTGAGCATTTCTAAGAATGCTCAACTGTTCAATCAGGCCATGTCCCTCCAATATAAGTGCCATTGCAATATAAGCTTTGAATTATTTCTTTGAAGTTTTCTTCTCTTAATACTTAAAAGCATTTCCCCAACTTTTTTCCTTGATGCTCACTGAATTTGCTTTCACTGGGCTTCTTACCATAAGCACCTTCATAAACAATGTCAGAGCTGAGTGATCTCATTAAAACCTTAAGTGTTTTGATCATCATTGCCCCAATTATTATTATCCCAGGTGTGGCACGGGGCTCTGAGTGTTCTTGAATAATCATTTGACTTATTTTAGCTGATTCTTTTTTTCTCACCTAGTGTACAGAATCCTATGGAAGACACACAATGCATGTTTGACAAAGGTGTGCTGAATGAATGAATAAGCCTCAGTTTCTTCATCTGAGAAGTGAGTAGTTTGAAAGCAGCCTATTATAAACTGTCATCCAGCCCAAATATTTGAAAATTCTTGAAGTTTGTATCATCACAGCTGCTAGGGAACTGTGCCATAAACAAGTTAAACATGACAGCACCCTGCAATTTGTTCTCTATTTTAATCAGAAGACAATGATGTGCACATACAATTAATGTTATAGAATGAAGACAAGTTATATGCAGAATGGGGTTCAGAATAAAAGTTTTCTTTTGAGCCCTGGTTGTGGCTCAGTGGATTGAGCACTGACCAGTGAACCAAAGGTTCACCAGTTCAATTCCCAGTCAGGGTACATGCCTGGGTTGCGGGCCAGGCCCCTTGTGGGGTGGTGGAAGGCACATGAGAGGCAACCACACATTAATGTTTCTCTCCCTCTCTTTCTCTCTCCCTTCCCCTATATCTAAAAATAAACAAATAAAATCTTTAAATAACAGTTTTCTTTTGAAAAGTATACAGATATTCTCAAAAAATTCTTTAAGATAGTAACAAAAGACAATAATTTTTTGTGTTGAAGTGACCAAAGCTTAGTTAGATTCATCCATCAATATTAAAAGCATCTTCACTGCTTTATCCAATCACCTTCAAGGTGTGTTGGCTGATGTCTTGAACTGTTATCTATAAGCTTTCAATGAGAAAAATTATGCAAACGTGTTAGGGAGCTGGTTCTGATTTGAGATGTTTATAACTAATGTGGGACAAACTACACAGCTTTGGAAGCAGACAAATATGTGCTTGAATTCTAGGTCTAAATCTGCTCCTCACTGAGCTCTCAGCCTTTCTGAGACTCAGCTTTCCCATCTGTATTACGTACAATAAACGTACCATTTCTTCTATGTTTCCAGACTTTTGGATACTATGATGTATTTATGATATTTTTCCAACTAACAAACACAAAGTGCTTTGAATTTCATACCTAGTATTTTTAAAACAAAACCAACATACTATTTTAAAATAACTTTACCCTATTATTTCTGTCCTGTTAGATACACTATAGAGGCAAAGAGTTTTCATTTATGGAAGTAAAATGCATATTCTTGGCAAATAAAATATTGTTCTTACAGAGAGGACACAAACCCCAGAAACTGACTCAGACATACTCTCCAAAGGTATGAGTGTTTAAGCTTCCGTAAGCTAGAAAACAGGCCATTGAGAATAAAGTGCAAAGGAGAGGTAAGCAGGATTAATAATGATTGGCGAGGAAGGAGGATATCCAGAGCAACACTGAGAGTTCAAAACTACCACCTGCCGTGTCCAGGTTAGAAAGCTCCAGATGTAGCAAAGGGGGAAGTAGCTCTTTGCCTACTGAAACCCTACTGAAGCTGCCAGTCTGGTGCTGCTTTCTCTATGTGTCATTGAGGAGTCTCATGATTTACTGTGATGAATTACACAATCTGGATGTAGACTCTGTCCTCAAATAAACTAAACCAGGTTGGTTTTTCTCCCCCTCATGAGATGACTTATTATGAGGCTCCAGCAGCATGGAAACAGAATCTTCAATTTGTCCCATTTCCTGGCTAACTCAACCTTTCCTATTAGACTGCAATAAGGGACTTTGTGTGTGTGTGTGCAAGATCTAATAAAAAAAATAAAAATAGAAATGGCTATTTTTGATATTTTCCAGGTTGTGAGAGTTTATGGCAATTATCTGGGGTGTGTTTCTAAGTTGTATTAGTTAATTTTGATGTAGTAAAACCATCTCCTTTTTCAGCTGGAGAAGGTGAGGCCCTGAAGAGTTGCCTGACTTGCAGAGAAGAGCACCTCTGGCTAATGGCAGAGCTGAGGCAAGAACTTGTCTCTCCTGACTTTGAATCCAGTGCTTTTTTTACAGAACTATGCCTATCTTATGTAACTTCATAGAGAATAAATATTCACCCATATTCTTTAAAAAAAATAGAATTTTGTGTGTCTAGCAGAAATAACTCTGGGAGTGGTCCTTCTGTGGATGGGTGTAGGGCTGAATGGCTGGTTCTCTGAAGTTGAAAGGAGAGATTCAGTGCCACAAATAACAAAAACAAGAGGCTGCATGGTGAGGGCTCCACTGTGAACACATACTGGCCTTGGCATGAGTTCATGAAGCTGGTCTGAGTCAAAGCTAGCTCATTAGGGCTGGTAGGCCAAACCATTGCAGCTGAGATAAGATTTGTCCTAATGAAACCTTCTGGGGAGTTCCTTCTGCCACTTCCTGTGCTGTTTATAGTTTTGAGTTGTGCAATTGCATAAACTATGCTAGATCCTTTGTTGTGCCCTAGTCAGGTGGATGACATACATCCACAATTCTTCTTTAAAAAAAAAATAGGGGATATGGCTGAGATGGAGGAGTAGGTAGATGCACTGTGCCTCCTCGCACAACCAAAACTAAGGACAACAAAAATTTAGAAACAAACAAAAAAAAACCCAGCCAGAACAGAGAGAAATGAACTGAACAAAAGTCTCACAACCAGTCATTCAAACAGGTAAGGAGGGGTGGAGTCAGAGGCCTGTGGAGAGGGGTCCAGGGGTCCCAGCAGGCAAAACCGGTGGCTGGCAGACATGGGCACACAGGGCACAGGCATCAGTTGGTGGACCCCAGAAGTACAGGGCAGCTGACAGATCTGGTGGCAGACCCTAGGCATGGGAGGCAACGAGCAGACCCAGTGAGGGGCACAAGGCAGCTGGCTGTTCACAGTCACACATTCACACGCAGACAAACTAGGCAAAAATGGCCAGTGACACAGACCGTGCAACCCAGGGACCCAGCAGCGGGAAACAAAGCCTAAAAGCACCAATTAAAAACACCTGTGGGGGCTGAGGCCGGGAGAATCTCCCAACCTCACAGGAGAGCTTCTTGGAGAGACCCACAGAGTCCTAGAAAGTACACAAGCCAACCCGCCTGGAAGCCAGCACCAGAAGGGCCCAATCTGCTTGTGGGAAGCGGCAGAGGGGACTGAAGTCCTAGGGAGAGCGGAGCAGGTGCCATTGTTCCCTCTCAGTCCCCGCCCCCACATACAATGTCACAACCCAGCAACGGAGGTGCCCCACCCTGGTGAACACCTAAGGCTCTGTCCCTCATATTCAACAGGTGGGACCAGACCAAAGGGGGGGTGGGGAAGATGGCTCAAACAGAATTAAAAGCCCTTTGGCCAGTACTTGTAAGCAAATGAGAGATTGCCAACCTATCAGATGCACAGTTCAAAGCACTGGTGATCAGGATGCTCACAGAGTTGGTTGATTTTGGTCACAAATTAGATGAACAAATGAAGGCTACAATAAGTGAAATGAAGAAAAATGCACATGGAACCAATAGTGATGGAAAGAAAACTGGGTTTCAAATCAATGGAATGGGCCAGAAGGAAGACAGGAACAACCAAACAGAAAAGAATGAAGAAAGAAGAATTCAAAAAAAATGAGGAAAATGAGGAGAGGTTTAGGAACCTCCAGGACATCTTTAAACGTTTTAACATCCAAATTATAGGGGTACCAGAAGGGGAAGAGGAAGAGCAAGATATTGAGAACTTATTTGAAAACAATAAAAGAGAACTTCCCCATTCTGGCAAAAGAAATAGACTTCCAGGAAGTCCAGGAAGCTCAGAGAGTCCCAAAGAAATTGGACCCGAGGAGGAACATGCCAAGGCACATCATAATTACATCAGCCAAGATAAAAATGAAGGAGAGAATTCTAGAAGCAGCAAGAGATAAGGGGACAGTTACCTACAAAGGAGTTCCCATCAGATTGTCAGCTGATTTCTCGAGAGAACTTGTAGGCAAGAAGGGGCTGGAAAGAAGTATTCCAAGTCCTGAAAGGCAAGGACCTACATCCAAGATTGCTCTATCCAGCAAAGCTTTCATTTAGAATGGAAGGGCAGATAAAGTGCTTCTCAGACAAGGCCAAGTTAAAGGAGTTCATCATCACCAAACCCTTATTATATGAAATGTTAAAGGGACTTATCTAAGAAAAAGAAGATAAAAAATATGAACAGTAAAAAAAGACTTCAAACTTACAATTAGTAACAACCACACCTAAAACCAAAGCAAAGTAAACAAACAACTAGAACAGGAACAGAACCACAGAAATGGAGATCACATGGAGGGTTAGCAATAGGGGAGTGGGAGGAGGAGAGAGGGGGAAATGTATAGAGAATAAGTAGTATAGACAATAGGTAGAAAATAGACGGGGAGGGCAAGAATAGTATGGGAAATGTAGAAGCTAAAGAACTTATAACACATGGACATGAACTAAAGTGGGGGAATGTGGGTGGGAGGGGGTGGGTAGGGTGGAGGGGAGTGAAGGGGGAAAATGGGACAACTGTAGTAGCATAATCAATAAAATATATTAAAAAATAATTTCCTCTACTGCTTTATATGTAATGCTAATAATTATACCTCACAACAGCACTTTTGTATGAGTGAATGTCTTTGCTATCCAATTAGATAGTTTCTAATCCTAAGTGGCTATTTGAATTTCAATTTAAAACAATTAAAATTAAATGAAAATAATAATTTATTTTTTTAATCACACAAATCACATTTTTAATGCTCAATGGCTACAAGTGGCTAGAGGCTTTCATTTTGGCCAGTGGAGATATAGAATATTTTCATCATCACAGAAAGTTCTATTGGGCAGCACTGGTCTATTGTTAAAAATTGAAGTGGAGTTTATAACTTGCTAGATTATATTATATATGCTGAATTACCCTGCCAGATGAAACAATAAAAATGATGAATGAAGTATTTAAAAAAAAATGTGTATCTATGAGCTGGTACATTAAAAAAAAAAAGAAGAAGAAGGAATCTTTAGCCTCCAAACTAAAGCACAAGCAAGAACCCTGTAAGTTAGGTTAAATGCCACATCTGGAACTTCTCCAGGAGTTTCTAAGAAACTTGGGGAACTTGAACTTCTGATTTGGCTCTATGAGATAAGAGGGCACAGGAGGCAAGTCTTAGGGCCTCCCCATAGCCAAAGTCTGTTAGGCTTTCTCCTCATAATTCTGGGATTCTTAAGGGCTCTTCCCCTGGGTAAGGTGGACCGGAAAGAAACCTCCCCCTACAGAAGAAGACATCAATGCAACAGCTATTTTTTTATCTTGATACTTAATATAAAAAATTATAATCCCCTATAAAATTATGTAATCATAAACCAGCTCTCACATGGGCTTTAGTCCATGTTCACACTGGGTTTGTGGTCTGGAGAATTTCAATCAGATCATGTAAGTGACACCATTTTGATGGTGCTCTAAGGCACCTAGCAGATGAAAATGCATGTTCTTTCTGTAAAACCTCAAATTGAAACACATTAAGAAACTTTCACAAAATTTCAGATAAAGTGAGTCACCCACAATCAAAAAATCACAATGCACAAGGAAATAATGTTCAAATTCATTGTGAGAGTATAAATACAACTTAAAACAAAAAAATGGACACCACTGCACCCTATCAGTTTGATAATTTATATTTAGTGATACCAAATGATCATTAAGATATAGTGGAACTAGAATATTCATTCATTCACTGTTGATTTGGGTTTGATAATGGTACAACTTTGGAAACCAGTTTAGCATCAAATATGGTATTGAACCTATGCACTTTCATAATACAATAATTCACTTCAAGAGACAATTTTGCAATCAGGTAACAACATATTTGCATAAGAACATTGAGAGCATCATGATTTATAATAGCCAAAACCTAAAAACAACCTAATTTTCATTAAAGTAGACTGAATTAATAAATTATAAGATAATTTAGCAATGAAAGTAAATAAATGACAACTACATGCCTAAACACTGGTGAGCCTCAAAAACATAATATATTGAAATCTTAGAATAGTATTTATAGCATAATTCTATTTATATAAGTTCCAAACTGAGCAAAAACAAATGTATATCCACATATACCTTATATTATATAATTATATATAAATATTATAGATCTAATATAAATATTAAATATACAAAAATAGATGGTAAAACTTAAATGAACTGAAATAAGAGAATGATTACCACAATTTAAGACCAGGAATGAGAGAGGGACGTGATCTGGCAGAGACACAGAGAGAGGGCAGCTTCTAGAGTGCTATGCTTTCAATGTCTTCAGCTGGGTGATGAAAACATATATATATATATATATATATATATATATAAGTATACATTATATCCTCTTATAAATTTGCTCTGTTAAGTAATACTGAAAGATCTGAATTTAGTAAAATTCCTGGTAATAAGTGACAGTGCAACCCATTTCCACCAAGTCCTTGTCTTCTTGTACATATGTTCCTCAGCATGCAATCTAAGAAGATTTTCTTTATTGCCTCTTCCTCAGTCATCAGTAATCCTTGATATATTCTCCATCTTCCAGAAATGTCTGGGCATCTCTTGTCCTCTCACCATAATCCCACTTCCTGTTCTTTTGTTTTAGGATCATTCAATCACACACACACATGCAAACACTGACCCTGGAAGACATAGAGATAATCAGGGCACAAAACGGAGTTTAAAGACATACCAGTTTAAGAATTTATTGTATTCACCTCCCCGCTAAAAGAAGAAGAACATATGTACCCATAAAGCATGCACTATGTAAAAGAACAAAGTGTATACAATAATCCTTTTCATTAAAAAGGGGAAAAATAAAAAAAATTCTTGAAATGTCTAGAAACAAGAAAAGGATATGGAACATTTTAGAGATATAGTAACAGACATACAGGGTCTATCTAGGAGGTCCAACAGGTAGCGAGTAAGTAGTGCCAGAAAGATAAAACAGAGGAAATACAAGGGTCAAATGATCTAAGAAGCACTCTAATGATATTTTTTCAGATCTGAAGGGGAACAGAATAGAAAAGACAGACATGTAGATCTTGATTATGAGATTTCAGATTAAGAGAACAAAAGACATTTTGGCAACAGAATCACATTGGAAACATTAGATACTAAAAAAATAATGGAACAATGCCTTCAGATTCTGAAGAAAAATAATTTCCCTTCCTTTCTTTTCTTTTTATTGTCTTTTCTCCATTCATCACTCCATCCACCCATCCATCCACCCATCAGTGCATCCATCCTTCCATATTAACTCATCTTTTCTGAATTTTCTTTTAGTCTGTTCATTTTCTTAAACATTTCTTAAGCTATTTCTTTAGATGTCAAGTTTTCCCTCTTAAATTTGAATATTATTATTAAGTCTTCTAGTATGACATTGCTGACTTATTTGCATATCTTATATTGGGATATTCTCCGCTGTGATTTGTTTTTACTAAAACGAATACTTACAATGCACATTATTCTGAAAATTGCTTTTTCTCAACTAACATATTAACACAATGCAGTGTCAATATGCATCCAATTTAATCATTAGCTAATAGTTGCTTGTAGAGATTTACCAGTATTTACTCAACCATTTAGCCAGTAAATATCATTCCATGTATTTCCAGTAATTAAGTTCTAGTCTCTATCCAGAGTGGGGAGTGGAGAAGACCCAAATCATCATAATGTACTTCAAGAGTTTTCACCTAGTTTATCACTCTCTAGTCTGTATCTGATCTCTACACGGAACTATCACCTGCTTATCACTGGAAAATACACCTCCAGGTAACAGCTTATCTTTTCTTCTTGAGAAAGGTGAGTTGCATACAGTCAAGGCTACATTTTCCTTCTCAAATGAACTTTCAATTTAAATCACTTTTGCTCCCCAACCACGTCACCAGAATGACAGTTCTATAGATATCTATCTTGATTTTAAACTGGAAATGTAATTTCTGACTCCCCAAACAGGTAATCTTAAGTGTACACTTCTTAGAACTTATCTGGGTGAGAGATGTGAATAGTAATTTAATTTTGCTTCCTAAGCTAATTACATAAAGCTACATGCTGCCTTTTTCACATGAGCTCCATCAGCCCAACAGGTAGGACACACTTCAGTACACACTGTATTACTTCTCAGTGTGAGAAATGTATGCAGTAAGTCAGTTTTAATTGCAAAGTAAATTTTATGAGCCATGAACTTAATTGAAAAAATATTCCTTTAAAAGTGTTCACAATAAATACTTTTAAATATATAAATTCAGCCTTTGAGCATAATAGTGGCTTTTTCTGCAATAGGGCTTTTGTCCTTTTAATTATAGACTTTTACAAGACACACTACTGCTTTATCTTTTCCAACTGACTTCTCAGAATTTTTGGCCATAACTTAGCATTTGAGATATAGGCTATCATTAAAGCATTAATTTTATAACCTGTATTATCTCTTATTAAAATAATTAAATTAATTGAAATATAATAATATGGTTTTTATCTTTGCTATAGATTTTTATTGGTTTTATTGCTCACTCGCATGCTTTTTGAACCATTATTTCAGCTATTTCTTTTAGATTGATTTCTCAGTTGATATGCTGGAGTGTTTTAATTTGTTAGGTTTTGTTCTCAGAAAAGTTGAGTGGGTACTACATTTTCAGGGTGCTAGAATTTTTTTTAAACAAGGTATAATTAACGTAAAATAAAATGCAAAACATCACATGTTCAGACTGATGAGCTTTTGACAATGGCAAGTAGTATGCAGAGCACTTGCACGCCGAGGAATTTCCCTCCTGAAAGTTTCTTGTCCATCCTCCCTTCACTTTCCTCCTCCAACACCTGGCATTTGATTTTTATTGCCATAGATGAACTTTGAGTAGTTCACTCTTTTTTTATTGTTAATTGCTATTAAGTTGTATGAATACACTGAATTCGTTTATCTAATTTTTTAATTGATGGGCATGTGATTTGTTTCCAGTCTTTTAATATGTTGAGTGAGGATGGAAATATTCTTACACAAGATTTTTGTAGATATTGTGTTTTCATTTCTCTTGGGTAGTGCCTACAAATAAAATGTTGGGGTCATAAGGTAAGTTTAAACTTTATGAAAAACTGCCAAACTCTGAAAAGTGATTATACTACGAACAGCAGTGTACAAAGGTTCCAGTTGCTCCACATCTTTGGCAGTATTTTCTTTTACAATGTATCCTTTGGTAGCTGTAATGGTTGCCTGGTTGTTCTAATGTTTGTTTACTTTTTCAGTTTCTCTTCATTCAATTGATCTTACACGGAGCTGCAAGGCTCAGTGTCCTCAGACTCAACTCTAGGAAAATGATCCTCAGCTCAAATCCTTTCATTAGTTAGTGTTCCAGTCACTACCTTAACACTACCTGACACTGAAGGTCCTCTGTGATCTGACCCTTACATGAATTTTTAACTTTATCTCCTTATCTGTAATGTATAAATTCCACACAATTCACATTCCAGCCAAACTAGTTATAGCTGTCTGTTCCCCAAACCTGCTAGATGATTTCTTGCCTCTCTGCTTCTCTTCCTGGGTTCCCCACCCTCCAGACCCTTCCTGACATCGCTCATCTCTGCAGCTGCTCATTCCTGACTCAGTTCAGAGGGCAATTTTCTAGGACATCCACTCTCCCAAACAGGAAACTGAGCTTCAAAATCCCTTTAAAATTTTTTTTCCAATTTTATTTTAATGATTGTTCAAGTACAGTTTTCTCCCCTTTACTCCCAATCAAGCCCAACCCCCCCAACTTCCCTCCCATTACCACCCTCCCCCTAGTTTTTATCCATGTGTCTTTTAACTTTGTTCCTGTAAACCCTTCCCCTTTTCCCCTGAAATTCCCTCTTCTCTCTCCTCTGGTCACTTTCTGCCTGTCCTCTAATGCAGTGTCTTTGACTATATTTTGCTTGTTTCTTTGTTTTGT